>VDFB02271358.1:547048771-547446907 GCA_007258455.2 Sequoia sempervirens | reverse complement strand
GAATCCCAAGGTAGGCCGTACGGCCAAGGAAAGAAGAGGTAGAATCTCTGATGGAAGTCTCTGAAGCTGTAGAAGGATGCGCCACCAGGAGGAAACCCTCAATTATTGTAAACAATAAGCAATCTCAAAATATATAATCTCTGTCTGAATCTGTAGAACTTCTGGCTGAAGCCCTCAACATGCACTGATTCGATTGATCTTTCACAATCTCAAGAGTGCTCACACTGAAGAGGTATCATTCTTCAATGGCAGTTTGTTCAAACCCTGATCACAGGAGAATACACAGGAAAAATGCTCAAGGCAAAGTCGAAATATCAAAAGGTGAGTTTCTCATTGCCCAGGATTGCTTTATACCTAAATGGCACGCATTTCAAGAAAATACGCCCTTTTGCAATCATTTAAATCTTTTAATATTTAATTAAGTCTTTTTCAATAGTCAAGACTTAATACTTGAGCGCACTTTTAATATTTTAAGTCATTAAAATATTAAATCACCTTTTAGAATATTTTAAGTGATATAAAAAGTATTAAAGTCGATGTGACTTTAATAAAAGGCATTTAAGTTAAATAATTAACTTAATCACTTAAAAATTCATAACTTGCTCAAAACTCTGAATATTCCTGTGCCGTTAGAAGCTGTGGACTCCTGAAATGCCAACGCTCACTGTGATCCAATCACTGGCCTCTGAAAACAAGAACAAACAACCTCTCCAGAAAGTACCACTGACCCTCTAACCAATCTGGCTAGCCCACAAGGGTCCAATAAAGGGCTAACACACTGTTCCCGAGAACTGTCTAGCGAGGGGACATCACAGGGGACCCAACTGATAGGCTAACCACCACGAATGACCACTACCTAGGAAAAGGGGACATTACATTGTTCTAGTACAAACTTCCCTTCTCTCAATAAGAGGAATCTATTTAATCTATGCAACATCTCCTTCCATCACTCTTTGTTGGATTTGATTGGTTACAATGACAATCTTGCTACTAGTCTCATTCAAAATGAGAATTACAAAGTATCCAATGTATTCTTTAGGAAGAGTCAAAGTTGTGTGATCTTCACTTTGCTCAATAACCTCCACTCCTCTTGCAATTCTCTAAGATGCTCTTGAAACCAAATTGACTTGATCTACTACAAAGATTTTAACTATGACTTGATATGGAAAGTAATACCTTTCATCAAATATTTTCAGGTATGTATCTAGATTTGTATATTGATCTTCTCCCAAGTGTGCACATTATTGCAAAGAATAACTTCCAATTCTACAACCAAAGGAGTCACAAGATTCTTCTATAGTGTACCTTTTACTAGCATTTCTTCCTTGTGCATCCTGTCCTAATGGTCATGTTTGGAACTTAATTTCAAACTTAGGATTTGTTGAGCTCCTTTGCCTAATTGTGCTTAATTGTGCTCTTGGGAACAAGTGGCTAAATGCCATACTACAATTATTCAGGGAATCTAGAATATCAAAACGAAGTTTACCTTGCTTATCACCTTCCTAACTTAAGTCTTTGATTGTCTCATTTGCCTGCTTCTTGTGATGCCTTTTTGTAACTATGTTTGCTCCCATTAAATTTTAGACTATTTCAAACAGCATCACTTTGTCTTCTAGTGTAGCCTATAGCTTCATGAACTATGGACACAAGATTCTATAACCTTGTCAGCGTTCACAATATGTATTTTGTATTCTTCCCAGGTTAGATTTAATTTCCAAATGAAAGAAATGATGAGCCTACCACCCATATCGAATTTACCAAACATCTTGCCATCCTTACAACTGAAAATATCTCTAGGTTCTTGGATTAGAATGAATAGGCAGCTTTGAATAAAAGGGTCTATGTAACTTTTAACATTCCCATATTAAAATGTTTCCCATTATGAAAACAGTTTGAGCATTTATGTTTAGAGGCATTAACAACATTTGAATCATTCTAGTAAGCATTTAACAAGTTATCCCCTGGACCTTTCGCCATACATGGCAGATCATGATACCATACACGCATCAAGTTATCATTACCCTTCTCTTTCTTAACATTGTTGTTTGCACATAAATTCAACCCATTAAATGTAGAGGCTATCATGCCAACATCAGCAATACTAGAAACTAAATCAAAATCAATGTAAGACGAGAGAACTATTGCTTTTCTCTTTAGCATACCATTGAATTTGTGTAGAAGACAACCATTTGTCAACTTACCACCAACCACCATGTCACATGCATTTGCCATAGATTGGATATAAAATTTGAAGCCAGCTAGTGTGAAATGAATTTGCTTGTCTGAATTCTAAGTAGTTTCATTGCCACTATCAAACAGGAGGTGACAACCTACTGTTCCTTGCAACCATTGAATTCTATTATCATTCACAATGTTCTCCTTAAGCTCATCTATGATCAATTTGGACCTTCCTCTTGGCCAGGTGAGTAGGTTGGTGAACTTATCAGAAACACTTCTATTAAACTTATTAAAATAAATCTTTACTTGTCTCAAAATCCTTCTTGGATCCCAACCCATTACACATAACCAATCTTGAAGAAAGCAATCTGCCATTTCTGCATTTTCTCTAAACAAAATATTACTTGATTCCTAAATCCTTATGTATCCATACTTTTGGATTTGAACCAAAGCATCTATCTTCCCTTGACTTGAGTTATGCCTTTCATTCTTTCCACCTTCTTAGGATGTCTTCCATGTTGGCAATAATGGAATGAACGCAATAAGTTTGTACTCTTATTTGAGCTGCAATTATAGGGGTAGCTAGATGGCTTACCTTCTTTAGCTAAGAAATTTCCATTTTTTTAAAAAAAAAGGGGGTAAACACTTTTGACCCAGAGCTATGAACCGGTGAGGTTACAAATGGAGGACCTCATCCCCAATATAAATTCTTAACAATTACACCCCAATGGGGTTTGAACCTTGATGGCAAGAATAACAACACGACAACTTAACCATCACACCATGCCATTATTGGCTAAGAAATTTACTTCAATACAACCATCCTTATGATTAATAATTTCAGTGCTCGAATCAGAAACATTTTCTTCAATTACATGCCTGTCAATATGGTGATTCTGAAATTCTATTTTATAGGATAGGGCTCAAAACTTCAAAAGATTATTTTCAAGTAGAGACATTGTACATACAGTCTACAACGTTTGTTTCTTCTTGACTTCATTAATACAAACATTTTGTTTGTCAGAATTTGCTAGCATAACTTTTTCTATCAAGGACCCTTCACCTTTGTTGTACCCCAAAATTAAAATTTTTGTTACACTTAGACATTTTGAAGAAATGAGTAAAAGTCTTGTTAAATCAGTAAAAAAGGTCAAGATTTGGGTGTGCATGTCTTGCATGAGGGTTTAAAATGCAAAATTTTCAAAATCTAACAATCTGGGTCTGCTCAGAGCAACTTAACCTACAAAACCCAGATCTCAGTTTTTCATCCCTACTTTTTAGGAAAATTGCTATTTTTAGAAATTCTCTAAAAATAGTAACTTTTTATGGGTTTTTCTGGGTTTCTTTTGAAACGGATACTGGCAAAACTTTTTAAAAATAGAAAGTTGGTCCGTTAGGGTCCAAACTGATTTTGATTGGCTCAAAATACGTCCATATCAGGCTCGTGCAATCAGAATCTCAAAATAATTAGTTTTGCCCTAGTGGGTCTATTATGCCTTTTTAGAAGCATAACAGGAGCTCCGAGGTCATCAATGGAGGTCAGTCGGCTGCCAGGCGTCAGATTCAACATTCAAAGCATTCAACAGAAGGCGAGTTGGTGAACAAGCACGAAGAATGGAGAAAAAAGTAAAAAATGTGAAAATTTTCTAACACTGGTTGACTTGGTCGCCCCAGGTGAGAATAGGCGCCCATCTTTTTAGGGCACTAAAAGTTGAAATTAGGGTTTACACTTCCAATCAAAGTTGCTCAGTTCTCTGCCAGCTCCACAACGAATCTAGCAGTGCAGTCATCAGATTATCCAGTCATCCGAGATTCGAGGCTGAACAGGGAGGATTCACACAGAAGTCAGAATAAAACAACATGTAAATTATCAAAAATTTACTAAGTCTGGGGACTTTGGGTGCCCCTGGTGAAGAATGGCGCCTAGCTTTTTGAAGCACCTAACTCAGCAGTTAGGGTTTGAGAATATGCTCGATCTCTTCAGTATTCAGCCAGCTTCGCAATGCCTGTCTCTATCAAATCATTCGACTGTTCAATCTTCAACAGATTCAGATCAAAGAGGAACATACATAATGAAAGTTTCAAACTTGAAGATGAAAATTAGAAAAAAAACGGCTAAGTCTGGAAGGTTTGGGTGCCCCAGGAGAGAAGAGGCGCCCAAGATTTCAAGGGGTAGAACAAATGAATCTGGAGAAGTAGCTCTAACATGATTTCTTCATAGTTGATCCAGCTCTCCAACGAGATATCCAATGCGTCAATCGGAGTTTGGAGTCACCAGATACGAGAAGCTGAACAAATGGTCTGATGAGAGCTAAAAACTGAAATTCAGAAGCAAACAGGAAAAGTGAAAAATATTCTAACTCTGGTGAGTTTGGGCGCCCCTAGCCAAGAAGGGCGCCCAAGCTTTTGAAGCTCCAAAACTCATTGTTTGGCAAAGTAGCACCTAGAAGACCCTTGACAATATTTCCTCAGCTTCGCAATGAGCATAATCATCAACCCATCCAATGCCCGGATCACCAAATTCGACAAGATAATCTGTAGAAGAGGAGTTAATGAAGAAATTGAAGATCATGAAAAATGGCTAACTCTGAACAAAATGGGCGCCCCTAGAGAAGCAAGGCTCCCATGAATTCAAAGGTCGAAATGAAGTTTTTAACCAGAGAGGCCTCCAGAACAATTTCGAGGCAAGATTACATTTCAGCGATGAATCATTATTTCGCTTATGATTAGTCACATAAGAAAAGCGGAATCGAAAGCGAAGTAGAGGGTCAAGTGTGAGAAGATAGAAATATCAAAAATGGCTAACACACTACTTAGAAATTGAGCTAGTCAAGAAAGGAAGGCGTAACTATCATCTATAGAAATTTACAAAGTTTCAAATTTTCAAAATTACCGAAGGGAAGAAGTCCAAGTTCAATGAAATTTGAGATTTTTGAGGAGTTTGAAATGAAAGCAAAGCGGACCCTAAAAACAAAACCCTAGAAGTTTGTTAACACCTTTTCTTTCGTATAATTTTTGTGTACTGCGAGGTAGCATTCAAGGGAGAAAGTTAGACCTTAAGTTTAATGAGGAATTTTTTCAAGATTCAAAGAGCTCCACGTTTGGCGGTTGTCATCAAATTTTTAGGACCAACAGCATAAACCCTTGCTTTTCATGCTTTTCCATCGAGATCAAATTTTCAAAGAGGAGAGGCCAAGGTTTTCAAATTTTCAGCCATGCAGGTCTTTTCACATCACATTCTTAAAGAAGGGAATTTTCAAGAACTTCATCAAGTTACAGCTGACTGCTTTTTATTTGCATGCTCCGGTGAAATCCCTTAGTGCATTGGTTTCAACCATCTACGGTCCTCTCAAATCAGTCTTACGAGAAAGCCATATCAGAGTTTTCAAAGAAGTTTCAAATCCTAGGATTGGCTGCTTTTTCAATCCAGCCATGTGTACATAAATCTAATCTTCGTCCATTTCTAATCCTTAGCTAAACAAAATAACGATTACCGACTTTTTTTGGGAAAATTGAAGAAATTAGGGTTTGCTGCTTTTTCAAGCAAAATTCTAACTTTTCAAAAACAGACGATCTGGATTGTCTTGCAACGAAATTTTGAGCAAAACCCATATCTCAGAAAAAATTTCAAAAAATTTGTCCATTGGAGCAAGAAAATCAGCATTCTAAAAATAGTAAGTTGCTCAAAACTTGTCTGAACATAGGCGAGTTTACAGTCATTCTTCAAGGTTTCTAAAATGGAGTACACTCCCAATGTTTTCAAGACTAAATCAGCTCTCTATCATGATTTCATCAAAACAGCTAAGACAGACTTGCATCATATCAAACCGGTGTTCGATCTACACGCTTTGGAGAGCGCAGGCAATACCTCAATCAGAAACCTGGGACACTCCGAACTCCTCGCAGCAACGTCATTCCTATATCAGTCCAGAGTCTTGAGTTCGTAATCGCTTGCATCAAGCATTACAACTCGGCTACAAGGGAGATTCAGTCAGTTGATGGCAGATTGATTTGCAGTTTGAAGCCTGATGTGATCGAGAAATGTTTTTTCCATTCCCCCTTGGCCTGAAAGTGTCACTATCATGTGAGAGGATATGGGAGATGCATAAGGGACACTCCGAAAGCAACGTCATTCCTATATCAGTCCAGAGTCTTGAGTTCGTAATCGCTTGCATCAAGCATTACAACTCGGCTACAAGGGAGATTCAGTCAGTTGATGGCAGATTGATTTGCAGTTTGAAGCCTGATGTGATCGAGAAATGTTTTTTCCATTCCCCCTTGGCCTGAAAGTGTCACTATCTGCATAAGGAAAAATACAAGAAGAAGATTGTACTAAAGTGAATGAAAGAAAAACATAAAACTCTGCCAAGTCACACTTCCATGATGTCAGCAAAGTTTGAAAAGGCAGCCAATGAGGTCGAAGATTTCCTTAGGTCAGTTGCAGATGGCGAAGATATTTTGGAAAAGCGGTGTTTTTCTATTGAGGGCATAGATGCACCGAACCGGGACACAATTTCTAACTTCCTAGCGGATGTGATCGAGCTTTAAAGCAGCTTTCTTCTCGCTTTCTTTCTATTCTTGGAACGAATTCTTATCCATTCTTTGAGAAGAGAAAGAAGATAAATGTAATAGTTGGTGTTTCCCGCTTTTTCTGCTTTCTTAGGTGTTAGATGTTATCTTCTTTCTAGATTTAGAAATAAAGTTTGCTTGCTGAGCAAGCCCTAGATTGTGAAAGCAAGGAGATTTTAGGGTTCCCTACTCCTCTGCTTGTCTATAAATAAGAGCTTTGCTCATTAGTTTTCTTTAACCATGCTAGTGATAACAAAACGCTAAGCCTATTGTGCCTTCTATTTGTTACTCAAGTGTTGTTCAATTGTTTTATGATAGCCAATTGTTGAGTCTCTTTTAGCCAACAAGAAGTTATTGTAATTGCTGTTCGTATTCTGTAAGAACAAGATTGCAAGCCTCTTTAGCTGCAATTTCTTGTTCCAGGCATGTTAGAAGTAAGTTTTGTTCCAGAAGTTTGAGTAATAAAATCATGAGCCTCATTTGCCTTGATATAACATCTCAGATTTCCATTATTTGTGTTCTACTTTTATGATCTTGATTTCAGCCTACATTGAAGTGTGTAGATGTTTGTTGAGAAAGAGTTTATTGAAGTATTTTGTCAGAGAATCAACCTTGTTCATTTCTAGTTTCTCTTGCTCTGCTTATTACTTGAGAAGTTAGAAACATCTTTAGTTTAATTTAGTCGTAGTTGAAGTTCTTAAAACAGAAAATCTCAGCTGCGGCGTTTGTGTTAATAAACCTTGTGCTCTAAGCTGATCAAAAAGATAGGCAACTTAGTTCTTAGTTTACTTTTTTTCAACACCATCAGCAAGAGGGAGCTTCCCCTCCTAATTTGAAGAGCAGTTTATCTGTACATAGCTGTCCATTTCAAATACGCATTCCAGAGGTGCGAATTTAAACGCCAACAACCTTCAACTTGTATGGCAGAATCTTTTTGTTCTTGTTTACTGATTGTTCCTTCTAAATTTTTTGTAGCTCCAATTTTGGCATTTCTTCTTCTATTGGATTATGCTATACAATCTTTCATTATTGTTCTGCTAGAAGTCACTTATTTGAAGTCAAATAAATATCTACTTGTTTAGCCAATGGCTCAAAGGTATCCACCACTTTACATGAACCTTCATCAGATTTTTCTGATTCTTCATCTAATTTTGCCTCTCCTGTGCTTCGGCATTTGTGGCTTGGTTCCCAAGACTCTTTGCATGAGAAGCAAAGTTTTTGTCTTCTAAGCTTGTTTTTGCTATTATCTTCTTTTTTTGCAACGAGAGCCCTCACTCTATTCATGGCTGGAAGGAGGTGCCTTATAATGAATTTTTTTTCTAGGCACTGAATGCTCTAGTGTTGTAGTACATTTGATGGCTTTTTGAAGTGTTGGTTTTAATTGTTCTTTCTACAAGAACCATTTCAAATTCTCGTGCCCAATAATATCCTCCTTAGCAACAACCTCTTTCAATTTTGACCTTGCTTCTTCCTTTCCCAAACTCTTGATGTAGTTATAGAGGTCTCTTTCAAACGCTAAGTATCTGTCAAAAGGTAGTGCAGCTTTGAAAGCTCTTGACTTATCCTGGGATACTTCAAAGATTCTAACAATTTCCTCTTTTTGTGATGTTTCAGCTAGAACTAGATTTTGCTTTGGCAGCTTGATACATTCACCTTGGTTCTTTTGTCTAGTTGTACCTCCAACACTATTCATATTCATGAAATATGAGAAAGGCACTACTTCTTGAATCCATGGTGGAATTTAGTATAATAGGCAATAATATCATCCTTCATTGAACTTGGAGCTTCTGTCATAGGAGCGTCTTTTCTTGATTTCAAGAAAGTGGGTCAGAGAGGTCTTCCATCACCTTTATTCTAGTTACTATTGGCTCCTGAAAATCTTGTTCCACCAGTCATTAGTAATTTAGGAATCCTATGGTTAACAGGCTAGTAGGAAAAACCAGCGGTAATACCATTGTAATGTCTCATGCTAGATTTAGGGCAAATAATTTTAACAGATTTAAAATATTAAATGGTAACCATACAAACCCTAAAATGCATAACAATGTTTACCCACAACCATAACCTTATAAAACCCTAGAAAATATCAATATTCAAACAATAATGTTATCCACCCTAAATGTGCTTCAAGATTCCTTAATTTAACCCTAAAATAACAAACCCTAACTTACTAACGAGCTCTAATTTTCACCCAAAAATTTACAGCACGCTTGTATGAAAACAATAAACCCACAATACATTCTTTACATCCGTGCATTTACATGTGACACTAAATAACAAAGCAACCTTGCAAATGGAGATAAATAGTAAATAATATTTATTAATAGGCTTGAGATACCCTTACAAAATGTTATCATAGCAAAGGTCGTTAATGTCGATAACCACAAGCCCTAAGTATATGGAAGCTTCGGTTACAAAATACCTCTTATAAGAACAAAGCTATGCGGTATTGCAATGACCAATTATTGCCTATTATAAGTATATGAAAGCTTCGGTTACAAAATACCTCTTATTGACGGTAGTTTTGGCACAAAACTTACACCCATGGAACTAGAAGTGTCATGTGGGTTTGCTATCACCATTATCAGCCACCATGAAAGCTAGAGCACAGCCCTTGTGTGAGTCCACCCTAATAGCTAAAGGGGTTTTGTCCTCCGATGCAAGATCTATGGGGTTTTTGTCCCTCAGCCTCCCAAATCTACGAATTTTTATTCTAAAACCTAGATGCTTGAACATTAAGTGCTTGTTGCGATTTTTGGATTAGGGTTTTTGTGGTTTGTTGAAGATAGTATCCCATTTGCCTCTATAAACGTAAGAATTCAAAAAGAGTACTGAAACTCACATAGTAACCTTTGTCCCAATTCTAGTATGCAGAATGGCTTCTCATACCCGTAGATTGTCGCTCCCTTTCGCTTTGAGCTAGCCATGGTATCCTCCTATGTTGAAACAAGCTTGGTAGGTGTAGATGAGGATCAACTACAACTTACAGCTATCCTTAACAATATGGTGATGAACCCCCTTTGGGTTCAAAACCCTACCTACCACATTGATGATAGTTGTTGGCTCCTTTCAATGTGCCCAACTCAACGGCCACGAAATTCAGCTTCAAGAGTACTTGGATGTCAGAGCTAGGTGGAAGCCCACATGGAGATGTATCAACCTTTTGTGAATTAGTGGTACTCTTATCGTGTACAGTGGTAGGTGCAATGGAATAATAAACTATGGCAAGAATGCTGACGTTTGAAAGTTGAGGTTGGCAACGAGGGATGATTGCACGTGAAACTCTAAAGTTTCAATAACAAGGGGAGTGAAAGGAAGCGATGGTCAAAAGGCATGAAGGTAGAGGGAAGTCCGACATCCCAACAACATCAAAGGTAGAAGTGGACTTGAGAAGGGAGGTACCTCAGGAATGGCGACCTCACCACTTCGACCAGCTATGTAGGTTCATGAGATTTCCTATGCCTTTACAATTAGGGTCTTAGGGTCCATGGGGAGTTGAGGTTGAAGCCTAGGAGATGAAAGGGGAGGATTTGCACACACAATTGGAGTGCAGAAAGCATGGGAGTTTTGACTTGGGCATTTCATCCATTGCATGAGTTTCATGGAAAAGGGACATGACAACCAAGTATGTGATGACCTAGTAATCAAAGCTCTCAAGTAAGACGATTATAGATTGTATAAGGACATACAATTTGGTAAGTTGGGAGGTGATAATCAGTCCCAATATGGTACACTTTCAACACATTTTCATTCTCTCTTATTCCTTGCCATTCCTTTCCGTCACTTTTCCATTCATTTTGTCCCAAAAACACTTGTGCTACTACAATTTAATTTCTTAGAAATATTGATAAAATTGATTAGCTTTTAATTGAAATTGATAAGGTTTATGAATTACTTGTTGAAGGTTTCAATAAATAGCTAATTCGTTGATTGTAGCCTTTTTTGTTCATGTTGTGAGATGGCAACTATAAGTAACCTATTTTGGGAATTTATCACTTTCTCCTATAATGCCCTTTTTGTCCAAAGATCCTCACACACTATAACTTTTCCAACTATTTCTACAGCAAATATCATGCAACCAGTATGCTATTTTGATAACAAATATCTTTTTTGAAACATTATTGTTCTGATATTGCTATCAGGATTCAACCATGTAGTTTCGAGTGAAACTCATTGACCCATGTTTCATGAGTAGCGGTTCACAAGAACCCATCTCTCATGATAATGAATGATCCACTTAGCCCTCATTGCATCTAAGTGATGCTCACATAGGTGAAGCACTAGCCCTTCCCGGGAGGTCACCCATCCCAATACTACTACAACTCAAGCGCACTTAACCATAGTGTTTTCTCCAAGGTTGATCCCACTTAGCTTGCAACCCCATTTGCAAAACCTTTAGCAAGTGTTGCGCCTTATGAACCATTCATTATAGAGCCCCTTTAGCTCATCAATTGATAAGTAGGAGGTATTTTCCATAGCATGCCAAATTATGATATTGCTATCAAGATTCAACCATGTAGTTTCGAGTCAAACTCATTGACCCATGTTTCATGAGTAGTGGTTCACAAGAACCCATCTCTCATGATAATGAATAGTCCACTTAGCACTCATTGCATCTAGGTGATGCTCACAAAGGTGAAGCACTGGGCCTTCCCGAGAGGTCACCCATCCCAGTACTACTCCAGCTCAAGCGCACTTAACCACAGAGTTTTCTCCAAGGTTAAGCCCACTTAGCTTGCAACCCCATTTGCAAAACCTTCAAAAAGTGTTGTGCCTTATGAACCATTCATTATAGAGCCCTTTTAGCTCATCAAATGATAAGTAGGAGGTATTTTCCATAGCGTGTCAAATTATGATATTGGTATCAGGATTCAACCATGTAGTTTCAAGTCAAACTCATTGAACCATGCTTCATGAGTAGTGGTTCACAAGAACCCATCTCTCATGATAATGAATGGTCCACTTAGCACTCATTGCATCTAGGCGATGCTCACAGAGGTGAAGCACTAGGCCTTCCCGGGAGGTCACCCATCCTAGTACTACTCCAACTCAAGCACACTTAACCATAGAGTTTTCTCCAAGGTTAAGCCCACTTAGCTTCCAACCCCATTTGCAAAACCTTCAGCAAGTGTTGTGCCTTATGAACCATTCATTATAGAGCCCCTTTAGCTCATCAATTGATAAGTAGGAGGTATTTTCCATAGCGTGTCAAATTATGATATTGCTAAATCTGCCACATTATTGTTCTGCCAAATCTGCCACAAAATCAAAGACGAACTCATGTTGTAAGCTATTGTAGTTATTTAATAACTCTCATCTTCCCTATATAATGTTGTTTGGCTCAAAACAAGAGAGAGTTTGCAAAGAGAGGGAGGGAATATAATAGAGAAGTGATGCAAAAGCATGTCAAGGGTCAAGCAATCTTGCATCACCTATAATATCCTGTGATAACTTTTAAACCAAGAGTTGCAATTTTCTTTCCAATTTCACTTTGCAGGCATTTTGTCAAACAATTTGTATTGACTGATTCTAAGTTTGAATTTTTACTTGATTTGATAGGCAATGGGAGTAATCAGCATAACATTGCATTCCTCATTCCACATATGAGTAGTATTCATTTAACACTCAAATTTAAAATAAAAATAATCAACAGATAAAGTCCTGCAATACTATGCTTTGACTAAAAAGAACAGTTTACACAGAAATTACAACCACAAAATATTATCAAATAAACTTCAGTTTTAATACTCCAATGGCTGACCTAGAGTCCAAGCTGGATGACCAATCCCACCAACACATTTTAAATTCACATAGCTGCGCGACTTTTCTACAATGGTGCGACAACCCATATAATTTTTGCACTCCTTAACAAGCCGCAACTCCTCCAAACAAAGCTGCGTTGAACTTTTGGTGATCCCAAGTGCTGTGTTGGAAATATCTGACTTAGATTCTTTCTCCTTGTATTGTCACGTCCCCTTACTAGGCTTCCAAGAAGGGTGCAGCGCTTATTTCAAAGGTTGCGACTCTTTGTATTGAATCTACGGCTTCCCTTAATGCTATGATAGCTAAACATCATCCCTAATATGTTGCGCTAGAGTATTGAGGGCCCATGTGAGGTTTAGCACAAGCTATGGACTTCCTAAGGAGTCCCGGTATGGTACGGCACATTCATACTTTGACTGCAACAACACCCCTTTCAAATATCCACTTAATAATTGAAACTTACCTTTATTTCTCCAAGTCGTCTATATTGGAAATGGTACGACTAAATTGTTAGAATAATACTTCTTTATTGTTAATGGTTAGTGTTATAATGTATTAAGTTAGTTTAGTTTTCTTTATTTCTGTCTACAATAATAGGTAGGTAGAAGTTTGTCATTTCTTTAATGACTACAGTTGCTTGTATTTTCTATATATTGTAATATTTTATCGGTTAATAGACAAAATGCTTTTTTACCATTCACATGGTATCAAAGCCGACTAGGGTTTCTGGGCATTTTCTTCCTGTAATTCGTGATTAAAAAAATACGTGGGGAGTTCTTCTTGCGCCAGTCACGATTTTTTTCGTGCTTTGTTTTAAACCCGACCTCCCTCTACACCCACGCACGACCTCCTTCTCTGGCCCACACGACCTCTGTTGGGCGCATTTTTTCTCCAACCCACGCGCGTTTTGGACACGATTTCAAGCTCTTAAAGGTTGTGTCTTTCTGATTTCTCCTGCACACGTTTTGCCCTAGTTTATGCTCATGTTTTGGCGCAATTTTTGTGCTCGACCTTCGTGGTTTTGTTTTGTCTTCATTCTGCCTGCACTTTCAGAAGTTTTGGACACGTTTTCTGAGGATTTAGGGCTGCGTTTTTTTGCTTTCGTGGATGTGTTTTTTGTCCTCAAGGTCACGCGACTAGGGTTTTATATTCTACTAATTTTCTGGTCTTTTTTTCTAATCTCGGTGCATCCATGGCCGCCTAGGGTTTCTGCAAGTTCAACTAGGGTTTTGACTAGTCATTTGAAGTCGAAAAATTATTTTGATTGCAAATTCTTGGTGAGTTTTTCGAGACCTCAACTAGGTTGTCTTCGAATTTTTCTGGATACGTCGTTTCTCATGCCTTGAAATTTGTTCACGTGGGTGTTGAAATTTTTTGGGTTGTCTTAAAAACTCTGCATTGGTTTTATACCTCAAAATCAGTGCCAGGATTTCGATTTCTGCCTTGAAATTTGTCCTATAGAACTTGTTTTTGTTTTCAGTGCAGTGGTTTTTTGCCTTCACCAATTTGACCTCGGGGTACGTGATGGCATCTCTAACAAATATAATGCTCGAAAGCAGCCAAAAGTTCAACGGGAAGAATTACAACACCTAGAAGCAGTGCATGCTTACGATCTTTGAATATCGTGAAGGGCAAAAAGATATACTGAGAGGGGGGGGTGAATCAGTATATCAACCAACTTTTACCCTTTACAACCTTTATCAACTTCAAACTCTAATACAAAACAACTATGCAAGAATATCTCAATATGAACAAGTTGACACCAAGATTTTACGTGGAAACCATTTCGGGATAAAACCACGGTACAAATAATATACTTTATGAATTATATAAGCTTTACAATGAATGTAGGCACCAACACTTGAATCATCAATTATGTAGTTTAGTAGGCACCAACCTACAAGGAGTGCCAACCCCTAATGTTCGTAGGCACCAACCTACTGGAGGCTCCAACTCCCACTTGCCAAGCACCAACGTAGCAAAAATAACAACTTGAAGAATAATGTTCCACCTTCAATGTTGCTTCTTCAACAGATGATGAACAATTCTGCTCAAACACTCTTCTTCTTACAAATCTGGTATAATCTTCTCTATGGATCTTGTCAAAAATTCTTCCTCACAAACTATGTCTCCTTCAATTGATGACAACCTCTTTCTCTGCCTTCATCAAGATCTTCTTGTTAATGATATCTTCTTCACAACTTGATGCAAATCATATATATCTTCCTCTTTAATTCGGCCCTTTGTCAAATCTGCCCATATGCTCTTCATGGATGTGCTGTTATGCTCAAGAAAATTCTGCTTTTACAATGTCTGATCTCTTATGATAATCTCTTCTTTGTGTTCCAAGAATACTCTCTATTCCATGACAAAATCTGATCTTGGACTGCTTAAATTCTTATTGCAAAAACTCATATGCTTCCCTTCTCTCCTTATATTATTTTACAGTTGTTCCAACTCTTATTTGTTCTTAGATGATGCACTACATATGCTTTCTTTCACAAATCAACATATAGCTTTTATTCCTCAACACACACCCGAATGTGACTTAAAGATAAAGCATTTATTCCACTCACTACTTCTTTCAAATCTGAATTTGAATTATATATATATTTCTCAAACATTGCAACCTTTGTAAAACAACATGTCTTTGTCTTTTAAATTTGAAGATTGCACCTTTCCAAACACAAATCGCACCACTTCACAAATTAATCTTTAATTTGATAAATCTGAAGTTGTTCCAAGACAAATCGCACTTCTCAAATGAATCTGATTTTGCCTTGATTATTTATTGATGAAGTCGTACCTCCTTTATGCATTTGAATACACTTGAATTACATTACCTCATTTTGAGACGCTTCACTTCATAGTTGATGATAAGAATAATTCATATTACTCTTAACAAGTCGAAGTAATGAAACTGATTTAAAATAAAATATCCTTTCTCAAAAACTAAGCCATATTACTTCAAAACCAAGTCGCATTTCTTTGAGAAGCCGTGTCATTTCAGAATCTAATCACTTTTCTTCAAGTGGATAATCACACCCTTTTGTATTGCTTCAGTTAATCATCGTTCCTCCTTTTTTAATCATCCTTTTGTCTTTTTAATCACCTCCTTGCAAAAGGACATGGCATTTTAATGAGTTATATTCTTTGGAAATAAATTGTGCCTCTTCAACCATTAACAATATTAGTTATCTTTTGTTATGACAATTTAGAGTATGTTTATATTACCAAATTCTCTCATCATACTCCCTTCAAAACATTGTTGTATATATTAGAAACTGATTTCTCAGAGATTCTATGCCTTTAAACACGTCCTTCATTTTCTGGAAAATCAACGTTAATTTCTTATGATCACCGATGTTGCTTCTTCTTTCACATTTAATGAACCTGATCTAGAATACCTACTTATCCTCACGTCCTTTACTGATGATCGATGTTGCTTATTATATGAGGCCTGCTCATTAACACGTTGCTGCTCTCTTTAATCATACTTCTATTTACCGATGCTTGTGTCACTCCACAATATATAGTGCTTGCTATCCTTTTCTTTCAACCTTACAAACCTTTTCTCTTATTCCTTTCACATCAAAGACAATATTTCTATTACCAAATTCCTTCAATACTAAAGACAACTTTAATTTCACTTTTGACATCGATGACAATAATCGTCAACAATCTCACCCATGCTTATGTTATCTTCAATCATGCTTATCTTGACATCAATGATTCAGTCATGCTTATCTTTTTCACTTTGACATCAATGACAACATTTCCAACATATCGTTGCCTCGATCAAGTCGTTTTGGGGAACTCAACTCATCCCACTATAGCCGGAAAGGATTAGGACAAATGGGATGAACGCAACCGGGAAGCTGTCATGCTCATCAAACTCTCAGTCACAGATGAGCAGCTACCTCAGGTACCATCTGGCAAAACTACTACGGAAATCTGGGATCATTTGAAGGCCCTTCATGAAACCTCTGACAAGAGCAGAGCGTTCTTTCTCGAGAACATGCTCTTTTCATCATGATGGATGAGAAAATGTCCTTACAGGAACATCTAACAAAAGATTAAGGACATTTGTGATCAGTTGGAGGTGATTGGTCAAACAATGGAGGAAGAGGACATGGTCGTCATTACTTTGAAGAATTTGCCAAAATCTTATGAGCATTTCATTGAAACGCTCAATATTACTTCAACAAATGTTGATTTGAAGTTTCCAGACTTGTGTAACAAGCTTCTACAACGGGATCGTTGGAGACAGTAGTTTGGGAGCAGTACCAGTTCTACCTCCATAGAGCAAGCGTTCTTTGCCAAATCTTCTGCTAAGAACAAAGGGAAGCCTCAATCTTCTCAGCTGAAAGGCCCTAGTTCTTCTCAGGACAGCAAGAAGAAGAACATTCAATGCAATTATTGCCATAAATATGGTCACATGAAGACTGACTGTCGAATTCGGTTGGCTTCTAAACAAAAGAAGCAGGAAGGATCTCAACAAAAGGCAAATCTCGCTGAGCACATTGAGCAAAAAGAATCTGCATTCGATGCTTTTATGGCCAAGAGAACAGCAGATCCAGTACAATCTTCTGCCTAGTATATTGATTTCAGGGCTTCGCGGCATTTTACTCATCGTCGGGATTGGTTCACCAAATTCAAGCCATTCTCTGATTCTGTCATTTTTGGAGGAGGCGAAGAGTACACAGTTGCTAGTAAGGGCACTGTTTGAATTCACTCAGGAGGAAGAAATTTAATCTTTCTTGATGTCTACTATGTTCCAGGCATGGAAGATAATCTTCTCTCTGTCAGCCAGATCATGAGGCATTCTCCCCAATTGGATGTTGTTTTCAGTTCGTCCACCTGCATGTTCCAAGCATGGAACATAATCTTCTCTCCGTCAGCCAGATCATGAGGCATTCTCCCCAATTGGATGTTGTTTTCAATTCATCCACTTGCAGCATTGTTGATAGGGAGACTTGTACTACAATCGCTATGGGACTTGAAGATCATGATCTGTATAGACTTGCTGATTCAGGTGATTCTCAGGAGCACACTCTGGCAACCAGGAGTACTTCCATCAGCAAACTTTGGCATCAGCGTTATGGGCACTTGAATGTGCACTATCTCTCTCAACTGTCTCGAGAGGGTTTGGTTGCTGGTCTACCTGAGATTCAAACTCAAAATCATGGAGTTTGTGGAGCCTGTCAAGCTGGGAAGCAGCATTGGACACCATTCTCGGATGGTGATTCTTAGCGAGCCTCCAAGGTACTTCAATTGGTTCACGCTGATGTATGTGGACCAATGAACACTCCATCTGTTACTAGGTCTAGGTACTTTTTATTATTTGTTGATGATTTCAGTAGAAAAATGTGGGTGTATTTTTTGAAAAATAAATTAGATGTGTTCAGTACATTTCAACAGTATAAGGCCTTAGTTGAGAAAGAATCAAGTTCTCTGATTGTCACTCTAAGGTCAGATAATGGGGGTTTGTTCAACTGACTTCTCTTCTTTTTGTGCTACACATGGCATTAAGCGCCAACTCACCACACCATACATCCCTCAGCAAAATGGTGTCGTTGAACATAGGAATCGCACCATTACTGAAATGGCTCATTCTATGATGGAGTATAGAAATGTCCCTAAGAAATACTGGGCCGAAGCAGTTTATACTGCAATCTACCTCTTGAATCGGTCACCTACACAGGCCGTTAAGAAGATGACTCCAGAAGAAACCTGGTCAGGACATAAGCCTAAGCCTAAGGTGGGCCATCTGAAAGTCTTTGGTTCTACAACTCATGTCTGGATTCCAGAAGCCAAGCGTGCCAAGTTGGACTCCAAGAGCCAGAAACTTATGTTTATTGGATACAGCGACAATCACAAGGCATATAGGTTGATTGATGTGGAGACAGATTGTCTCATATTCAGTTGTGATGTTGTGATTGATGAGACTACTGGTCCATTTCTTCCTACAACCAGTCTTGAGGATCAGCCTATGAAGGCTTCTGATGAGGGTGTTTGTCGTCCTCTCGGTTCCCCTAATTGGAGGGCTTCGGAGCATTCTAACTCTAAAGATGAGGAATCTACCAGTCATGATATAGCACCACCTGATTTTCCTCAGCATTCACATCCAGATGGCTTTGTTCCAGAAATCCCAGGAGATGTTGTTTCTCCTATTTCAGATGTTGGTACTTCTACTCGTCGGCCTAAGTGGTGGCTCAAGACTATCGGAGATCTTCATGATGATGAACTCATTGAGGGCAGATCAGCTCGAAGAAAGAGCAAGCAGCAAAACACAGTCAATTTTGCTCTTATGGCCAACATCCACAACATCTATAAGCCTCAGACATGTTTAGAGGCTAAAGGAATTCCAAAGTGGGAAAAGGCTATGGAGATAGAATACCAGTCTTCTGAAGAATCACACTTGGGTTCTTTCTAATCTTCCTCCTGGGAAGAAACCTATTAGCTGCAAATGGGTTTATAAGGTCAAGTATCATGCAGATGGTACTTTGGAGAAATACAAGACTAGATTAGTTGCTCAAGGATTCACATAGCGGGAGGGCATTGACTATGAGGAGACTTTTGCTCCTACTGCCAAGATGAGCACAATTCGTCTTCTTCTCGCTATTGTAGCCCAGTTTCGATGGACAGTTCATCAAATGGATATTACGAGTACCTTCCTCAATGGTGAATTGCAGGAAGAAGTCTACATGACGCAGCCTCTTGGTTTCAAGGTTGTCGGAAAAGAACATCAAATTTGTAGACTGGTCAAAGCACTCTACGGATTGAAACAGGCTCCCTGTCCATGGTACATCAAGATTGATTAGTACTTGGTTGATCATGGTTTTCAGCACAACCCTTCTGACAGTAATTTGTATGTCAAACACTCTCCAGTGATGATATTTTGTTTCTTGTTGTCTATGTTGATGACTTGATCATTACTGGCAGTTCTGCACATTTGATTGCAGCAATCAAACAGGATTTGTGTCAAGCTTTTGACATGACAGATTTGGGGTTTCTCCATTATTGTTTGGGTATTGAGGTTTGGCAGACAACTGATAGTATTTTTATCTCTCAGTCTAAATATGCTCGAAGTTTGCTTAATAAATTTCGGATGCAAAATTGCAAACCTGCCTCCACACCTATGGAGAAGGGGCTAAAGTTATCAGCCAAATCTGATTCACCTACAGTAAATGAGACAGCATTCTGGCAACTAGTGGGAAGTCTCATCTACCTCACTGCCACTAGACCTGATATCAGTTTTGCAGTGAGCTACATTTTTCACTTCATGATAGCTCCAAAAGCTAATCATTGGATTGCAGCGAAGTGAGTGCTGAGATATGTTAAGGGCACTTCAGATTATGGCATTCTGTATGGCAGATGCAAGGATCCACAGCTGATTGGTTATACAGACTCAGATTGGGCAGGTTCAGTGGATGACTGAAAATCTACTTCTGGGTATGTATTTAGTTTGGGTACAGGTGTTGTAACATGGACCAGCAAAAAGCAACAGGCAGTGGCTCTTTCCTCGACTGAAGTTGAATATCGCGAGGAACAATTAAGGCAGCATGTGAGGCAGTTTGGCTCCGTAGGATGCTTTCTGACATGCACATGTCACAAGCAGGACTTTCTCCCTTGTACACTGATAATTAAGGGGTGCTCAAACTGGCCAAAAATCCAGTCTTCCATGACCGTACCAAGCATGTTGAACTTCATTGTCACTACATCCGCAAGCTGGTAGAAGACGGATCAGTTCAACTGCAGTATGTTCCGACAACAGATCAGACTGCCGATATTCTCACCAAGTCTCTAAGCCCGGATAAGTTTTTCAAATTCAGGAGGCAACTTGGTGTTGTTGATAGATTGACCATTAAAGGAGGGTGTTAGAGTAATACTTCTTTATTGTTAATGGTCAATGTTATAATGTATTAAGTTAGTTTAGTTTTCTTTATTTTTGTCTATAGTAATAGGTAGGTAGAAGTTGGTCATTTCTTTAATGACTGCAGTTGCTTGTATTTTCTATATATTGTAATCTTTTATCGGTTAATTGACAGAATGTTTTTTTACCATTCACATAAATGTTCAGAAATATAACAAGCATGGTTGTGTGGACTGTTGCAGACAGAATTAAAAATATTTTTTTTATCTTACCTTTGTTATTACTTTGATATATTACTCTAAAATTTGTCTTGGAAAAAGACTCCAGAAATTTCTAAATCTTCATCCGCTATAACCCAATGCAAGAAACCTGAATGATCTCTTCAACAACCAGCTAGGATAGAATCTTGCACTACCGAAACCAACATCCCCTAGGTTTTCCTCCAAGGGTTTGTTTCTCCCAAAACTCTCCAATTACATCAAGAAAATCATCAAGCATGAGAAAATGAGCATCCAAAAGCACCTTTTTTATTAATTCCCGAAGCCACTAGTAGAACTTTTCAAATTCCCACACTTTTCATATTTCATTTAAATCCAGGAAATAAATTGACTTTATTAAACTCCGTTAAATATTCCACTTAAATCACTTTATGAAACTTATTAAATTAATTAAATAATATTACCCATAAAATGTGTTTGGTCGGATAATATTAAATAATTAAATTTAAATGTTCCATTTTGCCTAACTTTAGCCTAGGGGAATAAAAATAGGCTAATTGGTCACTTTGGATTACTCCTCAAAAGGGAACATTACATCACCCAACAATATCTCATTTATGCTTGTTTTCTTTTTGCAAGTACATCAAAGTGTCATATTCATTTGAGTTCCATTGCAAAGGCCAATTCTCACCACAGAGTTCATTCTGTTTACTGTCATAATTCAGTGCCATAGTGTCACCAACAATCTTTCTACTATGCAGTATGAGGTACTCTCATAGAGGCTTCAATTTATAATAACAACATTGTATTGGGACTTTGAATAGGTCCACACATCAATTACTGTAATCAGTTTCCTTATTGTAAATTATTATATGTTTTTACTTTTTAGGCCAAAGGGACATATTTTAGGACTCCATGCCAAAAATTTGTGCACCAAATGCTTTGCTCTATATTTAGATATTGGTCCCAGTGATGTCATAAAGGAAGGATCATCAAGTTTCAAACCTTATATCTTGCCACATATGGCAATGTGTCATGATTGGTCAATGTTACCTTAATTCACTAAGAACTCTCTATAAAAGGAAAAACAATTTCCTTTAAGAAGGCAAAAAGGAGGAGGGAAATAAACTATGATGCAGGGTTCGTACCTGCAGGCCCCGAACCCGGTTCGGGTTCGTCTGCAGGTACATGCTAGGTGCGCACAAGGTGCGCGCCCAGCACGGTGGGTTCGCCAGGGTGCGCGGGTGCACGCACCCTGGTGAACCCACAGCCGGGCGAACCCATGGGCCAAGTCAAGAAAAGTGAGCCCAAACTTGATTAAAAAACATTTTGTTTTTATTTTTTTTTCCTCCTAACCCTAAAACGGCATTGATCATTTCATAGTGATGATTTCCATTGTGATAATTCAATGTGTAATGCAGATGCAAATCTGGGAATCAATACTAAGCCATTCCAACTTTCAAATATGATTGATACACAATAGATAATTGCTCAGAAATTCTGTACATACTCAGAATAACCAACGAAGAGCAGATCACAGTATTCCAAAACTATGCCAGACCACAGCGATACAAACTGAGCTTATAATTGCAGCAGAGACATTACATACAACACCCAGAATTGACAGCAACCTCAAAAATTTGCAGTAGATAACAGTACGACAGATAATCAGCATTACAACATTACTCTCCACTCCATAGACTTGACGTGGCAGTACTAACAGTAAATCTGATAACCCAAATCTGAAACATACTACTCAATATTGGACTGAGTTTACCAAGCATATTCAGAAATACATATTCAGACTTATTGCAAGAACTTCCTATGTTCTGTTTAGAGCTGATGTATGAAGTTAATCCTCAGAAAATTAACAGCAGATAGAAGAAAGTCTGTACTCAATCTGAGACAAGGTTATAATCTTTTACAACTTCTCACAGTCTGTTTGTAGCAGCAAATACATTGATTTATAACAGCAGATAATAGAATGAACAGCAGTTACAAGTAATACAATGAGTTTATAAATATCTCAGACCTGGGAATGTGTTTTCCAGGGTAAATGTATGATGAATCTTGCTGGATCAATGATCAATGATCGTGAATATTTATCTTTGGCATTTGGCATTGATCAATGATCAAGTATCATACTATGAAATGATTTAGTTTTACAATTCTGTATATTTCTCTTATTTTTTTGCATATATATATATATATATATATACACACATACCCATACGTACCCAAACCCCTAAAAAAAATTTTCACGTACCCACGTACCGGGTTCTCGTACCCACAACCTTCCCCGAACCCGAACCGGTAACTTAGGAAATAAAGTATATAAGAGGATCTGAGCTTCAAATGTTATGATCTCAGCTTTACCTTTTGTTCACATGTACTCTTGTTCCTGGATTTTTGTAAACTTTTGTCATATCAGAGCATTATATTAAATACTGGTTTGTGTCATCCTTTTCTTGTGAATATTATTTCTAAGAATTTAGCTTCTATTATGTACTCTTGCATTGAGTTTCCTATAATTGTGTTTGGGCTACATGAATAGACTATCTTTGACTAGACTCCCTATCTGTGACTGCATCAATTGGTGTCAAAGCTTAGTTTTTTTCTAGGTTGGTGAAAAGGTTAGTGATAACCCCATAGCACAAGTTTGTGTACATGTTGCACTACAAGTTAACCATCAGAGAAGATGGCTAATAAAATAGGAGGTAAAAGATATCAGAAAGGACCACATGATGATGAGTGGGATGATATAAATCAAAGCAAGTGGCTTGATAACGAATTGGCTGGCATACTAAGAGCTATACAAGCAAGGTTGGAGGCTCTTGAGACTGCGCAATGGCGAGGAATCATCACAGCTGAAGATGTTAGCAATGCTGAAATCAATTTAGGAACCATGCAATAAGATGCTTAAAGTTCAGGGGAGGACCTAAGTGCAGAAAATAAATTTGCTAGACCATTGATGAGGGCAGGAAGTATGCCAAGATTGGATCTCGTTTGTTTCAAAAGGTTTGGGCCTTGAAGATGTGCTGGATTGAATCGGCAATCTAGAGAAATATTGAATTTTGAATTTATTGAAGACCCTACGAGGGTCAAGTATGAGACCATTAACTTGAAGGGGTATGCAGCCTTATTATGGGATTATGTGCAGAAAGACAAGGTCAAGGGGAATAAGTCGAAGATCTATAAGTGGGATCAGATGGTTATGCAGTTGAAAAGTAAGTTTGTGCCTGCCAACTACAGTTTGGAGTCATTCAAGAAGCTCCAGAATTTGTGCCAAAGAGAGATGTATTGAAGGAGTACATCGAAGAACTTTATATACTCAGCATCCAAGCAAGTCGTATGACGGATGACACGGAGAAGGTGTTCGAGATTTGAATGGGTTCCAGACCACAATCGAGGATGAGATCTGTTTATTGCCAATTTATTCTATTGAGGGTGCCTACCAGCTCACACTAAGGGCAGAGGAAAGACTGTCCAGGAAATAGTAAAGTGCAGGATAAAGGCTATGGCAGAAGGGATAAACAGAACAATAAGCAGGGATGTGCACAAAAAGAGACTACAACATCCAGTAAATATGCACAAGACTTCGAAGAGGAACAGACTTCCAAGCAAAGGGAAAGCAAGGGTAGAGGAGGCCATGGGAAGACATTTAGTGGTGCCTATTACAGATGTGGAGAAGCAAGCCATAGCCCATTTTAATGTCCAGAAATGGCAAAAGAATAAGGACGCATTGAGAAGTGAATGCACATTGCACAAGGAAGTGAAGAGTCAAGCAATGAGACAGAGTGTGTCACCTAAACGTGGAGAAAACCTGATGCTGTGCAAGGCTTTACCTAAGCCTGCTAAGGAAGACAAAGAGCCATGGCTGAGGAAAAGTATCTTTTGCACCAAGTTTAAATCAAGAAGAAAGTTTTGCAAGATAATCATAGATGGAGAAAGCACAAATAACTTAGTGTCTACTGAGATTGTACAGAAATTGAACTTGAAAATTATACCATGTCCTGACTCCTGATCTTTACCATGTTTCCTGGTTATAGAAGGGTCACGATGACTGTGCAAGAGCAATGCTTGGTTACATTTTATATTGAAGGTTATTCAAATGAGGTTTGGTGTGATGTGACTTATACAGATTCTTGTCATGTGTAGGTCTATAGACCATGATAGTATGATATTTGCACCATCCATAATGGGAGGAAGAATGCTTTCACCATTACCAAAGGTGGAAAGAAGTTTGAGTTGCAGCCCATTAAGAGTGAAGAAGACACACAGAAAGCAAGATAATGTTTACAACTGCCAAAAAAGTTTCTTAAGAAAACTGGAGAGTTGCAAGAATGCTATGCATTGGTTGTAAAGCCTACATTAGTAGAAGAGAGTAAGCTGCACAGCTCTGAGGAGCAGGAATTGGAGACACTGCTGAAAAATTTTGAAGACATCATGGATAGTAGAATGCCTGAAGGATTTTAGTCAGTGCACAGTATTTCACATTGCATGGATTTGATCTACATGAATAGATTGCCTTTGGTAGACTCCCTACCCTTGACTGCATCAAAAAGATAGAGAAGTACAAAGTGTTTTGTACCAAAGTGTTTTTTCATAATCAATCAAAGTATGTTATTCTGAGCAATTCTTAATATTAGTTTGAGGGGATTAGCTAAATTTTTTCATAGTAAGAAAGGGCCCACTTATTGAGTAAGATTGTTTGGCTGTCTCCTCTATTTTATTTTCTGTCTGTGTTTCATTTCTGCAAATATAGATTAGCCATTGAGATTAATTGACAGTTTTACAGTTGTAAGTGCGTGCAATTAGTTCAATTACTTGAAAAGATAATTGATATTCACAATTGCATGATTACAAAAGGAGACGAAAGCTCCTCATAAAGAAAATTTACAAGACGATGTTTCTAAAAAGAACCCATCATTAACTAAAGCAAACTAAAGCAATAAACTGAAAGATACTAAAACCAACTAAAGCGTAGACAGAAGTTACTAAACGTTAATTAAGTTAATTGATGACTAACTAAAGCTAAGATGACCATTAATATTACATTTAATATTTTAATACCCTCCCTTAATGGTCATCCTACAAACATAAACTAAGTCTAAGCATATTCTTCTGGAAACATATCATCGGTGACTAATAACTAGAGAAGCATAACTGCCTCGCGATTACAGATCCTTTCCCACAAAACAATCAAATCAAGACACCGGCACTCGAAAACTGTGAGCTTCCTCTGCTTCCAGGTATTATAACTCTTTCCATTGAACCTCTGCATATTTTTCCAACGTGACATTGGACAAAGACGCCATCCCTCCCGTTTTCCAAAGCACAAAAAACGAGGTAACACTGTGATCAGCTAGCACAAACCCTAGACAATCAGCTGGCACAAACCCTGGACAATCAGCTGGCACAACTCCCGATTTTTTAAAAAGATGCTCAATAATAGTAAGATTTTTCAAAAAAACCTTCGAAAACTCTTAAAAGTAAGATTTTTTTCAGAAAAAATCTTCAAAAAGCTTCTAAACTACAAAATTTTCAAAAACCTCTTTAAAATCTTCAGGTGCACGATTCTTTGTTGAGAAAAAAATCACCCAAAAAACTGGTCTTCAAGCTGTCATGAAAACTTCAAATTGGCCCACGAACTCAAGAAAACAACAATGAAAACCCACAAACTGTGAAAAAGACGAGTTTCAGAAAAATTCCGCAAAAAACGGTGCAGCAGAAAAAGGGTTCACAAAAAAACAGACCCTCGGCCAAAAAACCCGAGTAAATCGCCCAACACATACCCGTGATTTTTAAAAAAGCTCAGAAAATGCAATGTAACCCGTCACAAACTGGCGCAGATCCTCCAACAAAACTGACAGAAAAAAATGTGCAGAAATAACTGCAAACCCTCACTCAAAAAATGTGATGCCTTCACACAGAAGAAATATGATCTTCACATCAGATGCAACCAAGAACAGATCGCATGCTCAGAAAGGGAAAGATGCAGAGAGAAGAACCCATGAGCAGACACACGGAGGTAGAAAACCCTAGACACGAGCAGGAGAACGAACGCCCGACCAGACAAAGGAAAAAAATCACCTCCAGAAAGCCACACGAATTTTCAGATGAACAAACACGCAGCGCACGGAATAAGACAGGCACAAAATTTCACCTTTTGAAACCCTCGAAAAACTGCATAATAAAGGGCGCAATTTTCGGCTTTTAATATTTTAATATTACTTAGAAGTTAGAACATATAGAGGTGTGTTTGAGTTAATTGACGGACCCTAGATTAGTTTAGTGATATTTGATGTTTTCTAGTTTCCATGCTCTTCAGTATTTCTGGATTTCAGCAACTCACTCTCTTAAATTTAGTAATTCTTCTTTTCCCCATCATTCTTCTACCTACTCTAACTCCCCAACTTGGAACTGCATTCATTATAGCAACTCTAAGTCCAAGAATCTGAAGCTCAGGTGCATATATTTTGTCATGACACAGTAATCTTACACCCCTGTGTAAACAAGAGTATAGTTTAACCCTAAAGCTAACTTACCTCCAAAAAGCAGCAAAGAGAGTTCTGGTCCATATCAGTTTGCTACAATTTTACAAGGTTGAGAAAGAAGTGAAGAACACTAAGTCTCTTCAAGTGGGACTAGGATGGTTTAAAACCTGTAAAGAGTGGCCTGCTAGTTACACTAGCATATTGTGGTAGGTTAATGTGCCACTTTAAAAACCTACAAGGGTGGCTAGGCAGGGGATTGAGATTGATTAAAAGATTGATGAGGTGGTGACTCACATCATGCAGGACCATATGCGGACCGAGTAGGCAGAGCATTAATGACATTGCTGATACTTATTCTTAATGCACCAGCAGCCATCTCGAGCAGTTCTTTGACAACAATAAGAGTGTCAACCATGGGAAAACCAGAGGTGAGATGAAATAGGCAAAAGATCAATTTTAACATTTTCAGGCATGCGTGGATGCAAAGGTATTAGCTTGGACAGTGACCCTAACTGCAGCTCCTGCCCTTGCAACTGACTCAGATGATCACAGTAATACTACGTCTCCACTGCAGGATGAGCTCTAAATGTAGATTGACAATGACTGTGATAACGAACTTGAGGATTAACTATAAATAAAGCTTATTTTATGTTGGTTTTCAGCTACTCTATAGATTTAGAAATCTGGTTTTCTGCCGTAACGGCAGCAACTTATAAAGTAAGTGTTTACTCTTTTCTAGTCTGGTTTGATTGGTAATTTCAGTATCCTTCAAAAGGTTTTGTGAGAACTCCAAAAGGACAAGGGGAAGATTTCTTTGGTGAGGGATTGTGTTCTTTTTTGCATGATTCCTCCCCCATAATTACCTGCCTGCTTATCTTGACCTGAATAAGCATCTCAGTTCAAGCATGTGAATAGAAAAAGGAAGAGTGCCTAAGAGATTGTAAAGCAGTGATAATTTCCTTTTATGTTGTTGTGTTTGGATGACAGTATAAGGTGTATCTCTTTGGTTTGATGCTCCAGACAGTATGGATCAGATTACCCTTTAGCTCATTTATGAGTCACTGTTTTTTTAATAGAACTGAACTTTTAACTCCCTTGGCTGTTTGCATTTTTATTCTATTAACCATCGACTCAGTGTGGTGAGTGAATACCACTCAGTTGTCGGCAGCTCACCAACCCATTTGGGTTGAGGGCATGTTGACCCCAGGTATCTTTAAGTAAAAATGCTACTTTAAAAATTCTTGAAAAAAAATTCTATTATTTGACTTTGTGATCATATGTTTCTTAACCTAGTATTATATCAATTTTCAAAATTGCCTAAAACTATGGGTTGTCCTATAATTTTGAACATTTTTCTGAGAATCAAACAAGAATTAATTGCCTTGAAATGAACTACGCCTTTCTCTCTTGGATGGATTGTAACAATTGAAATTTAGCAAAATGGCACCTCTAACAACAGTAGACTGGCTAGGTAAGTTTTAGAACAAGCGGTTGTGCAAATTTTTTAAAAAGACAGGCTATTATCACACATATTCATAATCTTGGAAGATTTCAGCATCTCCAGATTTGGATCATTTCAATCTCCCATCAAATATAATTTTCACAAAAAATTGAAAATGGAAACAAGCATCTTAGTAAAGCCCAGATTACAAGATCTAGGCATAGATACCTAATTGAAGGAACGGAAGCAATCCTAATTTGCAAATGTTTTCCCTGATAAAAGCTACTTAAAACACTAAGAAAAGAGTGCTGATCAATAAAGTCATTGCCTCATATGATGTCAACCTGAATAACTTCTTGCGTGTAACATCATAATCCTATGCTCCCCCAAGTTCTTGGGATGGAGACTACAAAGGATGGCAGGACATGTTTCTGGTATGAGGGTATTTTTTGGCCATTTTTTAGGGGACGGTAGGGAACAGCTATTAAAAAATAGGGAAGAAATTTCAAATATTCATATCATAACATTGATAAAGCATTCATCATAAACATTATAGAACCTTTGTGAGCATGGGTAATTGAAGGAAAAATGATGTTCTTTATATATACATATGAGCATGAGTTAATAAAGACATGCCTGACTCGTGTGTATATTCAAGTGAGGAATTTATTATTAGAGTTTCCCTAAAGCCTTCATGACTACATGTTTTGTTGTCAAACTCATTAACAAAGAGGAACAGTTAAGTAAAAAGATAACTGATTATGTTCCGGTTTGACCTTAGATGGGACACTAATAGATGGGATTGTTCTATGAGTTGTCTATGCAAATACATTTTTTGCATTATGAAAAGGGCATTTCCTGCCAACTATGACTTAACTCGTATTCAACAATATAATGACTATAGCATGCCAACTTTGTCTATGGCAGTCCTTGTATACTACACAAATTGTCCAATGTATGAAACAAGATAATCCTTGATTATGGCTTTGATTGTGAAGATGTAGAGATTTGCAACAAAGGATATGTATTTTTGTAGATTTTGTGATCATGATTCATCATTGATCTATTACTTGGTTAGACTTATAGTTTGATGGGGGTTTGGGGGCCACACCCCCAACAAGGTCGAGGGGCAGCACCCCCAACGAGGTTGAGGGGTAGTGCCCCTTGCGAGATCGAGGATCAATGCTCCTAGCACATTCCTTATCGCAATATGAGGCAGGGTCCAAAGGCAGAGCCCCCACCACCAAGCCCAAATTAACACCTTCAAAACCAGAAAGACAACCATGATGAGCACCTTTTTGTATTTTTCTGTAAATCCTAGATGGGCATGTCATAAACCAAACAAGCATTGAAAGGTTGTATTTTTTTAAAAAAATTAACTAAAATGTCCTTGGGTATGTTAGGCAATGGCTAGCCATCCCCAAGACAGATGGGAGACGTCTAGACAGCTAGCTGTCCCCTAATGTACCCTGCAAAATTTTGAAGTCCCATGGATGTCTCCTAAATTTTGACAAAAAAGAGGATTGGGGGTGACATTTCCTAAGCATCCCGAACACGTCCCCTATAGGTAAAAGGGTAGTGGACACGTCCTTGGGGAGCACTATCATAATCTTGTCTGAATTTAATATTGTAATACGGACAACAAAATGCCTTTAAAACCTGCTATTGAAAAAGAGTGGATATGTCAACTAAAAATAGTTCTTATAGAAGTGGAATCATTCTTACAAGGATCTTCAAAGAAGTTGAAAGGACTTGTACAGACCTTTATGACCTCTTGTGCAGCAACGCCTCCCGCAATAGAAACAATGGGACATAGTTCCACATGTGCTTGTAAAGCTACCAGTTTGACTATGTTTTCATTAATTTCTGCATGTGTCTTCGCCGGAAATGTATTTTTGTTTGCTTCTGCAATCTGTTCCCCAGTAAGAGTCTTCGTATCATTGGTTTGTCCATTTATTATATCCCTATCCACTTCAGTTTCAGTTTTATAATTTGAACTAGTTGAATGCCATCTTTCATCTTCAAAACTGGAAGAAACTGGTGTGCACTCGTTGCTCATAGGCATAGAGATAAGCGCTGCGGCTTGTCGTGCTAGCAATAGAACCTCGTCAATTTCCTCGTCTTTTATAGCTACTGGGTTGATAAAATGAGAGTCGGTACACTTCATTCTCTCAAACGTTTCAACAGCTTGAAATGCAACATGCAAGTCAAGAATGTGTTGTTGCTTTGCAGGGTCATAAGCACAAAATTGTGGGGCTACAAGAGCTTCCTCCAGCGGAAGGAACTTAACAGTTTTACTAGCTTTCACCTTATAGAAATAGCCTCCTGAAGAGTAGCGTCCAAATTGGCGAGTATCGACGAGTATGGTAAATGAACGAGATCCAGTGACATTGACAGCCACGGGCAAGGAGCGATTGAGTTCTTCCATACCTCTAATTCCATCAAAAACAACCTCATCACCATCCTGCAGGCCGTGCCTCTGTTCTTCTACAACATTGACAGTTGCAGGGAAGTCTTGAGTTATGCTCTCGATGACAATATTGAATGGGGTAGTACCAGAGTCGTCACGAACAAGGAAGTGGTCACCGAAGTCACAAAAAATGGAGGCAAAGACCCCTCTAGCACGGGCGGACACAAATGCAATGCCAGAGGACCTACAAAGGTGGTTCAACTTCACCAGGAAGGGGACTGTCCCATCTGTGGCAACGACCACGCTGAACTTTTTCAAATGAGCTTCAATATCGCAACAAGAAAACGCCTCAACTGATGCATCCGGGTTGAGATCCTTCAAAGCATTTGCAGTAGAAAGGGCTCTGTTTTCGCCCACGTCTCCCTGGGCGAGAAAGAAGGTGGCCCCCAAGTCCGCCGCGCGCACAGCCCCGTCGTCTACCAATCCGACGGCAGCCACCCCACAGAGGATAACGTTCTTAGCTATCTCCGCCCCAACCCCTCCACATCCAATTATCAAAATCCTGCTCCCCCGCAGGGCTTCCACGCCCTCCCTGCCTAGCGTGTGGATTACCCGGGAATACCGCAACTCGTCCAAACCCCTTGCTGTATCTGCTTGCTCGACCTCCATTCTTATCATTCTCAGTCTAAACCTGCCTTTCTACCACTCTTTTAAGTAATGGCTGCTGCTGCTGCTGCTCATTCCCTGAATACCGACAATATTATTAGGCGGCGGACAGACCTTTTGCTTTGATACACATAGCTTGCCTGACACTGCTGTCTTGAGATTGTTTTATGCCACCGAGGAAAGTCCAGTAATAGACATCAACATTATTAAAATCGGTTAACTCACTCTACAGTCCCATGGAGGGGACTCGCTACAATTTCCACAAGAGAATACTTTCAGTTGGAGAAAACTGATCTGGCTTATTACAATTTTATTTTAAATAGGAGTTATTTTATTTAGTGGTTTCATTGTTTTTATAAAAAAGATTGATAAAAAATATTTAGTTTACAATTTATAAAATATTTTTCAATTAAAGATTTTTTTTAATATAAGATTGTAATTTATTTTGTAATTTTTTTTCAAGTTATAAGATCTATCGATATAATCTTAGATCTTGAAGTCTTCTATGTAGAATCACTTCCTAAGGAGACATACATACATACATAGTTATTTTATTTAGTGGTTTCATTGTTTTTATAAAAATGATTGATAAAAAATCTTTAGTTTACAATTTATAAAATATTTTTCAATTAAAGATTTTTTTAATATAAGATTGTAATTTATTTTGTAATTTTTTTTCAAGTTATAAGATCTATCGATATAATCTTAGATCTTGAAGTCTTCTATGTAGAATCACTTCCTAATTTTTTTTCAAGTTATAAGATCTATCGATATAATCTTAGATCTTGAAGTCTTCTATGTAGAATCACTTCCTAAGGAGACATACATACATACATACATACATACATACATATATATATTCATTCCTCTAAAGAAATAAAATAATATTCTTTATTAAATTTAGGTTTAATGAATATTTGTAAAATATGTAAAGTGAATTAATTAATCTACCATTAATAACAATCAATATAAGATAAAGATATGAGACAAATAATATTGAAATAAATATATAAATTTAAAATAAAGAAACGATACTTAGCTCAAGGCTCAAGGCTTAAAGCTCAAAGCTTATTTGACTAGGTCAAAGTGTTGCCAATTGATTAATTAATACACTAGAAAATTAAGATAGAAGAAGTTTGCAAGTTGAACAATCAAAAAAGTCAATGAAAGAAGCTTTAGAATGTCTTCCCAAGAATTGGAGAACAAAGGCCAATGAATTAGAATTAATTCAAAAACTAAGAAGGAATTTCTAGCAAATAAAAAGTGTTGAAGGGAAATAAAATCACATTACTATAAAGTTGCATTGAATTGGTCATTTGAAAAATACTAAAAGGCACAAGAATCAACTTTTATACATTTGAAAATTGGCTTGCATGTACTAACACCATCTCAATCAAGCTACTATCTAGATGGAAACTAATTGCTCAAAAGGATGAAAATTAATAGAACGTAAACATATGGTTTGGGTTGGCATCCTAGTGAGGGAATTAAGGTTTGTAATATCCTCAAATGGAATATTATGTAATATCAACATGTTGTGAGTGAGTTATTTTTTTCACAAATTAGAATTAGTAAAATGAATATTAGATTTTTAGAAATCATTTGTATTTGCAGTAATGAAATACAAGCTTTATAAAATAAATAACATAGTGGCCCAAACAACCTATCACTTTATTCTTTATTCAATAATTCAAGATAAATAAATTTTAGAATTACAAATCTTTATCCAGTAAATTAGAATAAACAACAATAATTAAAGGAACTATCCTAGCTATGAACAAATCCAAAATGGCATTGAAATACCCAACCCAAGTGTGCAAGTATGGCATTGAGTTAGTTTCCCAAAACCAACATGTATGGCATTGTACTAGAAGCCAAAAACCTACAAGTTTATCACTTCTAAAAGTTGTCTCAAACCCCAAAATATGGCACTATATAAGTTGCCAGTCACCTCAAAAATTTGGTGTTATGTTAGCCACCACAAACAATATATTTTTCCATGAACAAACTCATTTAGAATCTGTAACTTTGAAGCTCAAGCACAATTTCCAAATGGGATCGCATAATTTCCAATGATAGATGAACAAAATGTCCAATCTATTTAAGAGAATGAGATAGTAAACAAGTATACATCCTTTGGCCAAAATCCTTGCTTCTACGGTACCTTAAGTGCCCAACTTCTCCCATCAAAAAGAAAATTTTGTAAATTCTCAAGTGTCTCTTATAATGCCCGTTATAAATATTTGTTTATAATTACAAAGGCCCCATTGTAGCAATCCACTTTATGAAGATAATTTATTATGAACACCCCACTCTAGGTGTCCACTCTATAAAATCATATTAAGTGGTCACTTTATGAGGATATAAAAAGAATAACTCACTTAAAGGTTATAAAATAATTTCCCTAGTATTGTTTTCCTAAGCCCTTGGTAAATGGAAAATGGATTTACGAATCGTCATGGAAACTTATCAGAAAAGGGGACATGACAAAGTTCAAGAACAAGCTAAGTGCATGCTAAAATATACTAAGTCAAAGAGCACTAAATGAGTGCACAATATAAAGTGAAAATTACAAAGTAGGTGATTGTTGGCTCTGCAACAATTAACTTAAAAGAAAAAATTTAAAGAGCATAATCATATGTTACCATTGTCTATTAATAAAAAATAAATGAAAAAGAATAAGGGTGAAGTGAATCCACTTATTATGAAAGTAAGGATGTTATCCAAACATAAGAATAAGAAGACCCTTCCAAAATACAAGAACAATAGGGGTTTTCCTAATTCAAAAAGACAAATAGCATGGTTTTATTTGAAAATAGCAACAATTATTGTGACTACAAGCTAATTGATGCAATCAAGGTTGTTAAAGAGTCTTAAGGATATTATAAGTTCCTTTCAATTAGTTGTGTACATAAGATGTAGTGAATTGGAGGGAAGAAGAAAAATATATGATCATAAAGCCCCATAAGTATGTATTAAGTGTTACTAATAACATCATGTGATAAGAATGCAATATCTATTTATATTGAAGGTGATTGTTTGATATAAATTAATGCAATTAAATCCTAAATTATTCATAATTGAAAACTAAAGACCGGGAATTAGGTTAGATGCTTAAATCATCAACAACAACCACAAAATTGTTAGATTCAAGCACAAGATTTTAATCTAACAATGAAGAACAAAGTAACATGAGAAATTAAACACGTTAAAATAAAACAATTGTATCTCCTCACATCACCCTTGAATCACCTTCATTGCTCTTCTCCATCTCCCTCTTCAAGTTGGTATTGTGTTGCTCTTAAACTTGTTGTGCACAAATTCAAATTGCTCAAGATGATAACAGCGACAAGATTTCAAAGAATGTGGTAGAATTGTGAAGGATGATAATCAAATTTATAAGAAATGTTGGTGTGATGAACAGACTGGATTTGATAGTCAATCAACGAACGAGATTGATGAGAGTATTTGCATAGGAAAGTTGCCCATTCAAAAATGGAAGAATGGAAGAGTTGCTCATTCAAAAAATGGCAAATGTAAAAGAGATGGAAGAGAAAAGTGAATGAGTAAATAGAAAAATGTAAGAGACGAGTGGAGAGAATAGGAGAAAGTGGAAGAGTTAACTAGAAAGAGGCAATCAAGTGGAAGGAAGGGTCAATCAAGAGAAAAAAGAAATAAAGAAATGGAAGAGTTAACTAAAAAAATAGAAAATGGAAGAGTTAAGTAAAGAGGAAATTGTGGCAAGTTTTTAAAATAAATAAATAAAATTTATGTATTTTCCACCTCATATGAATAATTCATTAAATAAAATTATTTAATTAATAATAAAAGAACTTAGGGATGAGGTTAATTAAATAAGTAAATATATTTATTTAATTGTAGGCTAGTTAGGTTAGGGGATTAAATAATTTAACCAAGAGAGGTGAATTAATTAATGAAAAATAAAGGGAAAGAGGACTAATTAAATTATTTAATTAATCATAGAAGAAAGCTCACAAGCAAAGAAGAATGGGATTGGGGTTAGACAAACAAAATTAGGGTAAGACGAATGGAAAATTAGGGTTAGACAAATGGAAAATTAGTACGAAAATGGTATTACAAGCTTAGGACAATTTTCATTGTTTACATTTTTCCCCTCTTGGAGACAATGTGATTTTTAGCATTGTCTCAAAGAAAAATTGAAAAAAAAATTGCTTCAGGTCCTGCCCCAGTGTGCTCCAATAGAAGCGAGATGAGATGATGCCCCCTTAGGAAATTGGGTGAAAAATCTAAAAAATGAGCCAAATTTACCGACAAGCCCATTTAATGTGTTTAGATATGTAGCCGACAAAAAATTAGACCAAAACTGAAAGAAGGAATGTTAGCGAGAAGAAAAGGTTAGTAAGAAGTGAAGAATGGTTAGCTTAAAGTGAAATAGATTTCATTGATATTGGAAATGGATTGATAGATCAGACTTTGAGCTATTGGAAGGCTTGCTAGTAGTGATTAGTCCATTTGAATGGAACACCCTTGTGAAGTAAATGTTGAAAGGGGTGACATTTATCAGCCAGTTGTTGGAGACTACACAGTTGAGTTAGATTAGACAGAGGAGACATCTATTATTGCTTTCACTTTTGCAAGATCAACCTCGATACCTCTGCGAGAGATGATATGTCCAAGGAGTTTTCTAGAAGTAACTCTAAAGGCACACTTTTTAGGATTCAAGGTGACTTTATATTTTTTCTAATCCAGTGAAGATCTTTCCAAGGTCACCTAGATGATCTGATCTTGTGAAGGATTTCCCTAACGATTCATTGACATAATCTTCCATAAGAATATGCACCATATCATGAAAGATTGTAGTCATAGCCCTCTTGATAGGTTACTCCAACATTTTTAAGATCGAATGCCATTACATTCCAGCAATAGGTACCCCAAGGACAAGTAAAATCCATTTTGTGTTAATCCTCGGGAGCAATTTTTATCTAATTATAGCCGAAAAATCCATCCATTAATGACAACATCTCATATCTGATTGTAAGATCCATTATGAGGTCAATGTTGGGTAAGGGGAAATCATCCTTAGGACATACCTTGTTCAAGTCTCTGATATCTGTGTATATTCAAATGCCCCTAGTTGGCTTGGTAACTGGAACTAAATTTGATATCCATTATATGTAGTCTACAATTTGATAAAGCCAACATCTAACAACTTTTTTAATTCGGCTTTGACCAACAAAGCAATCTACAGATGCATCTTTCTTAGTTTTTCTTGACAAGTTTTACACCTAGATAGAGAGGTAAATGAAGAAGAAACAATTCGAGATCCAGCCCAAACATGTCAGGATAAGACCAGGCAAAGTTGATTTATCTTTGTGAGAAGAAACTTATAAACTCTAGTCTTTTCGTTTCTATCAAGGAAGCTGCAAAATGTATGATCTTCTATTGTGTTGATATTAACTTCCTTTGTTTTTCCACCAGGAGTGAAGATCTCTCTTGACTGGTAGGGATTATATTCAACCTTCCATCATCAAGCGCCTCTGAGAGGTTTTCACTCTCAAATACATCCTTTAATTTTACTTTTTCTAGGTCTAAAGGTCCCTTTCATTTTTCACCTAGAGACGTATTCTTTTTTAATTTTTCATTTTTGTGAATAGAAGGTGAAATAGACTCCCCAAAATAAGCATTAGCATTGAAATATATATTGAATCCAACTTCATGATACCCTCTTGAAGTTCCATAAACTCATTTATAGCTTCATAATTTTTGAAAGTATCAAGACTCGGTGGTTCTTGTTGATCCCAATCTATGAGTTGTGGGTGGACTAAAGATTGGTTATCATTATTGTTGGTAAAGGTTAAAGACATGGTAGATAGGGTAAAGATCAAAGAATCTTGGGGGTCATGATCAAAGAGTGGGTTATCATAGATTCTTGATCAACACATGGGATTATCATGGATATGAAAAGATTGGGATAAAGTGGGCATGGTAAGGATTGAAGAATCTTTAGGGTCCCAAAAAAAATTAATTCACCCTTGGCCATCAACATGTTTGTTCTCACAAGGGTGGGTGTTAGTAGTCTCCCTAGATGCCTCGACAACATCAAACCGTTAACAACTTTATTCGAAAGTAACTTAGTACTAGGATCATTCAATATCAGTGGTTGATACCCCAACCCTTTGTTCTTAGGAAAATTTGTAAGTTGGATAGGTTCGTTCATCCCCTACTTTTGTGCTCCCAAGCCACTATGACCATCATAACGTTTATGTTTCACGATAGAAAATCCTTTTCCATATTATTCTACCGATAATTGAACATGTGTAGGATCTTCTTCATCCTTGTATATCCATATAGAGATATCTTCGTCAATGGATTCTTTGTCAAGTTCTGCCCACTTAGTGAAAGTAGTAGGAGGTTGATATTGAATGAGGGTCTAGAGTCCTTTTGGATAGGACATGGCTTTCCATATGATTTAGGGGAAGTAGGAAAATTTGTGATGCAAAAGGAGTTTGCCATGAGATACTCACCGCATCCTTTGTCTTTAATTTGGACCTTTTTTTTTGGGAGAGGGAATGGATGGAAGGGAAGATTTGGAAAGCGGTGTGGGATAAATATAGTGAGATGGATTAGACAATGAAGCTTCTCTATTAATGGGTACTTGACTTTCAGGAGTACCTCTCAATTTTTTGTAGTATTAGAAAGGATCGGGATCTCCTGATATGGTAATCTCAACTCCATTGTATGGGAATTTGAGGCACTGGTAGTATATGGAGGGAACAACCTTCATGGCATGAATCCATGGACGACCAAGGAGAAGATTGTATGGGAGTTCCAAATCCAAGACTTGACACACTATATTTTCTACTATTGGAGTAACTCCGATAAGAAGGGTGATGACACCCAAGTTAGAAGCACACTCTAGATTGTCATAAGCTTTTATGATAATTCTCTTCGATGCATGAATACTTACCTCAAAGAACCCCAATATTGTGGTCAATTTCAAAGTGAGAATATTTAGGCATGCACTTTCATCTATCAAAACTCGTCTGATTTTATGTTTGTTAATGAAGACTTGGAGATGGAGGGCATCATTATGTTGGGGTTTGTGCGAAGGGACATCATGCTTAGTAAAGGCGACATGATGGGTGGTAGCAAGATATCCTATCCTGAAATTGATTTACATTTAGATCTATGGAAATAGAAGAATCTTGTAAAGATTTATCAAGGATAGCCTTACGTGCAAGAGACATACGCAACAACTCAAGAATGAATATTTGGGTAGGTGTCTTTCCTAGATGATCCAAAAGGTTATATTGAGTAGGCGATTGGGATTTGAAAGGGGCTCCTTGCAAAGTCACGTTGGATCTATGGGTAGTAACTGCACAGTTAGGACTCTTGCCCTTAATCATTATGGTTGAAACATTATTATCATCTTGTTGGATATGGTTCATTGTATACTCATTGGCTATATTCATGTAACTGGCATCATCTCTAGTACTAGTCCCTAAAGTGGAGGTGTTTCCTTGACCATGGTTTTACAAAGGATCTTTAAATATAGTGTGATTGGTGTTAGAGGATCTAAGGGGATTATGAATCACCACCTCTCCTTGATCTATAAGATCCTGGATGATGTTCTTCAATTTAAAACATGCGGAAGTCTTATGTCTCTTGGTCCTATGATATTTATAGAAGTCATTGTCGTTCCACCAGGCTAGTTTGAAAGGTCTTGGTTCACAGTGTTTGACTTTTGGAAGCTAAATAACATTTTATTGGATAATTTTCTTTAAAAATCATTCCAGTGGTTGCCCAAAAGGTGTGTATTTTCATCTTGGATTGTTATTTTCTCTAAGGGACCACGCAATGAGTTGTTTTGGATTGTGTTGTTTGATTGTTCATGATTTGGCAATTGTTTGTTATTTGAATTTGTTTGCATCTTTGATGTAGATGGTATTTTAAGGCTAATGATAGGTTGAGCCTTGTTTACCATTTTTGCATTTATTACACCATCATTGGTTACATTTTTATTTCTTGACCAAAATTTATATATTTTGTTCAAGGTGTTTGGGTTATTGTTGGTCTTTTTCTGAAAATTTTTATGAGTCCTTTTGCGATAAGGGCTTTCTCAATAGTGATACCCTTCTCGATGACTTCATCAACTATGTTAAAACATTGGACTCTAAGATGAAACATCAATTTTGAATTCAAATTTTCTACAAAGATTTGCAACAATTATTTCTCGAGTATGTGTCATAGACATTTGCTTGCAAGGTTTCTCCATCTATGTAAGAATGCAACAAAAGATTCTCCCTCTTTTTGTTTGGTATTATATAAGTTGATTATGGAGATCTCATGCTCTATGTTGTAGGAAAAATATGCAATGAAATTATCAGCTAATTCAATCCAAGTCCTTATCCTAGGAGATAGATGAGCAAACCATTCCAATGCTTGTCCACCAAGACTATGCGGAAAAAGATGCATCAGGTATGTGTGATCATAAGCAACATCTAAAAAGGTTGTGTTGAATTCCTTGACATGCTCAATAGGATCTCCTTTCCCTTTGTATTTGTCAAATTTTGGTACTTAAAAATTTTTGGGGGAAAGGTGGCATGTATATGCTTCTATCGAAAGGGTGAGGACATAGGTCCTCAACTATGTACGTCTTTTTGGATCTAGTAACTTGTAGATTGACCATCTATTTTTGTAGTGTTTGCAATTGTTGGGCCAATATATTTGTTGGTGTTGTAATGGATTATTTGAAGGGTTGTATTGTTTAATTCTGAATAGGAGTGATGGGTGGATTAGGTGTTTGATAATTGGGTACTTGATGAATAAGCAGATTGTTTGGATTAATGGTGTTTGAATATCGATGTTGGATGGATTGTATGAATGTTGGATTTGGATTGGATGTTAATGTGTGGGTAGATCATTGATTGGGTGTGATATGATAAAAGTACCTATTCGTGGAAAAGGTACTTTATTTTTGTGAGGATGTTTGATTTAAATTTTGATTTGTCCTAATAGGTGTATGAGTTTGGGTTGATTAGGTTTAAGTATTTGAGTTTGGATTGGAGGTTCCGATATTTTGTGGAAATGAGGTGTTGGAAAATGAAATGATATTTGTGTTTGTATATTGTGAAGAATTGGGAATGCTTGTCTATGGCATAGACAAAGGGATATTTAGTGGTCAATGTTGATTTACAATTGTTGATGTTATGGGTGTTACATTGATTGTGTACATTGTTGTTTGAGGTAGTGGTGACATGTTGTACAATGGATTTAGGAATTGTTATTCAAATGGAGGAGGTGGAGGTATGACCAACCTTTTCATGTTATGAGCAGTCATTACAGATGGCATGCTTGTATTCAATTGTTGTTTATTAGGATTACTTGATGGGGGTATTGTGTTAATGGAACCTATGTCTTGAGATGTTACATTGGGTACGAGTTCCATCGCTATAGATATATCAAATTCGGGAGGAATTTTAGCCCCATTTTGTACAAGAAATAAAAAGTATTGATTAGGACTCGCAGATAAAAGTCTGTCCATAGGTTTCAATATCCTAGGATCTTGTGACACATCATCAATTTCTTCTTGGGTCAAGTTTTGCTCAACATAAGTTAGAGTAAACTCATCATCTGAAGGAGGTAAACTATGTGTTGGTTGAGTGTTTGATGATGTTCCAAAATGCATGGTACTAGTCCTAGGATTAAAGATAGGGTCAAAGTCAGGATCCATTTGTTTCTTTTTACTTTGTGACCTTGTTTCAACCATATAAGACCTATGATGTTAAAAGATTATTGTTTTGAATTTTTTTTTTAAATGTTTTTATTTTATTTTATTTTTTGATGGGTTTATGAAAGCACACACTAATGCTGAATGATGGATATGTTTTTGGATTTTTTATTTTAAAAAGGTTATGCAAAAGATTGTGAGTTTACACAAATGTTTTTAGATTTTCTTGGTTTTTGGAATGATGAGTAATGATGTATGATGATAAATGACTATGACCTTATACTGTGATTTTGGATTTTGGATTTTTGGAAATGATTCAACTAATGATGTATGATGATGATTTTTTAATTTTTTTTAGGAGATGACAATGATGAATGATGTACAATTTCAATGGGATTTTGATTTTTTGACCTTGTGAGATAGTGATGGACCAAAGTAATTGAAAGGAATGCCTAGATCTCTAAAGGATGAAAGTTATAATGATGGTTGATAGAAGTTAAACCTAAACTAGACTTATGAGTTTAGGATCAACTATTAAGGGATTGATAAATGGATAAGATATCTAAGCATCCAAAGGGTGACTATGGTTGGATCAAAATCTAACTAGGATAAGATTGTGAGATGTGATTGATAAAAGATGGATGGTGATAGACCAAAGTGATCACAAGGAAAGTCTAAAACCTCAAAGGATGATGGGAGGAATAAGAGTCAAACCTAAATTAGACTTGGGAGTTTAGGGTTAACTATTGATAAGATGATGAAAGGATATGTGATTCAAGATAATAAAGGGGATAACTAAGGTCTAGCCAAGATTGGTTGGTTTAATAGTTTGAAATGCAAGGGTTGATGATCATGATGTTGGATGACAACTTTAATATAAGGGTGAAATTAAGATTTGGAATGCAAGGGTGGATGATTATGACGTTGGAGGATCAACCTTAGTCTAGGAGTATAATTAAGATTTGGAATGCAAGGGTGGATGATTATGACGTTGGAGGACAACCTTAATCTAGGGGTGCAATTAAGATAAGGGGTGCAATTAAGATTTGAAAAGGAGAATACATAAATTTGAATGCCAAATCAAGGAAGTTCAATAGGTCTTAGGTCTCTAGGTCAATTAAGTCCAAAATCTGGATTCTAAAAGGATAGACCCTAACTTGTCTCAATGTAAACTATGGTTGAATCCCTAAGAATGACATGTTTAGAGTGGTTATTTATGTGAGTTTTTTTCAGTTTTATAACAACATACACTTAGAAAACAAAATAGTTGTTTTGACTATTGACTTTGGGAAATAAGGCTTAAGGCCAAAAAGGCCAATGGTTTCACAGGTTTAACACAATTGAAGATACCTAGAAGACATGCACAACTTAATTATTCAAGTAGGATTGTTAACTTAGTGTAGGCCCACCATGCAAAGCGCTAATACACCAAGATCAGTGTGAAACACTTCCCTTTTGAGAGTGAATAGATAGAGGTCTAGTGTCACAGGCCCCATACAACAACAAGCTCACCTTTCCTCTCTCCTCAAGAGGCTAAAATTTCCAAATCCAAAGATTTATATCTTTATTCAAGGGTATACATGTTGAGTAGCTTTGGGCATGATATTATACCCTGCACTACACTAAGCAATGAACGATGGCTCCTAGGCTTCTAAAAACAAATGTTTCTAGTGGGGGACTACCATGAATAGAGGATTCGTCTATAATAGCCTGAGAACTAGGAGGCCCACTCCCACTCTCATCACCAAAGCAAGTCTCAATGGACCAAGGGTATCACAGATCGACTTTGAATGACACCAACCACCCCTTGGGGTACAAATTTCACTCTCCCCCCTTTGTATACCTCGCTGGAAAATGTGGTTGAGGTCAAACCTTGAGATGATGAAATCTCCAAGTAGGCCTCCTATTGAAAAGAAAAATAAACTATTATTTGTTTCTTTTACAACCAATATCGCACAAGTACATGAGGGGAGAGGATACACACACACTAGCTTGGGAATACAAAACGTGCAAGTGCATAAGACACGAAAAAATAATTATTCTTTTTAACCAACTAAAATAAATGTTATCTAATTTAGAAAAATGTAGACACATAGATTTCATATTTAGTTCTTTGGCCAACAAACCTACAACAAAAAAATCAATAGTCTAACTAGACTCTTTGCCAATCATCCTACAATAAAGAATGTTGGGTAAAAGCACAAACTTGTGTCACACTTTATAAAGGAATCAACCAACAACAAAAAAAAAAATTGAACTTCGACCACATAAAAGTGGTCTCTATGTTTTGAATTTCAAAATGGTGTAAACTAATGAAATGTAGAACTTTGGATGAAGTTTATTCCTATAATTTTTTAAATTTAAAAAAAAAATGTTTTCATTATGTTTTTATCAATTTAAGGACAAATTTTGGTAGGCTAAAAAATTAAGAAAATAGTGACTTCACAGGACGTCAAGAAACAAATTGAAAAAAACTTCATTTCTCCCTATTTTTTTTCTCCAAATAGGTAACTTCAATATCTTGTTCATGGAAAAAAAAAACAAATTTTGATGTATATTTTTCTCATAATAACGTTTTAAAGTCAAACCTGTTAGAATTTGACAGTTTTCATGGGACATCAACTATTGTCAATTTTTATAATCATTTTCAAAAAACAAATTATACCCTTTTGAAGAAGACTCCTCTTGTGCCCCATATAAGTTTTAAATTTTTTTAATATTTTTACTATTTTTTTAAAATTTCTAATCAGCCTCTTTTTTAATTTTAACAACCTACTTGAATTATTTTAAAAATAAAATATATTAAAACTAATCAAAATATTAAAAAATATATATATTTGGATTCACCACTCCAAGCTCTACAAAAAGGTGTTTTTCTTTTTTGCAGAAAAATCATTCTGACTGGAGAAATACTATGCCAAAGTGGAATGTTTTAGAAAATTCTAAAAAAGGTGAGTTGGCTGCCAAGTAGGATGCCAACTAGACATGTTCGACCGAGTATGTTTCGATCGAGCATGTTTTGGCCGAAACATACTTGGCCAAAAATTGCTTGATATTTTCAAGCTATAAATACCAAATATGCTCACTATTTTCACGTTTTTGGCCGAACGTATTCGACTGAGTGGCTTTCAGCCGAAACCTCTTTAGTTGAAAAGGTACCTTCCACGTCGATGTCGCCTGGTTTCGGCCGAAAGCCACTCAGTCGAATACCTTCCGGTCAAAAATAGTTCACCTCTCTATTTTTTGATAGTCAAACACGTCATGATAGAAATATGTGTCAATTTTGTTGGCGTTTCAATTTGCACCTCTAGAATATGAATTAGAAACAAACAACTATGCACAGATAAACTGCTCTTGAAATTAGGAGGGGAATCTCCCTCTTCGTTGATGATGCTTAAAAAAAGTAAACTAAACTATTTTCCAATCTTTTTGTTCTCAGCTAAGAGCACAAGGTTATCAAAATATTTGTGTCATAGATGAGGTTTTCTCTTTTTAGAACTTCAACTACAACTAAGCCTACTCTAATGACACTTCTAGCTACTCAAGTAAACTTAGAGCTTGAGAATTAGAAGTAAACAAGGAATGATTTGATAACACAAATGCTTAAGAAAACTCACTTCCAATGCACAATTGAAGACTCATTGTACTTTTAGATGCAAGCTGAAATAAAGATTATATAAGCAGAACACATAAAATAAAATTTGAGACAATAGATCAGAGCAACAAAGAAAGCGTAAGATTTCCTTTCTCAAATTTCTAATGATTACACTGCTAGGACAATAGGTTTGTAGCAATAACAGGCTTACAGTTTAGCGATCAAACTAGAATACACTTGACACAAATTACACATGAATTAAACAATACTTACAGCAAAAGGAAGGCATGCAAACTTGCTCTTACACAAAGTGAACAAACACTGAATAACAAAGTTGTAGGAAAAACTAGGCTCAACATTTTTTTTATCGCAATAACTGTTATAAAGAAATGGGAAAGGTTGCCCTTATTTATACACAAACAAGGAGTAGAGAACCCTAAAATCTCCTTTCTTTTACAACTAGATTTTCTAACTTGCAAGCTTTATTTCTAAAACTAAAACATGACAACTAACAACTTATTGAAAGCAAAAAGTAGGGAAAGTTCCAACTATTACATTTGATATTCATCTTTCTCAAAGAATAGATAAGCATGAGACGAGAAATAGCAAGAAAACTAGGAAAAGGCATCAAGTTAATTGTTGCTTTAAGTTATATTCTTGGAAAACATCATTGCCCCAAAAGGTGACTCATTATTTGACAAAAATTTGATTTGTTTCTTGACTTCAATTGGAGAATACTGCATTTTTAAAACTTGGATTTTGACTATGAACACGCCTATATCTGAAAGCTTTTTGTGCAAACTATTGAAAATAGAAAGTTGATTTTTCTTGAAAAAGCAGATTCTCAAAAAAAGCTGAGGTCTGAGTTTTGTAAAGAATCGTGTTCTGAAGCGACCTAGTCGATCATATTTCAAAAAAGTTGAGGGTTTCCTGAAAAAAGCTCAAAAAAAGTTATAGACACTAAAAAATGTCCTAATCGATATCATACATTTGGGTAAGTGCACAAACTTGAGTCCATGAAATGTGGAAGTTTTTGCCTTAGCCAAAAAATTGAAATCGACATTGCAAAAACGGGATCTCGTTTAGCTTCGGGATCTCGAGCCTAAATACAAATCGAGATCCTGCTTTTTAAAAACTGGGATCCCAAACCGACGGACAAGGAATGAGATCCCGATTACTACGAAATGGGATCTCAATTTATAAAAATTGGGATCTCATTTTGTAGAAACCGGGATCTCGTTTTCTAATGCTATTTATTTTTAAAAAAATGAACAGATTTTATTTTGCAGTGGACAGGATCCCGAGTACAGGTGACAACAACCTCCACAAACAGCTCCAGGTACCCGCCCATGCCCCTTTTTTTTTGCATTTTTCCATTTCTTATTGAAATTGTGAATAAAATAAGTGAATTTAACATGTTTTTTTTAATTTATTTCACGTTTTGAGCATTTTTTTTCCTGTTATAGTAGAAATGAGTAATTGTAGAAATAGATCAAAAAATGCAATGAAACCTGAAGATTTTTTAATAGAAATGAAAAAATGAACCTTGAATTGTGTTTTACAAATAAAATTTAGCTTTTGAAACCTAAATTGTTCAATTAAACCAAAAAAAAAGAATTTGAAAACCCTAATTGAAACGAAACAAAAAAAATTGCATTTCAAAACCCTAGAAATTGAAATGAAATAAGAAAATTGCATTTAGAAACCCTAATCAAGCTTTTTGAAACCCTGAATTCAAATCAAACAAAAAAAATTTGAATTTGAAAACCCTAGTTTGAACTGAAACAAAAAAATTGCATTAAAAAACCTAATTGCTTAGAAATTGAAACCCTGAATTGAATTGGAACAATTTTTTTTGTTAAAACCCTAAATTGAAATCAAACAAATCATTTTGATTTTGAAAACTAGGTAATTTTGAACTCAAGAAAATTCATTTGCATTGCTTAAATGTTTTAAATTTTATTTGCATTGTATAGAGAAAACGATATGTTAAACTTTAGTTTCAATGCTAAATTATAATTAGATTAGAAAACAATATGTTAAAGAATAGTTAAAATTCAAAAAGTTTATCAATGTTTGTTTGCAAATTTAGTTAGCAAATTCATAAATCCAAGCACATACAATCGATTCCAATTGGCACAAACTTGCAAGTCTAAATTATTCCAAGGGCCACCCAAACTTCACCCTAAGTTTGCTAAACCCTAAACCCTGAACTGTAAAATCTAAACCCTCAACACTAAAGCATTTGAATTTTGTCATAGGACCTTAAAATGAAATTTGGTTGCCTTAAAAAACCGTCTGTTGTCACCATCCAGTAGAGCTTTTTGTAATGTTTTCACTTATTTGAACACATAATATAAAACCTTTTGGTTTCTACAAGTTTATGAAGAGTGGATGATCACTCTCTATGACACTTAGACATGATCAATAGGGATCTAAATCATTGGAAGAAAACTTTATTCTATTATATCCACAAGATAGGAGAGCACGAGTGAGAGTGCTATGGGTAAAGTTTCTTTCATTGGACATACCTAAAATTATGTAGGTTCAATATCAAGAATGGGTCTATTTGGTAGATTTATGAAAACTATTATGAATATCTAGAATACCATAAAATTATAATTATAGCAATTCCAATTGGAAACAATTGGGTATATATCATATGAAATTTAAATAGTAAGGTGTCTATTATATAGGAGAGTTGATAATACATGGAAAGAGGTTTGTATGGGAATATATGTATTAAGAAACACATACCATGACCTCTATAGGATTTTTAAGATGTGATCCTAGATAATAATCCACCCATCCTCAAGCATAATGGATTCTTTAGCAATTAAGAGAGATTCAATAACCATAAAATTACCTATATTTTGATACTATATAGATTTATGTGGAAGGATAGAAATGCATCAATAAGGAGACCAAGATGGAACCATTTAACACCTAAGGTACACCTATTACATGGGAAAGGGAGGAGGTACATGATGATATGTTGGAGGAACTAGGCTATTATTACAATAGAGAGAGGAGGAGGATTCATATTATGCTCCTATAAATAAGAGGTCAATTTAGAAGATTAAAAGAACTCTAATAACAAAGGAAATAATTCTATAGAGGGAGTGAGTGGGATTGTTGGAAATATACAAGGAGAGAGGTGAAGGTCCCAACACCTACATAGAGTCCTACACGAAATACACCAATCTAGGAACTTCCTAGAAGGTTCAAGATCCTTGTGAGTAGCCTCTTTTTATTTTTGTATCTTCTACATATGTATATTTATTCCTTTATTATGTGATTAAAATTATGTATGATATAACTTATTAAAAAGTGATTACAAGTATAATTATTAAAATGTTTCATATTTATTTTGATATCCTCTAATGTAGGAGGAAATTTTTACTTGTTTTGATAGATGTATGTTATTTTTGTGATATGTATAGATTGATTCATTTTTAACTTGATACCTTTTTTTATTAGAGGGGTAAACACTTTTGACCCAAAGCTATGAACCAATGAGGTCACAGTATGACTAAATTTGGACCTCACTAGACATCTAGATCCCTTAAGCCATCCTATCACCCTAAATCATAAATCGATTTCTTAAGGGGTCCCAATATGAAATTTCTTAAGGGGATCAAAGTTCTTAAAATTTGGTGAAGTTGTCGAAGGCAACCAAATTTAACAATAATAAGATCGTGCAAGATTATAATATGAATGAGATGTCACGATCTAGGTTAGTCAGTTGAAACAAGAGTAGATCTCAATCAACTATTCCACAATAAAATGTTCTTCACTAACTTGCAAGTTCATTATATTCCAAGGGGCACCAAAACTTCACCCTAAGTTCTGTAAACCCTAAACCCTAAACTCTAAAATTTAAACCCTAAACACTAAACCATTCATTTTGTCCTACCTAACCTTAAAGTGAAATTTGGTTTCCTTAGGAAAATCCACCAAATTTCATTCCCTTATGCCATGTAATTTTGTCATAGGATCTTACTACATAGATCCCCTTAAGTTATCCTATTACCCTAAACCCTAAACTCTAAACTCTAAACCCTAAACCCTAAAGCCATCATTTTTTCTTAGGCTCTTAATGAAATTTGGTTGCCTTAGGAAACTCCACCAAATTTCATTCCCTTATGCCATGTAATTTTGTCCTAGGATCTTACTACATGTAGATCCCCTTAAGCTATCCTATTACCCTAAACCCTAAACTCTAAAGTCTAAACCCTAAACCCTAAAGCCATCATTTTTTCTTTAAAGGCTCTTAATGAAATTTGGTTGCCTTGGGCAACTTCACCAAATTTTATTCACTTGAGCCATGTCATTTTCTCCTAGGACCTCACTAGACGTAGATTCCCTTAAGCCACCCTATCACCCTAAATCGTAATTCAATTTCTTAAGGGGTCCCAATATGAAATTTCTTAAGGGGATCAAAGTTCTTAAAATTTGGTGTTCAAAGTTGCCCAAGGCAACCAAATTTAACAATAATAAGATCATGCAAGATTATAATATTAATAGTTAATTGTATTTTCATTCAAGTAACATGTGCCTTAGACATAAATGAGGCTTACATATTTTATCATTTGTATTCAATTATTTAAGGCCATTTATATTGAATGGTTTAAAGGTATTTCCTAAACATGTATCTTACATCTTGAAATTACAAATCTAATGCAGGTTCACTCATATCTTAAAGATCACATGGATCCATTCAATAATATTTGCAATCCACCTCCACGCCATCCATCTCCACCACCTTCACCTCCACCTCCACCCACTCCACCCACTCCACCTCGTAACCCCCCACCTCCACCACCTTAAATTGATGAACATGCTTGTTTGCAAGCACAAATCAATGCCAATGTTAGAACCATCCAAGATCAAATCAACATTATTCAAAATGAAGAATGTGCCGCACCTCCTGTGAGGATGTTTACATCTAGGATGCAAACCCTTGTTGATGTTGTCAGGGCTATGGATGGGATCTTAGATGAGCGTCGACAATGGCTAGAGGAGAGGAGAACTTCCGATTCTGAAAAGGAAAACACAGAGAAATGAAGAGATGCAGTAGAGAGCCACAATAGTTTCTAAATTAAGACATTGATCTTAAATAGTTATGAATTTATGAATTTGGTGAACGATGGATATTTTGTGTGATGAATTTATAAATTTGGTTGGATGGATATTTTTAGTGATGAATTTATGATTTTGGTTCTAGATGGATATTTTTAGTGACATGGATTTATGAATTTGGTGGAATTTATGAACTTATAATGAACAATATATAATAGTATATATTTTATGACTATCTACTAGATCATGATTTCCCTGTTGAAAAATTGTAATATATATATGTGTGTGTGTGTGTGTTAGACATAAAATGAGCTTTTGTGAATGTTTCAAGTTTATTGTTTAGTATGTACGTGCATGTATTAAAAATTTGCATATAGTTCTTAAATTTTGAAATTTGTATGTATGTACATATTTTAGTTTAATGATCTGCACGCATGCAAATTATGCATCATATTTTTTATTTTAAATGTATGTACATGTTAAATTTTGAATTTTGTATGGACATGCTCAAGTTCAATCAATGTATATATATGTGCATTTCAATTAAATATATGATCTTAATAAATATGTATGCTCATCCTATTTCAATTAAATATATGATCTTAATATATGTATGCACATCCTATTTTGTATGATTTAATGTAGGTGCACATTTATATCTCATATCATGGATGATTTTAACATTGATGATATCATCAATCCACCACCTTAGTCACAACCACATCCACCTCCCCCTCCCCCTCCACCTCCCCCTCCACCTAATATGCCACATCCAACAACTATCGCATCTAACGAGGCTCGCTTGCGAGCACGTATAAATGATCAAGTTGCATCCTTACAAAATCAAATCAATGCTATGCAGAGTCAAGCATTGATTCCACCACATGTGAGACGTTTTGCATCTGCGATGCAAAACGTTGTTGATGCCATTAGGATGATCGATTCTGATCTTGATAGGCATCGACGAGAGAGAGAGAACAAATGAGACAATTTTATTTCGACGGTCTCTCTTACAAACAAATATTAGACCTTAAAATAACAAAATCCCATCTAGCCCCCTACTTTCTTGACCCGTTACTCGACAACCCATTCCACCCAACAAATCTAGAATATCCATGAGGTGGTGCATACATCCAAAGATGAGTGCCCATTTTTGGGATCGATGATATATGATTTTTGATAGTCCCCCACATGCTAATTGGGAGTGCCCATTGTATTTTTTGAGAAAACTATATGTAGAGTTTGTTCTGGGGAAAAAGCCCAATTATTTTGATTTTAGATCATTTTAGGGTGTTGGTGGCGGCTTGCCACAACAAAGGTTAGGGGCAAGGGTTCATCCCCAATGCCCCGTGCATGCACAACCCCTTGTTGTTGCTCCTAGTCCTCCCATTCCCACACCTGTACATCATCGAGCTCTGGTCTCAACATTAGGTTCCCTTAGTACACTCGCAGGAGACCTTGATCAACATGCTTCTGCAATAGCGGGTGGGGAGCATAGAGACGATGATGATGGAGGATTTTTTTATGGAGCATAGAGACGATGATGATGGAGGAGTGTTGAGGCCCGTCCCCCATATATGTACTAGTTGTCATCAAGTATGTTATGGACCTGATCAGGCCACACCTAGTTCAGGTGGATAGGGAGATTTTGGTGGTTCATCTGGTCACATCAGTTTATTTGTAGAGTTTCTTACAACAAACCATCACCCTAAGGACACTGTGACATAGGTATAAATATGCATCTATGTACGTTCATTTTATAAGAATTTTGATGGATGTATATATCAAAGAAAAGTTTGCAATACATTTTAACACTCAAATTGTTTAGTGTATAGATGACACTAACGATGGGGCAATCATCTATTCCACGAGTACATACATCGACACTGGTCGTACTCAGTAACCCTTATGGGGTATTTTAATTTCAATTTTTAAAATTATATATGAAATCATAAATTTAACTTGAGTTTTAAATTTATAATTGAATCACATATATGTTTGAAATATTTGTGTTGGTTTAGGCGAGTAAATCGGCATCCACGTTGATTCCTCCTGAGAGATTGTCAACCACTCCTCCACTATCAAGCATCATAGATTAGGGGCAGGTACATTCATATTGTAAATTTGTTTAAAGTTTACATTAGTATAGTTACAATTTTATGAATTTTGAATTCACTAGATATATGAAATACATGCATGTACACTTGTAGATATTATAAGCGTTAAATGTCTATGTACATGTATGTCTAGGTTGATACCACAATGAGAATGGGCATCGGGCAAACATTTGATGTTGTAGCTACTCGTGAGGCCATTGATTTCCAGGTTGTTTACAAAACTTTCTACACAAAATGTGCAAACTTGAATATATATATATATTAACCTAATTCAATTGTACATGCTTTAATTTTGATCTTGTAGGACTTTGTTAGTGCAACTTTCAACCCTAACCCGACATAGTTACACCATCAGGAGGACATGCAAAGCAGGCTCCAGATCAAATGGTAATTTAATTTTTTTTATATTTAAAGTCAATTATAAATTACATATTCTGAATATAACTTAAATTTTAAATTTTAAATTGAATATATACATAATATGAGATTTGTTACATATTCTTTTTCTTTTATAGCATGAGACACATCTTGTAGTTGAGCATGTACAGACAGGTCCTGGAGAAGAGCCTGGTGCACAACCTCAGAATACGGTACAATTAAAATATGATAAATTATAAATTAAATTGAATTAAAAAAATTAATTGTAGAGCTGTACATCTAATTTCAATTTCTTTGTCTTGTTTATGTAGATTGATTTAGAGAATTTAGAGGTTGCTTTAGGTGCACCAGAGCATCCAGATGCAGATATGATGGTAATTTAATTTTATGATGGATTATAAATTAAATTTTCATTAAATCATTTTTCATTGTCTTACATTTGATTTCATCTTTCTCTTGTACAGAGTGTTTCAGGTCATCCGCATAGTCCGCATGGTGTGAAGAGGTCTCTTGATTATAGAGACAATACATGACCTAGAAGCATGTGACTTTATGTGTTATATTTGTTTATTTCATGGACTATATTTCTAGTTTCTCATGTACTCTGTTGGACTTTATATTTCATAGCTCAAGTACTTAGTTGGACTTTAGTTCATGGGTTGTACTCTGGGCTTTATTTCATGCACTTAGTATATTGGTTTCATGCACTTAATATGTTACATAAATTATGGACTTTATTATTGTTTGAAATTTTAATTTACACATGTACATTTATGCATTTTATGTTCATAGTCAAGACATTAATATAGGACATTAATGTGAAATTTAGTGATCTCATACATGATATTAATATAGGACATTTTAATATTTATACTTTACAAATTTAGTGATCTCATACATGATATACATGATATGTACATTCAATAATTAGCGATAATTACTCAATGAACTTATTCAATTTACGTCAATCAATAATTAGTCAATAAATCATAATTTACAAACAAAAGCAATCTGATTATATACCAAAAATGATAAAATTTTAAGAAATAAACAATACCATAGAAGATTAGAGAATAAAAGCATTAATAAATTCTATAAATAATAACATCTAACACTAATTTATAAGCTGTCAAAATAAATAATGGCATCCCATACTAATTTATAAGCTATCAAAACAAATAATGACATCCAATACTAATTTATAAGTTGTCAAAACAAATAATGGCATCGAATACTAATCTATAAGATGTCAAAACAAATAATGGCATCAAATACTAATTTATAAGCTATCAAAACAAATAATAGCATCCAATACTAATTATAGGTTGTCTTAAGGAGTCGTAATACGACGTCTTAAGGGGATCAAAGAAGAGTATAATTGAGTATAAATATTAAGTGATATTAACATGTATTATAAGTTTTAGGGCGAGTCATCATAACACAACGTCATAAGGGGATGTCTGAAGGGGTCATAATACATCTTAAGGGGATGTCTTAAGGGGTCATAATAGAATGTTTTAAGGGGATGTCTTAAGGGGTCATAATACAACGCCTAAAGGGGATGTCTTAAGGGGTCATAATAGAATTTCTTAAGGGGATGTCTTAAGAGGTCATAATACAATGTCTAAAGGGGATGTATTAAGGGGTATTAAGGGGATGTTTTAAGGGGTCATAATAGAATTTCTTAAGGGGATGTATTAAGGGGTCATAATACGCCTTAAGGGGATGTCTAAAGGGGTCATAATACAACATCTAAAGGGGATGTCTGAAGGGGTCTTAAGGGGATGTCTTAAGGGGTCATAATATAATTTCTTAAGGGGATGTATTAAGGGGTCATAATACAATGTCTTAAGGATATAATTCATTTAACAATAATGTATGCATGATATTTAGTGATTATACAATTAGACATAAAGTTTCAAAGTAGGAAAACATGCACATTTAACAAACAAAATATATAGAATATTGATTTGATACATAGAAGTACATCGAGTATGTTTAATTCTGTAAGTATGTATGTACATATATGTCATCTCAAAACAATGTTTACAAAATTTGGATATGCCATCTCAAGAACATCTCAAACTTGTGCCTAGAATGTAGTAGGTCTTCATACCACCTGATATCAAAAAGGTACAAGCAATATCAATGAAATCATCAAAACATACATATTTTAATTTATATAAAACTATCTATATGTACACAACTCAAGTACCTGCATTTAGAAGTATTCCACACATGTTTGTAGGTTGAATCCAGGCATCCTCTCCTTTTTGTTTCAAAGTATGAGATCAATGCAATGATGGCTTAAGGATACAAAAATAACAATAAATCAATTTTAACTATTAATGTACAAGCAATATCAATATGTAATAAAAACATGTATTTAAATATAATTTAACTAATAATTACCTATTTTTACCAAGTATTCCATGTTGTCTAGGTTGAATCTGCATGGACTAGATCTTTTTTGTGATTATGTCTTAAGGATGTATAAAAGGACAATTTAAATCAATTTCAACTAATAACACACTTGACCAATAGCGAAACATGTATTAAATGTATTTAAAATGACAAAATAAAACTAAAACTATATTTACCTGTAATTACTTATTCCATTGTACCATCTGCATCCTCTCTTTTTTGCAATGCATCTATGATTGCCTCATGCTCTTCCATAGAAATTAACCATAGCACTTTTTTTGAAGGTCTTCCACGATACCGCTCTAGTTTTATATTTGTTGCCACCACCAAATGTGAATAATGTATAATCTTTTTATGTGTTTCATAGTCTTTGAATGCAGGTAGACCATTCTTTCTTCTCAGGTATTTTCATAGCCAAGTTCCAACAACCACCACCGATCCTATTGGAAAACATGAAAACCATCATCAAATAAGTTCTCAAAATTTTCTTAAGGGGATCAAAGACTTGTTCTAAAAAATTGCTTAAGGGGATCAAAAACTTGTTATCAAATTTTGCTTAAGGGGGTGTCTTAAGGGGATCACCGTACCTGTTGGATAATGAAAGCCATCATCATCTTCTTGAGGTGCTATTAACTTATGTTTAGTTTCCACACAATGAGCCAACCAATATTTTGTTTGCTCTTCATTGCCCTCAGGTGCAATAACAACATACACATGTCCTACCAACAAATTTAATAACTTGCGCATATCCATATAAATAATTTAGTATTACAAAATAACTTAATAAAGTGAAATAAATTGAATTAAAATTACCTTCTTGTACAAGGTCTAAAACACGGTCATAATATTCAGATGCAAACACTTGATCATTTTCTTCAATAGTTCTTTCATATTGATCATGTGCTTCTGCAGGTGTCAATGATCAAGCACATGCTTCCCAATCTGAGATACCAAATAGTCCATGTGCTTGATGTCGCACTCCTAAATGAATGCCATTTAGTAGATCCACTGATTGTCTCACAATCAACTCTAGGTACAATGTTCTCTTCTTCCAACAACCAAAAGAATCGATGAACTGTAGAGTAATCACTTGAACCAGGTGCAGATAATCTTCTATTACACCAATCCACAATCTCATGTGCATCTTTAAATTTTACTTAATCCTTGAATTTTAATTGCTCTCTAGCAAGAATTCTTTTGACACACACACCAGCTCCATCACGTTCTCCTTTACCATGCCCAACTTCAAAAAAACTCCATATATGTTGGATATTAAGTTCCTTGTGAACCCTACTTAACCAATAGAACATTCAAGCATTCTTGAACTGCCCCGTACAATTATCTAACCATATGAGGTGTTCTTTCATCTGGATTCATCTTTCTCTTAAATTTCTATAAAATATACTGAAACAATATTGAACAAACTCTGACGAATGTAACCGATTGTCACTCAAATAAAAATGATACTCCCTCAAAAAATTTCTATCATCCTTAGTGCTGTCATCTGCATGTCTATAAACAATATGGACAAACATAGCTACTTGCACTGAATTATAATATTGAGATTGAATTTCCTCTTGCGGAGGGAGTGAGAGTATAATTCTTCGCAAAATCAACCACTGAAAGTATAGTACCAATTGGAAATGTGTTTCTACATGTGAAATTGGCCATCAAGCCATCGAGCATGTTAAGAGTGCATGACATATTTTGGTACAATTTTATTCTTAAATTCACTCATGAATGCATGCACACTAACTTTTTTGTAACTAAATCACAATGCTTTCCTATTTTTCCATCTTTTAAAGAATAGTGAACATTATTAAATCTTTTAACATCTACTAATTGTTGTCCAAAATCATGATCAACACTTTCATGCAAAAAAATTCTTAAAAATGAAAGATTTCCATAGTTAATGCATTGTCTAGAAATACAAGAACTTAAATAAAATAATTTATCATTAGATTTTTTACAAGACAAACCTAAATAAACTCTCTTATTGCTTTAGGTGCCATATCAATACCACACTCCTGTATAATCATGTTAGTATGCAAGGTACAACGTATATATCGAAAAACATCATAAAAATAACGAAATTGAACATGTATTTTACAACAACAAGATATTCGTTGCTTATTCATTTTTACATACTAGGGTTTACATTTTTCAAAAGACCTTTGACTTATTTTAATATTACCAAGTAACACTGAATCGCTACAAAATTTTCTATAAAATTCAGTTTGTGTTGTATCTAATAGGTGTTTTGGGTGAGGATCGTGAACTTTGGACCCCACCCTAATTTTTAAACATCTCTAGCATTAGATGAAACCTTAGTATTATCATGCCAATATTTTTTGATCAAAGATTTAATTTCAACATTCAATTTCATATCAGACCTCGATAGTCATCCACTGAAACTCCAACATTGATTGATAGGATCATTTTCTATACTTTCTCTTCTTTTTTCCGCTCTTAGCAATGTTTTAGGATGTATTTTTAAAACTTCACTAATATTGCTTACCATTCTTCTATTCAAAGTTACTTTATTAACTATAGCAGTTGTTATAACTCTTCTTGCTGTGTTTTTATCTTTAGATCGACTATTTTTCCCAATAGATTGAATGACATTAGCAACAATAGACATAACATGTTTTAATGATTGATCTTTTATTTTTGGTTTAATAAAAGCCTAACCTTTTCACTACTTTCCTCATTTTTTGCATTCTCATCAATTGCATCATTAGTTGACATTGAAATGCAAATTTTTTACGATAAAAGAATTTGGTGTATATTCTATTCGCATGTGTTCTTATTTGCCTCCAAGAAATTTGACCAGGAAGATTATCGAAAACACCACTTCCAATTTAAAAAAAAGTATTTTCATTAAATTCAACATCACATTCTAGGTTTTCATCTTCATTTTGATCTTCATCTTCATTTTCATTTACATTTTCATCAACAAAACGGTTTTCATTTTCATTTTCATCAAAAATACAGGTTTTGTTTTCATTTTCAAGAAAATGATCATTCAGATTTTCATTTGCAACAAAATATTTTTCTTTTTCGTTTTCAACAAATTCTATATAAGTTTCATCTCTCCGAATATCATCAATGTCTACATCATTAAGTCTAGCATCTTGTAAAAACTTCTACATACAAATTTACCATTTCACTAACATGTGGATTTGAAGACGTACCTAGATTTGTGCATATTGAAACATTCTCCATAGCATTCAAAGAGGGATTTGAAGACATAGTAGGACTTGTTTGTATAATCATATTCTTCTCCAAATTGACTCCTTGCAAATTAGCTTCATCTACAACCATGGTATCCTCAATGTTTTCATCTTCAATAGTTGTGGAATTGGATGATACACCATCATTCATTGATTTCATTCTCATTCTTCTTTCTCTTTGTCTTTGTATCTCCCTCTCTCTCTTTGCTTCAACTTCTTGAGGAGTCAATGTCTTCCTTCTCTTATTACGAGCTTTATCTCCCATGATTATAAAATTCTCAAGCACAAATGAATGTCAATATTGAAATTCTTCAAAATATTCAATCCAAATTGGAAGTTGAATACCTATTAGGACAAAATTATTCCTCTTGTGTTCCTCAAAACAAGTAGAAAACCAACACAATTCCACTTTAAAATTGTTTTATTCATGCCTCCTTTGAAAAATTCAATCCATATTGCAAGTTGAAGACCTTTTATTCCTCCAAACAAATACAAAACTAACACAATTCCACTTCAAAAACAGTGTAGATGATGCCTCCTTTGAAAGAATAATCAGAAATAAAGTTCACCATCTGTAAATACAATAGCTCATGAAAAATAGTTCAATTTTACTGCTCTCGGCCGTACATGTGAAGTTGCAGACTGCACAATATTTTTTGGCGGTAAATTTAAATAAAAGAATCAGGATCCCGTTTATAAAAATCGGGATCCCGTTCCCCGATATTTAATGATGGGACTATTGGAAGGAAAACGGGATCCCGTTTTCCTTCCAACGGTCCGCATATTATAAATTAGGGAACGGGATCCCAATTATAAAACAGGATCCCATTTTATAAAGCGCGATCCCGTTTTTTAAAATTTGAATTTCTATTAGCTTTGTGGTTGGGTTTTTGCCTAAGATTTTGGTTTGGGAAAAGCATTGGAAATTCGAATCTAGGTCTTCAACCTAGTTTGACCTGCAAGTTGAAGGTCCTAACAATGTCAGAGAAAAATACCGACTTTGGACATATGGTTGACGACTTTTTTTGCAGAATTTTTTGATGAAATTAAAACCCATTTTAGATGAGATAATGCAGATTCTAAATATGTGATTTGTTTTACAATTGGATTATTTTTCTATTTTCAATTAATTTTTAATAAAATTGGTCCATAAACTTTAAATATCAAGGTTTTTAACTATTTTAATAAATTTTGATCAACATAACATTTTCTAAACAGATTGTACAAGAACAAACTTCAGACAATTCTTTTCAATTTTAAAAAAAAAATAATAAAAAAAATGATAATTTTAGGTCATCTTATGCATGTCGTACACAACGATTTTTCAAAAAGACAAATCTGCCTAATAAAAATTTAACAAAAAAAAAAAATCAATAAAAAATTGCAAAAAAATATCAAGAACAAGCTTTAGTGAGTCACAAATCTTTTCCCAAAAGGATTTAGAAAAATATGATAATTTAAGTCCAAATATGGATGTCGTACACGTGCATGGTATGGTAAAAAAAAGTGACTTTTAAACAGTGGTTTTTAGAAATGCCTATTGAAACTCAATTTGTACAATCTAGGTATTGAAATAAATTACATATTTGGAAACTAGACTCGAGCACTACATTTTATGATTAGTGACGTTTTTAAAGATTCCATCTCTAATTGCTTCAAATTTTAAGGTCAAATGTGTCAAATTCTGAAAATCGGGAAAAACACTTCCACTTTTTGGCCAAAAAGTGGACTCAACTTCTTGCACACACCCATTTGAAACATATTTATTAACATCATTTCCTCTTTGATCCATCCTCTTTTTCGTTAATTGATTTAATTAGTCTAGCTAATTAATTAATTGCACCATTTTCATCTATTTGGCCTAATTAATTAAATTGGGTTAATTCATCTCTTTTCGCACTAATACTCCGTCTAATTAAATTAAATAAATCAAAATATTTAATTTAATCTCCTAGGTCATCTTATTTAATTAAATAACCCTAAGTTATTTAATTAAATATCATTTCACCCCTCCCCTATTTATTAAATCATCTAATTTAATAAATATCTCTTAATTCTTCTAATCCCCTAATTGCATAAATTAAACCTTGTTTAATTAGCAATTAAACTAATTTTCCTCTAATCAAAGGGAATATTCCCATGGAATATTCTTTATCCTTTTTTTCACAATTAAAACTTTGTTTTAATTTGTAAAATACCTTTTTCCTCACCCTAAAGGAATATTCTAAGGAATATTCTCTCTCCAATCAACTCACTTAGCTTCAAATGCAAGTTAACCTTCAACCTCTTTAGCAAGTTACCTTTGACCTGTGTAAGTAGGTCAAAAGTGGGTTTGTCTAAGACAAGTGTGGGCCTTTGATTAACTTTCATCTTGCATTCTCATTCGTTGATGAGAATCCATGATCCATGCCTCTAATCCCCTTCATTTTGAACTGTTGATTAAGCTTTTTGATCTCAACCATCCATTCCTCATTTGTTGTCCTATAAATAGATCAGTATTTGGAGACAAATGGATCCATCTTTTATTGCAAACTTATGTTGTTAAGTTTACTCACATACTTTCTCATCTTCTACTCACTTTTTAGCTTGTCTTAGTTTATTTTCATTGCATAATAGCTTAGAGCATCCATTAATGGCTTCCATGCATCCATCTTAGTTTGTAAATAAATTAGGGTTTTCATCTTTTAGCATCATTTTAGCTTAAATTAGTTTAGCAATTGCATAATTAGATCATTTATAGCATAAAATAATGGTTACTTAGCTTGCATCATGTTCATTTTTACATAATTTAGGTTTTCATACATCAAACACCATGGTTTCATCGATTCTCTTCCATATAATTGACTAAAACAAGCTCACTTATCACGAGATTGGGAAAGGGTCATTGTTCCAAATCAACACGACACCAATTCCAAAACAAGATAAATTTCAAATGGATTAGAGTAGATGTTTTTATAGCTTTCATATTTTAGTATGTTAGGTTTTGATGAAATGTTTAGTTTTGATCTTGTTTGATCGATCTTGTTGAGATTTGAGTATTGGTGGCTTCGTTATGCTTCGATTCTTCTTGATTCAAGCGTAATTTGACCCATACTGGTATTTTTGCATCACATTTTGGTGCTAGGAGGGAAAACTAATAATTTAGTTGTTTTTTAGCTCGAAATCCATGTTCACATGATGTTTTGCAGGTTGTAGTGACGCTCAAACCACAAACAACGATGCCCAAGCAATTTGATACAGCGACACATATTTAATTGGCCAATGTTGATTTAAATAGAGAGACACATATTTAATTTTAAGATATAATGGAATGCAAATGGCGATGCCAGACCGACGCTTTTAAATTTCAAACAACGACACATTCGTTGACAGCAACGCCCATCAAAATAGTGACACAATCGTGCTCACTGGTCTTGTTGTAGAGCAACGCTCATTTTCACCAAAGCAATGCCCAAATTTCAAATTATGACGCCATCGTGTGCACCGACGCTCAACCAAGGTAAGAAACTTTATGTTAGTTTTTTCAACATGTGACTTAATTTCTTTGGATTATCTGATCACTAATGGATGTTTGACTGTGTTTTCATTGTTAGACTAATAGGGTTTTGCAAGATTTAAAGGCATGAAGCGAAATTGAAGAACTTCTCTTCTATCTTAACATTCTATAATTGTAACAAGTGTTCAACACTTTGGGGCAATTATAACCCAATTTCATGCTTTTTTACTTTCAGTTTTAAGGAAACGTACTAGTTTTCAATTGGGTTTAAAATGAACGTTCAAAGTTGGATAAAATTGAATCCTCACATCTCATCTTTCAATTGGTGCTTAAAATTAACTCATTATTGCTTTGAAGGATAAAATTGATAATTGTTTGTTTTGTTTTGTGGCTTTCAACTTTGCTAGTGAATGTGGATGCAATTCTCTCACGTTGTTTAGCGATCTTTAGAAACAAAAACATTCTCTAACACTTTACAAAGTCACCTCCATCTTTCAATTTGGGCTTAAAATTAAACAACCATGCTAGTGCGAGAAAAGGCATAGCGTGTGTTCTCTCTTTTTACATGCAAGCAAAGATGATCGAACTATGGATGTACTTAATCGCTATTGTTAACCTTTAGAGGGATTTCCTTGGTGGAAAAAAGTACTCACCCCAAGGGAACAACCCAAGTGGTAGCAAGCATAAGCCAAGCTCTTCCAAACCGCTATATAAATTTATGGTTTCAATGAAAATCATAATCAATGGGAAGCAGTACATGATAGCTCTCCCCCGGTATCTTTATGATGCATAAAGCCCTTGTTCTAAGGGTTGGGAGACCTCTCACAAGGATTTTATCATTGCACCCCCTAAACTGGATGCCCTTATTACGAACCTTTGTATAGTAGCCAAAAATCCCTAATATTTGTTGATGTTAGGAGGTCGGACCTCCGAAGTCGTCACACATATTTGTGGTTCTTAGTAGAGATGAAGAGTTTTTCATGGGAGATTCATGAGAACTTGAAGCTTGGATGACCCGTAGAAGTGAGTGTCATGGAGGGGAGCCAGTGTGGTCAGCTTCTAATCATCTGCTTTGAATAAGTGCAACTGAAGAAATCCAAGTGGGAATATAACAAATATAGCCATTTCTATCCTAGGGTTGTAATGCTCGTGAGTCAGTTTAACACTTTGCTTGATTTCAAAACAATCCAAAAATAAACATTCACTATCCAAAATTTCAAACACTTTGGTTTAAATATGGACTTCTTGAGTTAGCCTTGATATTATTGTTTGTCCTAAGGATTTATCCTTAGCGATTTCTAAATATCTTGACATTGATCTCAAACCCATATTTACCAAAGACAACATAGGAAATTATGGCTTTAATATCATGATTTTCACGAAATGGACATTGTGAAAGTTATGATGTTTTTGACATAAATATCTAGTTTGGAAACATAATAAAAAACAAGTGTTTGTGGTAAAATCAATTCACTTAAGTAAAGATAAATTGACAAATGAACCCCACATGACTATTTGGCGACAGATTGCTCCCATTGAACAACCTGATCTTCTAGGTGCTATAATTCAGCCAAACTTTAAACTCATAAACGATGAACAAACAGATCTCATTAGCAGTTTTGAAACCTTCACTTTTGAAAACAAGGAAACAAACACACAGTGGAGAAACACAACAACCATTCTAGAAGAAGAAGAGGAACACACAGATATTGAGGTTGGAAGGCCCCTATTACCACCACTCATGTGGCAATAAATATCTTCCTTTTCTCCCATAAACTTAAACTGTTTCCCCATGATCTCACGAAAAATCAGGATTCCTAAGCCAAAGTCTACATGTCCTCATTTTAGACTTAGGAATCTCCCTCCAAAAGCTCTTAAGAAACACCTTCAAGCAGTTCACAAAAACATAAACAAATTGGTAGCAAAATTTTATAGACACGCTTCAAGGTACAGTCCAGAATTGTTTGCATTCTTTTGGAGTCAAAATCTTGGTCTTTTTCATGATACTCAACTCCTCTAAATGATTCATCAAACAGTCAAAATCCATAGGGGAAAGTCTCCAACACTCCATTTCAAATGTAGGAATCGTAGAACAAAGTATAGTCAAAAGTGGGCTTCCATATTTTATCGCAATTTTTACACTTTGTCGAAAAACTTTTATGCCTGAGCTAGGAGAGCCTGAAGAGGTTTGAATGTTCCCATCCATCCTCTCATTTTCTAGGATTTGAACATTTTAGAGGTCTAGCATCATTTTCACTACCTTGGTCTTGTCAAAACAAAAGGTTCACTTTAGGTCAACATTGGGTCCAACATTTCACTCACCCCTTCATCAAAATTCCATCCTTCACCTCATCTATCTTTGCAAAATTTCAAAATACACCAACACTTTGGGACTTAAACATCAAACCAACTTGCTATCTTAGGTACTTTGTATGTGAAATTTATCCTTTTCCATGCACTTAGTTAAGATAGTTATCATCTTTGAACTAGCTTATCTTGAAGGTCACAAGTCTTCCCTAAAGATTTCTAAGTTCATTATCATCCTTTATTCCAACATCAAAACATCAAACTCAAGTCAAAAGTGTAGTCCCAAAACACTTGCAAAGATCACTTCCCACATCACCCATCTTTTCATCCCACATTATTATCATTTCTCCCAAAAGACTTAGAGCATCCCTTTTACCTAGGTTTGAGTCAACTAGAGAGTTTAAACATTACAAAACTCAACACAAATCTCCCATAGCTAACACCAAATTTATGGTAAAGACGAGATCACAACACAAGAGAATCATGGAGAAAGAAAAAGTTACATTTACCTCAAATGATCCAAATCCTTTAGAATTTGATTCTAGAAGTCAAGTTACACCATCGCAACAACCATCATCTCTGTCAGGACCATACAAAATCGAAGACATCATGAATAACCCATTTGAGCTCACTAGAGAAGAACTTTTAGAACATTAATATTTTGAAAGTATAGCTCCTATCTCCCCGACATTTGTAGCACAAATTTTAACACATGATTTCGCAACTCCATCACAAGGGCTAAGTCAAACGTACATACCTAGTCTTGCAACTAGCCTTGATAAATATTTTGGTCACACCTTACCATTTGAAATTAGTACACTTGTGGGTACTCTTGAAACTAATCCTCCACCTCCCACCATCGTTTGGACACCTACCTTTGGTGCTCCTCCTATTCCTGAAGATCCAAAATAGCTACACACTTCGCTTGAACTTCACTATTCCACCACCACTTCGACATTTCGAGGAAACCCTTCTTCAACCACACCCATGAGTACCACAAGTATTCATACCATCACACAAAGTGGTATAGACTAAAAATCCCAAAACAACACACTAGGGCATGCCAATACCATATCACAAAATCAACCCTCAACGCAAATAGGGACATCTTTATCAAACCCTTTGGTGGGTTCATCCGTTCCATCTACCATTACAACATCATCCCCTATCAATCCACTTCAAAGTAATCCCTTGGTTACAAATTCTATTGATCCTGGGAATACCTTGATCACAAATCCTTTGTTTACATCTTTTGCACAAGGCAATCCTCAAAACATAGGACAAGGGAATCTTTTCAATCAGTGGACTCAAGGTCCTAGTGTAAAATTTCCATTGCAAAATTTAATGACATCATCTTTTCCAACAACTCCCTTTTCTATGCCAAATCAATCAAGACCTCAAACATACATTCCTCCACCTCATTCTACGATATTGCAAGGAATGTTAAACCAAGGGAATCCTACACCCTTCACCAGCAATCCACTAAACACTCAAAACATCAATGTCCCTATTCCTTCATAGATGTCTCAACAACCAACTAATACCACATTGCAAGCACATGCCTTAGTTTTGCAGCAAGCCTGACAAACTTATCAACAAGTCGTACAACAATAGTAACAACAGCGAGCGACTTTAGCACAAAAACAACAACAAGCACAACAAGCAGCCTTAGCAGCTCAACAAGTAGTCTTAGCACAACAACATCAACCTCAACAAGCAGCCTTAGCACAACAACAATATCAAGCTCAACAAGCAGCCCTAGCACAAAAACAACAACAACAACAAGTGGTCATTACCCAACAAGCTCAACAAGCAACCTTAGCTGCACAACAACAACAAGCACAACAAGCAACTTTATTAGCACAACAAAAACAACATGCCCAACAACAAGCCTTACTAGCTCAACAATACTCCCAACAACAACAACAAGGCTCCTATTATAACATCGTCAATCCAAATGCATTAGGAACATATTCATCACTTTCAAAAAAATCTCACACCTTCATACACCCCATATAACTCATCTCTCATCCCACCATATGTTCCTCCACCCAATATGCAAGACAATCTAGCGTCACAATTGAAAGCACTTTCACAAGAAATCTAGGACCTTTGCATGGGAAATACAAAGAAGCCTCATACACAAAAATTGTGCCCTTACCCATTTGATCGAAACATAGCAATGATACCATTCCCTCCTAGTTTTGAAATTCCCGAGTTTGAAAAATACAGAGGGAGAGGAAGTCATGTTGACCATATCAAAGAATTTAACGTCATGTACATGGAAGTGGCTTATAACGATTCTTATATAATGTGCCTCTTCCCTTGAAGTTTAACAGGTACTGCTTTCTCATTTTCCTCTTGGTATCAAAACTTTTCAAGATATCACAGACAAATTCCTCGATCACTTCTCCTTCAATCTTGACATGGATGTTAGTCTAGAAGAGTTGTACACTCTCAAACAAAATCCAAGAGAAACCTTCGCTATTTTCTTACAACAATGGAGACAAAGAGATAGTAAAAGCAAGTGGCCTCTTCCTAATGAATAAGTGGGAATCATTATAGCCAACCTTGATCCAAATTTATCATTCCACTTGAAAATGTAATGCATCACATCATATGATGAGATTGTTCCAAGAGCCCTTAACATTGAAAGAGCCCTAATATTGCAAGGAAACACTCAGGCTTACAAAGACAACCGTCCTTCAACCAGTTCAAATGAGATACCTCGTGTATGGGCTAAAAAAAAAAACGTAACAAATGATGGTGTGGTAGAGGCTAAGGTCATACTAAGTGCTCCTAGACCCAATAACATTCAAGTTGCTAACATCCAACCAACTGTGCAACAAATGGTACCACCTCAGAACAATAAGATCAATAACACCAACATGAAACCAAGGCAAACTGGTAACAGGAACAATTATCCCAAATGCAAGTATGCACAGTTATCAAAACCTATTGAGACAATCATGAAGAAACTAGTAGAGTCAAATTTGATAACACTTCCTAACTTTGAAAACTACCAAGAACCACAAGAGAAGCCATCCTAGTACAACGAGTGTGATCTTTGTGACTTTAATAAAATCAAAGGACATAAAATAGAAAATTGCATGAAACTCAAGAACACCATCCAAGATCTCATATAGAATGATACCATATCTGTTGAGGTACCAACTGGGAAACAGGATCTCAAGATATACAAGACCCCTATGCTTGATCATAACAAAGAAAACAACAATGGAAAAGCTAAGGATTACACCAATGTTTAGCATTATCATTGTTTTCACCATCAAGGGAGTTAGTACGGAATGCAGAGTCACCACACAACATGGCAAAATAACCTTTCAAGGAGCTGCTCTAGCTCAATCTAGGACACAACCTACTTTCCCCACATCTAATCCTAGCAAGTACAATCTTGTAGATCAGCTTAAACAGACCCCTGCTCATATATCAATCTTAGAACTCTTGAGATTATCTCCTGCACATAGGGAAATACTACAAAAATCCTTGTTTGAGTCATTCGTTCTCGAGAACATTGATATCGATCAGTTTCAAGTTATGGTAGGGCATATCACCATCCATCTTCTCACCTTCTTTGAACAAGATTTACCATCACAACCATCTCATAACCGTGATTTACACCTTGAGGTTTTCATTCATAAAAACAAGGTCAAAAGAGTCTTAGTAGATGGAGGTGCTGGTCTAAACATTTGTACCCTACAGTTGATCAAGCATCCAGGCTATTTAGGAGATACTATTGAGAAGACAAAGAGTATCACCATAAGAGCATATGACAACCAAGAATGGGTATCACAAGGAATCATTTCACTTCCAATCCAAGTGGGACCTCTTATTACAGAAACTACATGCCAAGTACTTGATCTTGATCTTCCATATAACATACTACTTGGCCGACCTTGGATCCATGCTTTGAAATCTGTAGCCTCAACCTATCATCAATGTGTGAAGTTTCCTTTTGAGGGCAGAGAAATCACTATCCATGGAGATCCTGAGCCTTTCTATTACTGCAATTTTTTTATAAGATCCCAAAAATACCCAAAAATGATGAAGGACCTACACCATCAAGCTCATTTGTTGACCCATCATCTCTAGCCTCTACCTCAGTATCAAATGTACCTATTGTGAAAAGGATACCCGATGTCAAAGCAGTAATTCAATATGACAATTGTGGAAGCTACAAATATTGAAAGACACCTTTTTCTTAGGAGAGTTGCCTATTTCTCCTCAAACTAATGGGAAACCAACATATAGCACCAAAGAACCAGAAGCAATCAAGATGGAAGCTACTACCTTCACCAAGTGGGGAGACCTGAATCAAGAAGATGTCCATGAGCAAGATATCTCTAAAATCCTCTATCAAGATGAACGACCTGTTCCTATTCTTCCCAAGGAAGATGACTACAAAGGTCTACAACTAATGCAAAATTGGGGATATAACAAGAATGAGAAGCTAGGACAGAATGACAATGGCTTACTAGAACCCATCGTTCCTGAGAAACAACTAAAAAATCTTGGCTTAGGTTGTACTACTAGTAAGGTCACACTTATTGGCAAAGGTATTGCTGCTAAACGAGTTGAGGCTTCCTCTTGGTCACCTAAATGACGTGATACAACCTTAGATGACTTTCCCCTTGATGTTGCTGACCTATTTGAGAACAACACCCTTTTCATGATATCCATAGCATCCTTTATCTCATATAACCAACCAAATGAAATACACCTAGTATACATGCAACTCATTGACATGGACCAACAAGGACCACCGGTTCTAGATTTATTTGAAAACGATGAAGCAATCTCAGAATTCATGGGACTATGAGATAACTTATCATGGGCAGATCACAAAGAAGGTTTTGACATAGAGCTCAATACAATGGGGAGACGATTGGATCCTTTAGTCACAAAATAAACAAAATTCAAGTAACATGCAAATCCTTGAGTGAAAACCACCTAGTGGCACTCTTTGGTCCGAAAATAGTAAAAACAAAGGATGCATCCGACGGTGAAAACCTCTGTGAGGTGCCCAAGGATGAGGGATTCAATATCCCCCTTAGTACCATGCATCTAGAAAAGTCAGCGGTACTAGCAGAAAAGGCTACTCCAGTTAATGTGGGAACAAAAGAAGCACCTAAGATCACTTTTATGTTGAATCCTTATTAGACGAAGAACATAAGAACCTTGCAACATTCCTTCAAGAGAGAAGAGATAAATTTGCATGGTCATACACGGATATGCCAAGCCTTGATTCAAAAGTGGTTGTACATCACTTAACAGTTTATCCTAATGCCAAACTAGTCAAACAGAAATTAAGGAAGATGTACCCTCAAATAACACTATTGGCTAAAATGGAACTACAAAAGCTTCTTGACATTGGATTCATCCGACTGATAGATTATCTTGAGTGGGTTTCAAACCTAGTACCAATCTCAAAACCCACTAGGGGCATTAGAATATGCACTGATTTCAAAGATCTAAACAAGGCATGTCTGAAGGATGATTTCCCTCTTCCCAACATTGATCTCATTTTGGATTTAATAGTTGGGCATGAAATGTTGTCACTCATGGATGGATTTTTAGGCTACAATCAAATCATAATTTCCAAAGAGGATCAACATAAAACTGCCTTTACTTGTCCATGGCGAACCTACTACTGGAATGTGATGCCATTTGGGTTGTAGAATGCAAGATCTTCCTATCAAAGAGAAATGACCCTCATCTTTCAATATATGATCAACAAAACTGTTGAAGATTATGTGGACAATATTTTGGAAAAATCAAAGAAGAGAAATGAGCACATACAAGTCCTAGGACCTATCTTTGACAGGCTTGAAGAATACAAGGTACGACTGAATCCAAAAAAGTGTGTGTTCGGGGTCACATCAGGAAAACTTCTTAGCTTCATCGATTCACAAAGAGGGATAGAAATTGATCCAACAAAGGTAAAATCCATCCTAGACATGGAACCGCCACAAACATTGAAATAGATGAGAGGATTACAAGGAAGGTTGCAGTGCATCAGAAGGTTCATAGCCCAACTATCAAATAAGATTCATCCCTTTTCGCATCTTCTTCATAAAGGGATAACTTACAAATGGGATGACAAATCTGATAAAGCTTTCCAGCAGATCAAGGAATACTTACTAACACCTCCAGTACTCATGCCACCAATACCAAGCAAACCACTCATCCTGTACATCTTAGCAACATCAACAACATTAGGAGCTCTTTCAGCACAACATGATGAGAATGGAAAGGAAAGAGCTATATTCGACATCAACAAAACCTTGGTAGGCTATGAGATGAACTATTCACTCATTGAGAAAGCATGCCTAGCAGTAGTTTTTGCTTCACAAAATTTCAGGAATTACATGTTGTCACACCAAATCAAGCTCATCGCAAAGATTAATCCATTAAAATATCTGTTATCCAAAGCAACCCTCACAGGACGAATGGCTAAATGGGTAATGATATTGATAGAGTTTGACATAGAGTATGTGGAGTGCAAGGCAATCAAAGGACAAGTGATTGCAGACCATCTATGTTGAGAAACCTTTGATATCTAAGTTCCCAAATGAATAAGTGATTCTTATTAATCTCACAACTTAGTGGAAGGTGTACTTTGATGGGTCGTTCACCCAACATGGATCAGGAGCCGACATTCTTTTCATCACCCCCTAAGGTGATTGCATCCCAAAGTCTTACAGGCTATCATTCCCATGTACCAATAACATTGTTGAGTACGAAGCCTTGATCACAAGTCTCAGGATAGCAATTCAGTGGCAGATACAAGAGATGAAAGTCTATGGAGACTCACAACTAGTTATCAACCAAGTCAATGACGACTACCAGACTAAGGATGACAATCTCACTCCTTACAAAAAGATGGTGGACAGTCTCAAAGATCTTTTTATAGACATAACTTTTGAACAAATTCCTCACATGAACAATAGAGCAGTGGATTCCATGGCAACAATCAAATCACTACTAGACATGTCGAACAACATCCTTCAATGTGAATTCTTGGTAGAACAACTTCTCATACCAAATTTTGAAATCCTAAAATCTGAATTCACATGTGTCATTGTTGGTCCTGGATCCTTGTGGTACCATGGCATCTTTACTTATCTTAACAGAGGAACCCTTCCATCAGACATCGCCCCAAACCTTAAAAAGACCTTTCTCAAAAAGGCATCCCAATTCGTGATCTTAGGCAATACCCTTTACCGTCGAAGCATCGAAGGGACATTACTATGACGTTTTAACCAAGAGGAAGCCTTAATTTCCTTAATAGGTACACGATGGCATATGTGGGTCCCATACTAGTGGTATGACATTAGCTAAGAAATTGTTGAGGACAAGGTACTATTGGCCAACCATGGAAAAATAAGCTTATCAGTATGTGCGGAAATGCATCTAGTGTCAACAACATGGGGATTTGATTCATGCTCTAGCTCAAGAATTGCAACCAATGATCACACCATGGCCTTTTTCACAATGGGGACTTGACCTCATAGGAAAGATCACTCCAACCTCATCCAATGACCATAAGTTTATCATAACCACCACTAAGTACTTTACTAAGTGGGTTGAAGCCATCCCTATGACCTACATAAAGGGGAAGCAGATAGCCAAGTTTATCCTAAATTACTTAATTTGTTGCTATGGTGTACCACAAACCCTCGTCTCAGACAACATAATGACATTAAAGAATTAGGATGTGAAAGATTTGTGCCAAAGATTCAATATCTAACACCAATTTTCTACCCTGTACTATCCCAAGGTAATGGCCAAGCAGAAGCAATAAACAAAACTATCCTGAAAATCCTGAAGAAAACAGTTAATGAAGTTGGTCGTGATTGGCATCTACAACTAAATCTTGCTCTTTGGGCTTATCGAACCAGTATCTGCACACCTATAGGAGCAACCCCTTTCTCCCTAGTCTATGGATCAAAAGCCATTTTGCCTATTGAGGTTGAGCTCCCATCATTACGAGTGTCACTGAAGAATCTGATAACTAAGGAAGAGTACAGAGTGTCTTGACTGAATGAGCTAGAATTCCTAAATGAACGTCATCTTGACGCCCTTAATCACTTACAAGTATATCAAAACTGACTAAAACAAAGCTATAACAAGAGAATCAAATGTCGGTCATTCCAGGTAGGTGACATTGTCTTAAAGCAAAATAAGAAGAACCTTCCAGATCAAGACAACAAAGGAAAGTTTGAGCCTAATTGGTTGGGTCCCTTTGTCATTACAACAAGCTATGGATTAGGAGCATACCAACTGTCAACCCCTGAAGGTGAACCCTTGCAGGAGCCAATCAACAACTTGCATCTCAAAAAGTGTTATGCCTAAACATGAAGGGTGTAAATAAAAAAAAACAAAAAAATTAAAAAATGATCAAAATCCAAAAAAAAAGAGAGAAAAAGGATTGAAAAAAGTAAAGAAAAAAATTGTCCTCTAGTGAAAACCACTTCGGTGGCGCTTTGGGAAAGTACCTTGGTGAAAACCTGGCAAACATGCACCTTGCATAAATAAAGCATCTCCATCTATTCTTTGGATCTTTTGGCCTATCATTCTTTGCACCACCATTCATCCCTCATCCGCGTCCTTATCATGGCTTGTCACTGTAAGGTATCATGAACTCTTTAGCACTACTTAGCATATTCCCAAGGTCAGTTTGTCCTACCTTTATTGAATTAGGCTAACATATCACACTAGGGGCATTTTGTTATGTGTCACAATCAGGTTCTTGTACATCTTGAGGTCATGAAACATCTTATGAGAAAACACCAAAAACATTCATAAAATCTTATCCAGAAATTCCAAAAACATTTGCAAAATCCTATATAGCGAAAATCCAAAAATATTTAGAAAATTGTAAAGGCAAAATCCAAAACATCCAGAAAACATCAAAATCCCTAAAAAGGTCAAACATTGAAAATCCAAAAAACAATGCCTTTTTTTCAAACTACGTTATTTCTAAACTTGAACGTAGGAAAGGCCATCTTTGATGTGCCCCCGAGACACCCTAGGTCAGTCCTTTAGTGGTCCATTGTAATTAACTGTCGTCTCTTGTCTATTCATATATTTGTCTTATAAATCAGTTGAGTTAGTCGAACTATGTGGTCTCTACGTGTATAATGTAGGCAAGGCTAATCTTTGATCAACCCCCAAGGCCCCTATGATAAGTCTTTAGGTTAGGTTCTTGGTTGAAACTCAGAAACTCTCAGAAAATCCAAAAACATCCAAATATTCCGAAAATCCAAAAACATCCAAATAACTTAGAAAATTCCAAAAACATCAAAATATCTTGAAAGACCAACACATCCAAATATAGGAAACATAAAAAAAATTGAAAATGGAAAATTCAAAAAAATTTAAAAAACCTAAAATACCTAGAAAACCCTAAACAACCTCATAAAATCATAAAATCCAAAAAATATAAATATTCATATAAACATTCAAAAAAACAAAAAACAATCTCAAAACATCCAAAAACATACCAAAAACATATTCTGAGAAAAGCCAAAACCCATCCATCTGATCTCGCTTTCACCCAATAAACTTTCACCCATAATAAAATGATCGTCACCTTCAACCTTTGGAAAAACAAGTAGAAAGCAAACATAACGAGTTGTAAAGTGTGAACCCAAAAGTCAAAATCTAAAGTCTAAACTATAGGTAAATGCGTTAGTGAAGTTTATGGTAATAGCTCATCTTAGCATCATCTTCCCAGCATCAAAACAACCCTCTGATCAACATGTCCTAGGATGTATCCTTCCTACGATGGACATCAACATTAGATATCACTTTAAAGCTAAACTTAAACTAAACAAGAGCTATAGATAACACTGACTGTTTGTCTTTGATCTTTTCTTATGATTTATCTTAATGACCCATTCCGAGGACCTCTTGATGATGTCTATCTAAAAAAATTTAGAGAGAAAGGAATGGGGCATTGATCATTATCTTTCGTTTGCTGTGCTTGTGGATACTTTTGTAAAATAATCTTAGTGCATACTTACTTAGTTGTGTGTAGGAAGGTTGTTTGGAGTATGTTGTTTACTATTACGTATGCTTTGGTCCAAAATATTCTAAGCTTCTAACTTACATTCAAACAATGTTTTCGTATGCCAAGATGTGAACAAGAACTATCCTATCTGTTTGTCGAGTCAAAGTCCATTACACTAGATACAACGCCATCCTACTTATCAATACCTTGATGCATCGTGTCTATGTGTTATATCAAACAATAAGGAACGATGGAAAATCCCAATCTTGAAGTGTGAGCATCCCATCTTGCATTTCATCCTACATTTTGCATTGTCTCGTCACCATCTTAATAAAGTCTTGATGGATCATGGACTTGTTGGATCTTTTGAAGAAATCATCATCAGCGACGGTTATTCGTTCTTTATTCTTCTATCTTCTTTCCATGCTAACCTGGTATCATGATAGTCAACAAAAACATCATCAATGCATCGAACCTACATCCACAAACCATTAGCATACATGCATCTCATAATCACATCATAATCATAAAACATCCATTAGCATAATCATCCATATCATAATCATTGCATATCACATCATACATTTTGCATTATCATTTGAGTTGTGAGGAATAATATAGATTTGTTATTCTAAGCATCTTAAATCGTTGCATATCATAAGCATTTGCAACCATACGTTCACATCCATATACATACATCATCATCATAAAACATGCATAAAAAATATACAAAAAGAAATGCATCCACTTCGTTTGCATCCATAAAATATGCATATCATAATCATCCATCCATATCATATTGTGAAAAGATAATGAAAAGAAAATAACATTGCATCCATCCATATTATGATCATCATTTATCACATAGGCATAAAATAAAATGCATACATACATGATCATATATAAGCATCCATACATCATCCAAACATGAAATAAAGTCAACACATTATAGCATGAATCATCCTTATCTGTATCATATATATAAAAAATTGTGTCATGGTACAAAATCTGGATCAGTGTATGTACATCAATGATAAGTACAATATCCACAAGGCTATCAAAAAGGAGCCCATGAATGTATATTAGTATAAAGAATGGGGAAAAATCAAAAAGTGTCTATACATCGAAAAGCTAGCCCTGGTGGTTGCTACCCTCTCCAACTTTCCACTCAGGTTGATCCTCGACATGGGGATGCGCATCACTGCACTGCAAAAAATTGGGCTGACGAAGAGCCGCTAGAACATCCCTATTTTAGTGCTGCCTGTAGTACGCAGCCCTTTGTAACAACCTCTATACAATCTCGCCAAAACGGTCCGACCATGGGTGGTTGCCACCATAACCTCAATTTGTTGCTGCCTAGCCACCTCCTGATCTCTCTCCCCGGTAACAACTTGAACTCTCTGAAGTGTTGCATCCCTCTTAGTTGTCACCGCGACCACTTGCTGTCAAGCCTGGTCTCACTTAGCAGTCACAACCAAAACCTGTAGGTGGGCCTGGTCCCACTCACCTGTCAAAGCCTACACCTACTGTTGTAACTGTTGTATTTGAGCATCTCGCACATTTGGTGGTGGTGGTGGTGGTATTGACTAGTACTACACTATTGGAGGCTGCTGAGGAGGTTGTTGTCCCATTGGAGGAGCCCCCATAACCTATTGATCATGGCCATCCTAGCCGCCTTGTCCCCTGCCCTTGACACCTCTACCTCGCGGTCTCCCTCTGGGAGGAGCACTTGTCAGATCTATAAGTCGTTGTGGTGGCACAAACCATGCATCATAAGCTTGAGTGGTTTGCGCTATGGGCTGAACTTGATCATATTCCTAAGGCTAGGCAACCAACTATCTGAAACTCTCAACAACCTTTGGGGCCAAAATCATTGGTCCCCATGTCAAAACCTCTCTAGCTGATTTGGAAAAAATGGCTCTGTAAGCATTGTCAGGCCTATCCTGTACATCGCCAAACTATCTAGCTACCCTATCAAGAAGGTACCGCTCAATCATGGTGTGCTCTCGACCATGCATATAATGGGTCTATCTTGTGAAATAAAGCTACTGTACATCATCAATTCATGGTAGCATCTGAAGCCATGGGTGCCAGCGGAACACGGTCATATCATCAATCACCCATCTCCAGTACGAGAGTCCAATCTATCTAGTGTGCCTAAGTGATATGGCACCTCGATATCTCCAAATGGCGGGATCATCTAGCTCCACGTCTGCCATCTATACAATGGGCCGAAGAACGGTAATGTGCTCCCATGCCCATATATGAAGGAGAGTAACACTTGCATTGAGGGCTCTCCCATCGCAGTAAATGAAATCATGCAGATCATGGTATAGAGAGGCAACATCATGGGCCCCCATGCAAAAAGAGTCCTCCTGTACAACATCCTCTGCCAAGCCAAACCCCATCTTGGACTAAAAAATTGGCCTTGTTTGTCCGAAGCCACCAAACCTAAAATGATGGCCGCAACGATCAATCTAAAGGTCGACACATGACCTCTGTATGTCTCCAAATCTATCTGTGATGTGACCAATGCGATTTGGTCCATCTCCATCACCTCTAGACATGCATCAAATCTAGCATTGGGGTTGTAAATCACACGATCGCCATGGATAGGCAACCGCAATATCCGCCACACGTCCTCCAATGTAACTATTGCCTCCCCCGTCGAAAGGTGAAAGGACGAGGTCTCATTGTGCCACCTCTCGCACATAGCTATCATCATAGCTAAATGCGTCCTAACAACAGGTGCATATGCAATATACCATAATCTGATCTCTCCCAGGTGCTCCTGGTGCAACTCTGACAGATCACCCAATCTCTCAAGTACTGTCGGCCTGTGCTCCCTCGACATCAATGGTGGGAAGACCTCCTGCACCCACAAAGCACACAACGTCAGGAAATCATCAAAATTTGAAGTTATTTGGAATTTTTGGCTCGAAGACCATAATAGCATCACTATATTCAAAATACAAATAGCGACACCTGATGCATTTCAAATTTCAAATTGTAAAAACGTCGCCATACAAGATGGCGTCACGATTTAGACTTAATTTGAAACCCTAATTTCAAATCAGAAAAAGTGTCGCCATATACATGTGCGTTGCTATATATCATTTGGATGTTGCCGATTGCAGTTTGGACGTCACTATATAGTGACAATGCTAAAATCTAAATTTTAATGCCCAATAAATGCATCAAAATTTCAAATTTCAAATCAAGTTTCAAATCACATATTGGTGGTCCTGCACTTGGAAGCTGCTGGAACTCATGAAATCGATCAGAGATGTGTCGAGGAAGTTCACGGCGTGCCATTTTGTCGAAGGTTCAGAGCTCAAATCGCAAGAATTTGTTGTGTGAATGCACAAATGAATTGAAAATGACCCCTCTTGACCTATTTAAGCTAGGAAATTAGGGATTTTTTCCCTAATTTAACCTTAGTGATGGGGTTTATTATCATCTTCACCAATTTTTCAAATTTGGACCTAATTCTGCATCATTTTTTGCATTTTTGATATTATTCTTGCATCCCGAAACCTTTCTGGACTCTTGGGGCAACTTTTGAACCTTTATCGAGAAATCAACCCAAAATTCAAAATTTTTGCCTGATTTCTCGAGGGGGCAGGGAGTCAGTTTTATCCTTCCGTTGGGACATCTAAAATTTTTTTTTTTTTAATTTTTTGATTCGAGCAACATTTTTCATCCGAAAAGCGTTATTCTTTGAACCGAAGCAGCAAGTACCTCGCTGCAAAGAGGGGCAAAATGTAGACACTAAAAAATGTCCTAATCGATATCATACATTTGAAACAGATTTATTAACATCATTTCCTCTTGATCCATCCTCTTTTTTGCTTAATTGATTTAATTAGTCTAGCTCATTAATTAATTGCATCATTTTCATCTATTTGGCCTAATTAATTAAATTGGGTTAATTCATCTCTTTTCGCACTAACGCTTCATCTAATTAAATTAAATAAATCAAAATATTTAATTTAATCTCCTAGGTTATCTTATTTAATTAAATAACCCTGAGTTATTTAATTAAATATCATTTCACCCCTCCCCTATTTATTAAATCATCTAATTTAATAAATATCTCTTAATTCTTCTAATTCCCTAATTGCATAAATTAAACCTTGTTTAATTAGCAATTAAACTAATTTTCCTCTAATCAAAGAGAATATTCCCATGGAGTATTCTTTATCCTTTTTTGCACAATTAAAACTTTGTTTTAATTTGTAAAATACCTCTTTCCTCACCCTAAAGGAATATTCTAAGGAATATTCTCTCTCCAATCAATTCACTTAGCTTCAAATGCAAGTTAACCTTCAACCTCTTTAGCAAGTTACCTTTGACCTGTGTGAGTAGGTCAGAAGTGTGTTTGTTTGAGGAAAGTGTGGGTATTTGATTAACTTTCATCTTGCATTCTCATCCATTGATGAGAATCCATGATCCATGCCTCTCATCCCCTTCATCTTGAACCGTTGATTAAGCTTTTTGATCTCAACCATCCATTCCTCATTTGCTGTCCTATAAATAGATCACTATTTGGAGACAAATGGATCCATCTTTTATTGCAAACTTATGTTGTTAAATTTACTCACATACATGCTCATCTTTTACTCACTTTTTAGCTTGTATTAGTTTATTTTCATTGCATAATAGCTTAGAGCATCCATTAATGGCTTCCATGCATCCATCTTAGTTTGTAAATAAATTAGGGTTTTCATCTTTTAGCATCATTTTAGCTTAAATTAGCTTAGATTAGTTTAGAAATAGCATAATTATATCATTTATAGAATAAAATCATGGTAACTTAGCTTGCATCATGTTCATTTTTACATCATTTAGGTTTTCATACATCAAACACCATGGTTTCATCGATTCTCTTCCATAAAATTGACTGAAACAAGCTCACTTATCATGATATTGGGAAAGGGTCGTCATTCCACATCAACACGACACCAATTCCACAACAAGATAAATTTTGAATGGATTAGAGTAGATGTTTTGATAGCTTTCATACTTTAGTATGTTATGTTTTGATGAAATGTTTAGTTTTGATCTTGTTTGATCGATCTTGTTGAGATTCAAGTATTGGTGGCTTCGTTATGCTTTGATTCTTCATGGATCAAACGTAATTCAGCCCATACCGATATTTTTGCATCACAAAAGTAGATTCTTGAAAATATAAAATTTTCCAATCTTCAAGAGGATCAAAAAGAAAGCGGGCCTAGATCAATGAAAATTAAAAAAGATGGCCCCCTTTTCCTAAAAAGTGATGCCTTGGAGAATTGGACCATGAAAAAGTGTGCCTTTGTGCTTGCTAATCCCGAATCCATTAAGAAAATTGAAAATGCACCCCGTCTGAGCCTCTAAATCTTGAAAAGCAGAAAATGATATCTTTCTCTTCTAAAGGTCAACCTGCAAAATGTGAAGAATGAATGCCAAAGCCTTCTTAAATAGGTTTTGAGGATGAAAAAGTGCTTTATTCTCCAAGCTTTAAATTTTTGAAGCCAATCTGAAACCAGAAACATCAAATGTGGACATTGTTTTGAATGATGAATGATGAAAATTGGAAAATTTCTAAGGTATTGAACTTTGGGCGCCCCTTGCTAGCTGGGGCAGCTAAGCATCCCAAACTTAGCCATTTTCTTGAAATTTTTGTATTTTGCTTGATAAAATGCATCCCTTTGATCTTCGATTTTGGACATCTGATGAATCCTGTGAACTGACTAAGAGACTCATCACAAAGCTTGATCAGATTTGAGAATTATGTTCTAGAGACTACATCTTCTAAAAAAACCTTCAGAGCTCTCAAAATCTTGGGCACCCCTAGCTAGTTGGGGCACCCAACTCCTCCAGAGTTTGTCATTTTATGTGATTTTTAACTTTTATATTTGAATTTTTCTATTCCTCATGTCTTCATTTTCATTCGATTTGCAATATCTGGCGTTTGAGAAATTTGATGGTCAGGCTGAGATATTCATTGGATAGCTTGAAGAATTCTAAGAAAGATGACTGGTTTTGCAAACCCTAGAAACTAATTTAGGCCTCCCAAAACCCTAGGTGCTTCTGGCTAGCTAGGGCGCCCATGGATCCTAGAGTTAGAATATTTTAGAGTTCTTTCATGATTTCCATTTTTCTCTTTTGATGCAATACCCCTATTCAATCTACGATTCTAACCATTTGATTGATCCCATAACTCAACTGATAGATTCATTATGAATCTAGAATAATTTTGAGAAAGATATCTTGGAGGTCACAAACCCTAACTCCAGCTTCTAATGGCTTGAAATGATGGGCGTCCCTGGCTAGCTAGGGCACCTTTATTTTCCAGAGTTAGTTTTTTATTTGAGTCTTTCAACTTTTTGCTTTCTCTTCCTGCTGCATTCACCTCATGTTGGAGACTGAAAAATATGCTAAGGCAAAGATATCTAGGTGCCTTGATTGGATAGGGGCACCTAGACTCTCTAGACTTAGTTTATTTTTGTAACTTTCAAGATTTTTCAAATTCCCCTCCTTTGTTCTTCATTCCTCGAGCATCTTCCACCGTTTCTTGATCTATGCAATGTTTGATACCTTGAATCTAATACCTAGCAGTTGACCATCCTCCATTGATAACTCAGAGCTCCTGTTTTAGCTTCTAAAAAAGCAGAATATACCCACCAAAAACAAATTGATCTTTTGACAATTCTAACTAGACCAGCCTAATGAGGAAGTATTTTCAACTGATCAAAATCAGTTTGAGCCCTGGAAACATAAATTCTATTTTTAGAAAAAAATTCCATTATCCATTTGAGAAGAAACCTAGAAAAACCCAGAAAAAAGGTTTATTTTTAGATTTTTTTAAAAAAAATAGAAACTTTCCTAAAAAGTAGGGCTAAAAAGCTGGGTTTTGTAGATAATGTCACTCTAAAGAGACCCAGATCGTTAGATTTTGAAAATTTTGAGTTTTTGACAAACATGCGTGGCATGCAAATTTCTGTTTTTTGACCTTTTTCGATAATTTTTACAAGACTTTTTACCATTCTTTTCAAAATGCCTTAATGAAGCAAAAATTTTAATTATGGGCATTACAAATTTATCTCAAGAAAATGTGTCATGATGCATAAAAGCATGTCAAAATGTCTCTTTCAAAAGCACCAAGATGTAGACACAATCGTCAATTTGTCAAAAGCACCGAGATGCACCTGCAAACACGTCACGATGCACAAACATGTTAATTTTCCCCTACAAAAGCATTGAGTTGCTCAAATGCATCGATTTGTCTCAGTAAAATATGCCACATGTCCTTGCAAAATCATAAACTCTATAATTTCCTACAAGTTTCATTACCTTAAAGGAGTTGTTTCACGTTGGGTTCACCAAAATGAAGACTAGGAATCAAGTTAGCTATTTAAATCATCAATAGCAACCAAAAAATTGTTAGATTCAAGCAGAAGATTCTAATCTAACAATGAAGAACAAAATAACATGAGAAATTAAACACATTAAAATAAAATAGTTGTACCTCCTCACATCACCCTTGAATCGCCTTCATTACTCTTCTCCATCTCACTCTTCAAGTTGGTACTGTGTTGGTCTCAAACTTGTTGTGCACAAATTCAAATTGCTCAAGATGATAATGATGATAAGATTTCAAAGAATTTGGTTTGATTGTGAAGGATGACAACCAAATTTATAATAAATGTTGGCATGATGAATGGTTTGGATTTGATAGTCGATCGACAAACAAGATTGATTAAGGATTTGCATGGGAAAGTTGCCCATTCAAAAATGGAAGAATGGAAGAGTCACTCATTTGAAAAATGGAAAATGTAAAAAGGAGGGAAGAGAAAAGTGAATGAGGAAATAGAAAAAATGTAAGAGATGAGTGGAGAGAACAACAAAAAGTGGAATAGTTAATTGGAAGAAAGAGACAATCAAGTGGAAGAAAGGGTCAGTCAAGTGAAAAAGGAAATAAAGAAATGAAAGAGTTAACTAAAAAAATAAAATAGAAAATGGAAGAGTTAAGTAAAGAGGAAATTGTGGCAAGTTTTTTTTAAAAAAAAAAATCCGCCTCATGAATAATTAAATAAAATTATTTAATTAATTATAGAAGAACTTAGGGATTAGGTTAATTAAATAAATAAAGATATTTATTTAATTGTGGGTTAGTTAGGTTAGGGGATTAAATAATTAAAATAATTATTTAATCAAGAGAGGCAAATTAATTAATGAAGAAATAAAGGGAAAGAGAACTAATTAAATTATTTAACTAATCATAGAAGAAAGCTAAAATAATTAAATAATTAAAATTTATTAATTATTTGGATCATGCAAAGAAGAATGAAATTGGGGTTAGATGGACAAAATTAAGGTTAGACGAATGGAAAATTAGGGTTAGATGAATGGAATATTAGTAATAAATGGTACTGCAAGATTAGGCCAATTTTTCAGTGTCTATAGAAGGTGATTCTTTGATATACATTAATCCAATTACATCCTAAACTATTTATTCATAATTGAAAACTAAAGAAGGGGATTGATTTGATTGAGCCAATTTTGGATGAGTTGGATAATTATATAGTCAAAATATTTATCGAGAATAAAATAATATGGAAAAATTTCTCGTGAATCAAAATCTCCAAGTACAAGGATGTTTTTTTAGCATTTCAAATTATGATTATCAAAGGTAATGGGAGACATTGGTTGAGTTTCTAATAATGTGGCTTTGAATAGAAGTGTAAAACTTAGATAGCACCATAGGTTGTTTGCATTGGGATTGATGGAATGTAATATGAAATAGAATAGGAAATTTATGGTTTGAGAGCCTAGTCTTCTTCACCACAATAGAAGTAGAGGCTTCAAGAATTGAAGGAGGGCCTAATGTATCTCTTGTATAATATCAACTAGGAGGATTAGACACATGAATACTTTATCAACTAAGTTTTGAGGCTTGTATTTTCTTTTTTCCAAATATAATGAAAGGGAGTTGCTTTCATGGTATGTATGGGTTAAAAAAGGAGAAACAAATGCTCCCTATATTTCCCCCAGTAACAAGGATACTTGAACAAGAAAGATATATCATTAAAGCATAAAATAGATGTCAAAGAAGATGTGTACATGGAGTCATAAACATAAAAGCATATTCAGTAAGATATACGCATGAAATACCAAGGAATATGCAAAGATCAAATCATCCATGAATAAGGATATGACAATTAAGGCACACAGGTGAGAGAAAAGGAAAAAGATGATGAGAGTTTTAAAGAATCTATAATCAATCTTCTCTTTGTAATTGTAACGCTATAAATCATTGAAATGAACTATGTCAAAAAGTAAAAAACTACACTAAAATCATAACCCATTAAAGTTTTAAATCGATTGAATCTACCACTAATGACAACCATTTGTAACTAAACCCTTTTAAAACATTCTAAAAGTTGAAATCCTTGTAATACTAAACCCATTAATACTAAAATCCATTTAGAACTAAAAAACTATGGAAGTTGATAAAATATTAAGAGTAATCGCAACACAAATGTCTAATATTAACTAGATCTTTCAAGTCCTTTCTATATATGGCAAACAACTTAAAAACTCTTTTTCCATACCTAGTTGTGATAACAAATTCTCCTAACCAATTGATTGAAATTGTACACTAAAATAATTCCTATAAATCATCATTAGTTATCCATTATTACCATTAAATATTTATTAGTTATCATTATTATCTATTATCATCCATTACTATTCATTATAATCATAATTAATTGATTTTTTATTATTTAATTAATATGACCTAATTATCAGAGGAATGGCAGAGAGACAGAGAGAGCAAGGGTTTCATAGATCACAGGGCCCTCGAGGACATGGCAAAAATATGATTTTGTGGCCTTACAATCGAAGGAATGGAGGTTGTTCCTAGAACCCGCTGTGGCGTGCATCGCATCAAGCATGGAAGGCTCCAACAAACAATGGAAACAACTTGAAAAAGACTAGTGATGACAAAGCTTCTCCACAAGGTTTTGTCTCAAGGAATAGGTGGGGGTATGCAAACATGCCACCAAATGCACCGGTGGAATTTCAGAAAGTGGAGAAGAAGTTTTGGAGGCTAAAGCTACAAGGGGATTCAAAACTAAACCAAAAAGTAAGCCCTACTCTTGAGCATACCACGGTTGTTTCCTTAATGATTAATGGTCAATCCTAGAATGAATCAGTGAGTCATTTTAAGGAAAAGGTTTTTTTATGAAGTGGAGTGGGCCTTGGTCGACATTTAGAAGGGTTAGGAACTCGTGTAATGAAAATTGGGGAGAGGCAACCATTTTGAAAATGCTACCTAATGGATTTTACCTTGTCATCTATCCAAGTGCCAAAGACAAGGAATAGATTTTTAATAGTGGAGCTTTCCTTATGGGGGGTAAAGGTTTTTTTCTCAAGGATTGGACTCTGAAATTTAACCCTAAAAATGAAGAAATAACACAGGTACCGATTTGGATTAGGTTATATAACCTCCCTCACAAATATTGGGATGTTGAAACACTCAAGCTGATTAGAAAAAAATTATGAACTTTTTTGAAGGCAGACGAAGCTATAGCAAGTAAAGATTATAGCATGTGTTCTTGCATTTGTATCCTTTGGCAGGCAATTCATCCCCTCCCAACAATGGTGGAGCTTAAAACAGGGGAGGGAACTTGGAAGAAAATGATAGAAGTCGAGGAATTGATTGAAATGTGCTCCACCTGTAAAGGGGTAGGGCATCCTTTGGGGGAATGTAGGAGGTTAGAAAAAGGTAAGTAGATCAAAATGCACTAATTTTTTTTATTTTTTTATTTTTTTTTTTCTGTCAAAGGAAAGTGAGTTCCAAGCTAAAGATAGTAGCTTCATGGAAGCTATGTTGAAAAGATGGGATCAATCTGCAGAGGAAAATTGCAGTTTGAGAAACTCCATATTTTCCCTTGGATTGTGGATGGATGGCCAGGAAGTGGAAGGGCTTAGAGAAGAGGACTGGAGTTTGGAAGAGGGTATAAGATGGCCGATCTCTATTGATTCAGCTTAGGTGCCTATTCGGACAAGCAATGGTGCCTATTCGGACAAGCAATGACTAACCTTAGAAAGGAAAGAAGTTAGCCAATTGGTAGATGAAGTGGAAAAAGTTTCTAAGTAGACTGTTGATTTGGTAGAGGGGCTTATGGCAAAAGTGGATATTGGTCAGGATTGTTTTACAAGGAAGGTAGACTTTGCTTCAGAGAAACTTACAAGTATGGAAATTCCTAAGGTACAAAGAGTTGAAGCTGGAGAAAGTCCCAAAACAAATCTATCAAACCCTAGAAGCGACAATAATGGTTCTTTGTATAACCTATGAGGAGGTGGAGGAAAGGAAGACATTGCAAGAAAAGTCATCTTTAGAAAAAAATTAGATGATGGTTGAAAGTTCTGAAGTTGAGGACCCTACCTTCAAAGATATACATATATCTCCAATTTGAAATTTGGAGAGCTCCTTCGAGGAGGCTAGGGAGGATGGTAGCCTATTCAAGGATATGGATTCAGATTCCCCAACAGATGATGAGATAGGAGGCAGGGATGATTTGGGACTCAATGCAAAAGTAGGTATTGTGGAGAAGAGAAATTTGGAGCAAACCTTGGCTAAGTAGGCAAAGGTGAAAGTGGGGGAAAAGAAGAAAAGGGGGCCAAAATCAGTAAGGGTGAAGTTGGAAATTGCGAGAAGTACATCAGGCGAAAAAAAATTGAGATTGGGAAAAGGCTATGCCTTTTCCCGGGAGCAATGAAGGTCCTTTCATGGAATGTCAGGGGCTACAATGCCCCTGACAAGATTCATCTGATTAGGAGATGTCTTGATCAAACGAGACCGGATATAGTTTTGTTACAAGAACTAAAACTTAGTGGGACTGAAATAAATTCTTTTATTAGGTGGTTCAATAGTTGGAAATGTTTTATTGTTGAGGCAGAAGGTGCTTTTGGAGGTTTAGGTATCTTATTTAAAAAGGTAGTCACTAAGGTCCAAGGAATTAGGTCAGAAAAGTCTTGGCAATGGGTAAATGTGCTATCAAAACAATTATTGTCAAGTTTTAACATAATAAACATATATGGGGCGAACAATGTTGCTGAAATGAGAAGGGTATGGAATGCTATTTTAGAGGTGATTTCAGTTAATGGTAACCATTTTTTCCTTTTGGGGGTTGATTTCAATGCAATTTTATGGCTATCTGATAAGAGAGGAGGTCATGGATGGCTAAATAAAAAACAAAGGGATTTCAGTGACTTTGTGGCTAGTAGTGGCCTTTTTGAAGTTCAATTTAAAAGTGGCGACTTCACCTGGACAAACAGGAGAAGTGGTTTTTTAAATATTGCTAAAAAATTAGATAGATTTTTCATTGCAGGAAATTGGGTAGACTTTCAGTGGACCCTTCAGGCTGAAATCCTCCCCATCACAGGTTTTGATCATTATCCAATTAGTGTGAGAATACAAAAGGATGTAGTACCAGATCATTATCCATTTAAATTTGAGAAAATGTGGCTAAGAGAGGAAGGTTTTATGGAGTTGGTAGCTAGTTGGTGGGATAATGCACCGGTATGGGTTGGGAATAAAGATTTTATCCTTTTCAAAAAGTTGCAATTTGTCAAGGAGCAGCTGAAGAAGTGTAATAGAGAGGTGTTTAAAAATATCTTCTCAGAAAAATTCAAAATTGAGCAAGAATTGGGGGTGTTACATACAAAGGTTATTGAGGGGGGTATGTGTGAGGATGTTTTTCTAAAAGAAAAAGAGATTAATAAGCATTATGTAGAGATTTTGGAAAGGGAAGAAATTTTTTGGAGGCAGAAATCAAGAGAAACATGGCTCAAGGAAGGTGACCGTAATACAAAGTTTTTTCATAACTCGGTTAAGGTCAGAAGGTCCTGTAATTTTTTTTTCTCAATACAAGATAAGGAAGGTAAAACCCTTATGGAAAAAGAAGACATTTGCAATGAAGCTGTTCGTTTCTTCTCAAAAGCATGCAGAGTTAATCAAACGGATGAGCCTCAGGTTGATGAAATTTTGAATGTAATTCCCCAGTGTGTTTCAGAAGTCTAGAATGAAGAGCTTTCAAAAGTTGTTACATTGGAAGAAGTTAAAATTGCTCTTTTTAGTCCTGGTGATGATAAAGCTCCTGGACCTGATGGTTTTCCAATGCTTTTCTTCCAGAAATGGTGGGATATTGTGTCGAAAGATCTTTGGGAGGTGGTGGAGAAATCAAGATGGGGGGGGGGTTTGTCTTGAAAGATTTCAACAATACTTTTATTGCTCTCGTCCCCAAGAAAGATGAAATATTGTCTTTTAATGACTTCAAGCCCATCTCTCCTTGCAACACCATATACAAGGTTATTGTTGTGCTTGATGAAAGGTGTGCTTGATGAAAGGTGTGCTTGATGTTGTGATTTCTCCAAAGAAAAGTGGTTTTTCACTGAACCATTCCATCTATGAGGGTGTGATTTTTGCTCATGAAGTGATACATTCCATCCGGATAGCATGAAAAAAAATAATGTTGGTTAAACTAGATATTAGAAAGGCGTATGATGAAGTAGATAGAAATTTCCTCTTAAAGGTTCTTAGGAGGTTTGGATTTTGTGAAGCTTGGGTAAGTTGGGTTGAGAGTTGTATAAAACTCCTCATTTTTCGGTTCCAGTAAATGGAAGTCCGCAAGGTTTTTTTGATTTAGAGAAAGGGTTAAGACAAGGGGACCCAATATCACCTTTCTTGTTTATAATAATGGTTGAAGCTATGGGAAGACTAATTTCTAAAAAGTGGAGAGATGGGCTTTGGAAGGGTGTCTAGGTTGTGGCTGAAGTTGACTCTCTTTCTCATTTGCAGTTTGTAGATGATACTCTGCTGTTAGGGGAGGCTTCCTTTAGGGAAGCTAGGGTGATGAAAGAAGTTCTAGATAAGTACAATCGAGAATCAGGATAGTGTATCAATTGGAGAAAATCTGAAATCTTCTTTTTTAATACTAGTGGTCAGAAGCAAAGGGAAATTTGCACCATTTTGGGTATGAAATTGGGATCTCTTTCGGGGAAATATTTGGGCATTCCTTTATTTGGGGGGGGAAGTAAGTTGGTAGTGTGGAAAGAATTGGTGGATTGTTGTCTGAAGCGGATGGATGGATGGAAAAGTAGGTGGTCTACATCGACTGGGCGAATTTTGATGCTAAAATATGTTATTTCTGCTATTCCTATATTTTCAATGATGTGCCTTAAAATCCCCAAAAAATTTATAAAGGTTGTTGGGAAAAGGATGAGGAAATTATTTTGGAATGACACCAATGAACAAGACAATATACCTCTCCTCTTATGGGAGAAGATTTGTATGACAAAGGAGAAAGGAGGAGCAGGATTGAGAGATTGGAATTTAATGAATGAGGCTTTGGGGAAAAAATTGGTGTGGAACATATATTCTCAGCCCTCTCAGCTGTGGGTTCGAATCTTAAAAGCCAAGTATTTAGATTCTATGGAAGATAGCACGATCTTTACCATGCACAATCCCCCTTCTGGTTCAACAATATTGAATTTTATTGTATCCTTTCATTAGGTAATAATAGATCATATCACTTGGCAGATTGGGAATGATATGAAGGAAAAGTTCTGGGAGGATTCTTGGAATGGATTTCAATCTTTGAAAGAGAATGATGAATTGCATGATTTAAGACTTTGGTTTACTCAGCATTGGGGTGCAAAGGTATGTGATTATTTGGAATTCCGAAGGGATGTTCTAGGTGGTGATTGGGGTTGGAAATCTCTCCACAATACAAATCTTTCAGACTGGAAACAGACTCTTATGCAAGAGATCCTTAATTCACGAAAGATTATGAGATTGAATAAGGAGGATAAGGTGGTGTGGTGTGGTGTTGTGGATGGTAAGTACTTAGTTAAGTTAGGATACCGATTTTTGGATGCAGGAATAGGGGGTGAGGAATGGTTGGTTGATTTATGTTGGGGGAAAAAATGCTTACCTAAGGCAGGTACTTTTGTGTGGCTGGTGATAAGGGGACGTATATTGATATGGGAAAGAAGGAAACGCTTATGTTTTTGTGGTCTGTCTAAATGTGTTATGTGTGGAGAGGTGGAAGAAATGGTAGATAATTTATTGTTTCATTGCAATATGGCCTCCTCTTGCTAGGAAATGCTAATAAGGTCGCTGGGGTGGCAGGGCGCTCTCCCAGACACGCTAAAGAATGCTTTTGAGGGGTGGCCGATTCAACAGAAAAAGTTGACTTTTTCTTGTATCTGGAAGGTATGCCCATCTATTGTTGTTTGGGAGGTGTGGAAAGAAAGAAATAGGCACATATTCTTAGAGAAAGAAGAGTCGTTAGATAGATTAAAGTTCATAATTAATCATGCAATAGAGGAAGTGGTTGGTGCAACAACTTCACTCTTTTTTAATTCGGGGATCCCTTTTACATTGGAAGACAAGCTTATTCACACGCAATGGCCGAGTATTCATTTGAGGCTCGTTAAGGGGTTTAGCTAGGTCAATCCAGTTTTAAAGGGTCCAATGGAGGTTGTTTGGGAGAAGCCAATGGAGGGGTGGTGGAAAGTCAATATTGATGGTACCTCTAAAGGTAACCTTGGACCATTAGGGGCAAGATTTATTGTACGTGATTGGAAGGGGAATGTCTTGGATTTTGGGGAGAAAAATCTAGAGGTAGGAATGAATAATGTAGTCGAAGCAATAGCAACACTAACGTCAATTAGACTTGGTATAAAACCGGGGGCTTCAAAGTTACATCTAGAGGGTGATTATCAAATCATCGTCCAGGAAATCATGAAAGGAAGTATTGAAGCGTGGAATTTTTAGAATTTAATTTTTAAAATTAAGGAGTTAGCTTCTTTTGAGGATTTCAAAGTTAGCCACATAAGGAGGTTTGGTAATGCAAAACTAGAAACTTTATCTAAATGGGCTTTAACTTTTGATGAAGTTGGTGAGTTAAGATTTGAAGATTTATGACAATTGGATCTTGGGGAGGCAGTTTAATGTGAAGGGACGTACCAGGAATTTAATGATAAGGAAGTAATGTAGATTGTAGTTTGAAATGACTAAAGGAATGTTGAAGATTTGGATGGTGGCGGGGATGGTACATTCCACATTAATGGCAGAGTGTGCGGTTTTAATGTGGCTTAAACTATCTACATCCTCAAATCTCGATGCTTTTGTCGAGTTTTGTGGTGGAAATAAATTAGTGAAATGGTCTGGTTTTGGGTGTTGGCGTTGGAGTAACCAAATTACAATGGAGGAAAATTTCATGCTCATGACAAAGCATCAACTTTGTCCATTCCATGGTGAAGTCTCTGAGAGGAGTCTAAAAGGAATGTTTTTATTCAGTGATGAACGGTCGGTGCAGTGTGTGCAACTGATGTTGGGCTCGGGGTTTGGAATCCTTAGGCACAAATACCGCAAGAACATGGACATCTATTCTTTGGTCATGGTGTGGGGGTTGGACGTAGGGGAACTAGTGAAGACAGTGAGGAAGGTGATGGAAGCGATTGTTCACAGTGATTATTTGGAGGGAATGGATTCAATTTTGGAATGGGTTGTTCCAGGTGTTGGGTTGGATGTGCGTGAAGGCTTGACGATGACATTATGAGAAGAATTTGATGGAAGCATTCCTTTCATGAGATGGTCAGAAGGGAACCTTAAAGCCCGTTGGAGAGAGGATGCCAAGTGCAGGTGGGAGGTCTTGAAGCTGTTTATGGAGCTGATGGAGGTCGAAGTAGTGATTGCCCAAGCACAAGCTAAAGCTGCAAGAATGGAAAGATAAGAATTGCATCCTCAGAAGAGGAAGGTGAAGAGTGCATCAGGGAGTGGCGCGGACCTAGGTAGTTCGGCATGAGAGCTTCAATTTTTGTGTTTTCTGTGTTAATTTTTTTTTTTTTGACTCTTCTCTGTACATGTTTGTTAAATTTGGGGTTTAGCCCTGTAAGGGAGGCAATGGGTTAATGGAGAAATGCTAGGTGGTTGGGGTAGGTATTCATTTTTTGTTGTGAAAGCAGTGTTGAGTTTTTTTGGCTAAAATCGTGGTAGAAGTTCAAGATGTTGGGGGGTTTTTTGATAAATTTCTGACACAATGATGTTACCTGTAGATGTTTTTTTGGTGATAGAAGGAAGCATGAAAAACAAATGGACGATGTATTGAATTTATTAATTAATAAAATAAAATCTTATTACTGACCAAAAAAAAGAGAGCTAATTATCCATGAGATCTAATCATGGAGTGGCGCGGACCCAGGTAGTTCGGAATGAGAGCTTTAGTTTTTGTGTTTTCTATGTTAATTTTTTTTTTAACTCTTCTCTGTACATGTTTGTTAAATTTTTGGTTTAGCCCTGTAAGGGAGGCAATGGGTTAATGGCGAAATGCTAGGTGGTTGGGGTAGGTATTCATTTTTTGTTGTGAAAGCAGTGTCGAGTTTTTTTGGCTAAAATTGTGGTAGAAGTTCAGGGTTTTGGGGGGTTTTTTGATAAATTTCTGACACAATGATGTTACATGTAGATTTTTTTTTGGTGATAGAAGGAAGCATGAAAAACAAATGGACGATGTATTTGACTTTATTAATTAATAAAATAAAATCTTATTACTAACCAAAAAAAGAGAGAGTTAATTATCCATTTAAATAAATTAATAAATTCCTAATTACCATCTCACAAGTTAACTCATTCATAAGATTAATAACTTCCTTATCTAATATTGCATTTAATGAATTAATAAATTCATTATTATCCTCTCAAGAGTTCAAAATTACAAATTTCCTCAATAATTCCAATTGATTCATTCACCTCTTTGAGTTGAATCCACAACTAGTTATGTCAACTCTTGATCCTCGATCAACTCTCCACCCTCCATATAATATTTTAAGAGTCTATAAATTCATCATTTCACTCATTATTTTTATATCACAAATCTCTAAGGAAAACAACTCTATCATTTTCTTTACTAAAATAGTTAGTGTTATGTTGTTGAGATGAGCATCCACATCATTTAAGAGAAAATCACTTTAATAAACTTGGTCTAAGGTTTGCACTTGAATTTTAAAGTAGGATTTAGAATATTTTCATTTTATGTTTCATTTTTTTATTGTTTATATTTTGGTCAATCTAACATGAATCACACTAACCCTTCATCTAATCTTGGTGCTTGTGAATTTTTGGTGTTTTTACAATGCAAGTTTTTTCTACTTTTGAGATTGTTTTAGAGGTCATTTTTTTTTTCAATAGCCCTTTGGCATGAAATATATGTTACAATTACATTTGGAGAGGCCAAGAGATGAATTTAAACATATAATTAGTTGTGTTTTGGCTGCAAGATTTTTTTAACATTTTATAGGGGTCCAATTTTTTAAATATGTATGATCATATGGAATTCATATAAATCATACTATAAAGACTTGGATTTGTTCATTGTGAATTTCTTGGGTTTTTTTAATTTATAATTTATTTTGTTATATATACATAATAATATATAGTTGAAAGGTAGATATACATCTTGGGTATGTATTCATAATCATATATGCATGTTGATATATATAGTCACATACACATGTAGTTTATGTATATATGCAATAATTACAGATAGATTATTCATGGATATACACAACATGGAGTAAAATATACATAGTTGGTCATCATATACTCACATTCTATGGTATACGTGATTATAGTCAGATATATACAAATATATACCCATAGTCTAGTATTTATACGCACATATGTGGATTTTAGTAGAAAAGATATATACACAACACAAAAAGTGCCATGAATGTATAAATATAGGCCTACAATCAAAAGAGGGATTTAAATTTTATTTTTATTTTTTTTCCAAACCTTAGCCTCTAATCATATTTGTGATTAGTAGCTATGCCCCTAATCATATTAGTGATTAGTAGCTATTCCCCTTTTAAGCCCTTGGTCACACAAGTTTATCATCCCTTGATCACGAGGGACTTACCTTAAGTACCCTAGCCCTTTGAAAGGATAACACACAACCTCTAGTTGTATTGGTGACCAAGAGCCAAACTAAAAATGGCTAATCACTTCCCCTCTTCATTTAACATTCTCAAAGAAGCACACTTCACTCAAACAAGCATAACTTTTATGTTACTAATTAGATTTTTAATTTTTTATAGGCACTACAAAGCTAGTTTGGAGATATACGTAGTGAATTAGGTAATTTTTCTAGTTTATACACTAGTATTCAAGTATAATCATTTAAATTTCATCCTTGAATTTTAAAATTTCAAATGCTTATAACTTTTGCATGTGATTTACTTTTTCAAATATTACAAAAAACTTATCAAAAAAATAACAAGAAATCTAATGGCACTATCTATTTTTCTATTGGACTCTTTTTTTCTAGTCCTTTTAATGTAGTATCTCTTGTTGGATAAAGAATACATTTTAAAAATAGTGCTTTTCACAAGCCAAAGAATAAACTTTCAAACTGCTAATTTGTGGTTTTGTAGAGTGATTTGAAGAAGAGAGTCATTATAGAAAATTTTCAATTTTTGTTTACCTTATATTCTTTTTATGTGTTTGATAACTATTGAAATTGGGGTTAAAATTTACTTTCATGCTTCAATTTGGTTTAGTTAGTTTATGGTGCAGGAGCACCTTAGGTTCAGTAGGTTTTTCAGGAGTACAAGTTGTCATTTTGGTTCCCTTGTGATGATTTCATGTAATATGGTCTAGGAAGACCATTTCATATCTTTTGGGGTCCAATTAGAGGTCTTAGTCGTGGGTTGGTGTCAAAATGCAAGAACATGGAAAATCTTGTTGAGTTGTTAAATGTGACATGCAACTTTTGGTCTTCTTTTTGTAAAAGGAAAATGTAACATTGTCTAAAGGTTGCTAACTGATGGGACAAGTGGGAAAACATTTAAGAAGTCTCGTTCCATCAATCTTGAAGGTTGTTGATTGAATTCTAAAGTTTGAAGCAATAAACATTTCAAGTTTCTGCAATTTTAATGTGTTCTTTACTGTTCCTTTGATTGGTATGGTGTTGTATGAATTCATTATGGGTTGACACTGATTTGATGTGATAGATTGATGAATCTTATTTCTTCTGCAACTTTTTTCACTTAATTTCATTAGGTATTAAGAAAGTTATTGCTATTTCTTTCCAAATTGCATGGAACCCTTGTTTAGGGTAACAATGAGCACAATAAAATGACTTTCTTCCCATTCCACTAGTGAAAAATCATGAAACTTGATGGAATTGTAGGTCTAGGGGTGTTCTTTGATGTTCCAAACTTGCAGACCTTGAGGTGTAAGCTTGCATGTGCTAGAGAGGTTTGAAGGTTTGTTATCTTCATGTAACAGACCTAGGAGTTCATGAAAAAGTTGTATCTTGTTTTGGAAGAGTCAAGTTTGGGTGGGTTGGTGGATGGAACAAATTTTTAGACTTTTGAGGACCCTATTAGAGCCAAGGAGAGGCTAAGAAGCCTTTTGGAGATCTCTTTTTAGTTGAGCCCTAGTGCATCCAATGTTTAGAAGCCTAATTAGGCTTAATGCAAAGCGAGACAAGTCAAAAATTGGCCTTTGTGTTCCAAAGGAACCCCACATGCATTTAGGATATGTTTCAAAAGAGCCAAAAGGGTATTTGAACATGTGTTTACATTTTGATTTGCAGCTTTGCTCCAAGAGTTAGGCCCAAATAGGCCTTGTTGAAGTGTTACTAGGAAGGATGCTAATTTGTGAAAGAAACCACCTTGATTGATGTGCTAGGGTTCTTGAAAGATGTTAAATAGTTGATTTTGATCTTAACTACCCCTGCTTTGCATCAATTTATCACTATATTTTAATCCCCAAGAAATGTGTTGTGTATGCTTTTCTCCCACATACTTGCATGATATCGAGTAAAAAATACACAATTATTTCTAAATCTATTTTTAGGCGGTCTACCTTGGATTTCATTGCCGAGGAGACAACCTAAAATCAAACATTTTAGTGTAAAGAATGAGGGTTAAATCAAAACATATTCCTATTGGAAGTTAAAATTTTATCATTTGAGCTAATCCCTTGAGAACTTTATACCTGGAAAAGTGAAGGAGAATGATGGGTTACCCTCTTCTCCTAGTTGTTTGAAAATTTTCATTTTCATCTTCATCTTCATGAGTGTGTATGCTCTTATCTCACGTGTTTGCATGATTTTGAGAGTAAAAATACACAAATATTCCCAAAGTTATTTTTAGGCGGCCTACCTTAGATTTCATCACCAAGGGGACAACATCAACTCTAACATTCCAATGGAGTATAAAGAGAAAGGGGTGAATCAAAAGACATGCCTCTTTGAAGTTAATTTTTTTTCATTTTACCTAAGCCCCCAAGAAATTCATCTCTTGGGGAAGTGAATGATAAGAATGATTTACCCTCTTTTCCTAGCTATTTTGCATTTTTCACTTTCATCTTCATGAATCAAGCCTCAAATACCCTTGTTGTATATTGAGGATACCATTAAAAGCTTATATATCTAGATTAAGACCACCAATCATCCTTCCTTTTCGTGCATCAAATACCAATTATGTCCAAGAAGCTACTCACACTATACTTTTAGAGTGGGAAATAAAGCTAAAATGTGCAAGGCTTTGACCTCCGATATAACAGGTGCATATTTGGACCATGACATTGCATTACCTAGTTATCCATCACTTGATAGATAATATATTTGTGGGCTCACAAATATTGACACACTTATCTGAATAATTCTTGGATTGTTTATATGTATTTTGCATGCTTTTGAATGTTAGATCAACCCTCCCTACTTTAAGCCAAAAAATGGGAAGCTTATACTTTTGAACCTCATTATTTTTTCTCTTTGTCTTTTACTTTGGATTATTTTGTAAAAATCTAAAATATATTTTTCTTTAATTGTTTTTCTATGTTTTCACCGCTTACTAAGGTTTAGACACTAACCATTATTTATCAACTCAACCAACTCCAAAAATTCCACCTCATCAATGTTAGGAATAATAACCCTTTGTACCTAAAATTCCACTCTACTAAATTACCTCCAATAAACTCTTGGCATCCAAAACCAAAGTCCAAGTCTAACTCCATCACCTAAACATTGTCCTAGTTAACCCAAACCCATCCATATAAATACCACAATTCCAACTTCATTATCATCCAATCAACCTAGATCAAACCTTCTTTCAAATCAAGAATTTATCCTCAAACATCTTTAATTCTTGTATGCTTAAGAACTTCATCTATCTCAAGCAACAAGCCAATTGAAACCAAAGCATTCCATTTCTAGATAAAATTGACTTGAGAAATTCACTCATTTTAAGTTGACTAGTCTACAAATCCAAATGGATCTTGGTTTAAACATTATCTATCTCAAGTATGAAATATTAAATCATTCATATTAAGTCTTGATTAAACATTTCCTTTGATTTAGAAATGCATTCCATAATCTTTACATCAGTCATTCCTTCATTCAAATCTAAATCTCAACCCTTGAAATCATCCAGCACATTAATCTTAACTAAATCCTTCATGTCCTCATCTTTACAAATCAATTTAAAAAATACAAAAAATATATAAATCAAAAATTAAGAAAAAACCCAAAAGACCTTAAAAAATTAGAGTTATTGGTTCATGCCACCCATCACTGGGTTACAAGAAAAAAGTAACATAGAACAAAATAACTAAAAAATTTCTACAAGCAATCATTATACCTAAGGAAAAAACTCACAAGACCAAATCGACCATGAGATAAATGAAGAAAATATGGTAAAGCAACCAAAATATTCTTCCAAATTCACATTGAAATAACAAATGACCCTATTCATCATCAAATTCAATCCACTTTACCTGAACAAAATATTCTCCCTTCATTTAATCCACCTCAAAAGACATTCTCATCCATGACACACTTAAGTCAATATTTATCCCCTACATACACACCATAACCAATGCTTTCTCAACCGACCATAATTCCACCTCACACTTCACATCACTCGTCCTTATTGCAATCTCCCCCAACATCTTATAAACCCATAACATCCTATCTTCCACCACCAACATTTCAATCCACTTATCAACAAAAAATTTTAGTACCCTTGAACACGTCCCAAATCATCCATCAATAAAAGACATCACAAAAAATGGTATATAACATCAAAAAACATATTTAAATCAACTTATCAACAACCACCATATCACACCAACCCATATCACATACCAAATCCAACTCTTGGGAATACCTTCGCCCAAGAGTGTTAAGAAATGAAGGACACACTTAAGGGTATACAAAGAGGGATATTGCACTTAAAGGAAACATATAAAAATTAATAATTATGTCCTTACCCATTTAATAGGTCAATGGCACAAGTACCTCTCCCTCATAATTTTTAAGTACCAAAATTATATAAATTTACGAAAAAAGGAGACCCACACGACCATGTTAAAGAATTATGTTCCATGGCATGTCAAGAATTTTCCTATAGTGATATATATCTCACGAGACTATTTCCTCAATCTTTGGGAGGAAAAGTGCTTGAGTGGTTTTTACACCCACCTCATGGATCCATTGCCAATTATATTGAATTAGTTGAGAAATTTGTAAACCATTTCTCTTATAATGTAGAACATGAACTTTCAATGCTCAACCTTTGTAATACCAAACAACAAAATGATGAGAGCTTTGTTTCCTTTTTCTAATGATGGAGGAGTCTCACTAGTTCCTTTCCCTGGCCCCCCAAAAAATAACTCATTAACATTTCATCACAAACCTTAATCTAAAAATGGTCTTTCACTTACAAGTCCATTATGTCTCAACTTTTGAAAAAATTATTGACAAAGGAGTCACCATTGAGAAAGCCCTTGTTTCTTAGAGTTTGGTCAAAATATATAACAAAGACAAAGATAACACTACCCAAACAAATGATAAACCACATTTTTGGCCTAACAATAAGAAATTCATAAGTGGCAAGGTAATTGATTCCAAACTTATCTAAACCTCGTCAATATTGTAAAATTAAATAAACCCTAACGTCCAAAATATGTAACAACAAACACATAATTTTACACTAGAAGTGTATAGCTTCATCTATTCTCAATCAATTAATGTAGACAATGCATACATACAACTTAATGAACCAATGAATCCCTTAAAATTATTGTCTTAGAGGTTTTTAATCTAATTTATCAACCAGAGAATCATAATATTTAGATGATGTTGTCACTATATGTGCAACTAAAAATCCTAAATCATCCTAATCAATTGTGTGTAGAAGAGTAATAAAATAAAATATAATTGAAAGCAACTTGACTAAAATAACTCTATCTGGAAATGGATTTATATGAATAACAATTACTATGGGTAACTATAATAACTACTATGGGTAAGCACTTTCATGAAGACATTAACTTAATGACTCAACTATGTTGCAACTTACTGTAATAACAATTAATCATTATTCAACAATTCAATTTAATTGTAAACTAGGAAATACAATTTAGATATTCATTCTACTATAATTAATAATCTAAACTACAAGGATTATTACACTACCTCAAGTGGCCCTTGCTTGAGTTGCTATAATCCCACAATATCCTCCTTAAATCTTAACTCAAAGATTCATGGAAAAGGTTGTATCTATCTTTACTACGATTTGAATAGATAAACTAAGAATAGAGTATGGGATCAACAAAAAGAGTGCTTATATTCAAATATATTTAACACATAATATCTAGTTATCCAACCTCTCATAAGCTCATACATATTTACAAGATCTTTGAGAGTTTGATTATTCTTGGGCTGAAAACAAACTGTAAGCAATTGTCGACTCTCCCAAAAACATAGGAAGATGAATAAGTCTTATTTTAAACAATAATGAAAAGCTAGTGGAGATAAGAGTGATAAAATCATTTTAGGACTCTACATCTTAAAGAAGATAGATATAACTGAAGACGTGGCTAATAGGTTAAAACTTATTGCAAGCCATGACCATTGTTATTACAAATATCTTCTTTCCTCCATGATATAACGATAACATAAATTAAAAAGATAGAATGATCCATAAATAAATAATTTTCACAATCCACGATCATTGCTTCTATTAGCTATAAAATATTGCATGTGATGTAGGAAATCACTCCCTTTGGTTGTGGCAGATAGGCATCTTTTGTTGTAGGTTGATAGACCTTTTGCTACGGGTTGAAAGCTCCTTCATTGCAGGGGTTAGTTTATTTCAAAGGCATCTTTCATCATTAATAACCATAATCAACATAAAAATCTACTAAAATCCATAGATGTTCATAGATTCACACAATCATTTATCAATATAATATATCATCCTTAATACTTTAAATACTTAAAAATAAGTGAAAATGTTTGGTTAATGTCTTTGAAACTATTAAAAATATTATGAAAAGTATGAAACTCATACAAGGAAAACGTGACAATTTAAGGACTCATCAACAAGGACAGTGAAAACCTCCTAATAATCCAAAATGAAAATATAATTCTTTATAGAAACATAGAAATAATATTTCATAATCTCAACACTAATATGATAAAATTTCCACACACACAACCCTTTGACAAAAATAAAACCAAACCCACATAGTATAGATAAAATAAATATTGTAAATACCATCATCTTAAAGGTCATACCCTTTCCAAATGAATGCAACTTAAAAGTTATGTCTAGGATCCTATTGATCATGGTGAACTTATAATGGAAGGTTCCTCATCCTCTTCACCTAATAAACAATTATATATTTATCAAGATCTATATTTACAGTATGATCAAAATCAACCTCCAATGTCAAATAAAGGCTCGCCCAAAAATACCCAAATAAGTAATGTCAATACCACACCCACCTCATATGACTTGATAGTTGGTCATATTGAAGAACCCTATCTACAATTAAATATTATTATAATCAAAAGTCCTGACTATTTCATCACTACTAGACATGGTCGAGTTACGATTCAAGGGGTATCCTCATCCTCCCAACATGTCACCTAATATGACTTACTAGAATATGTCAATATTATTCCAACATACATATCTATATTGACGTTTCTTAGATGATAACTTGTTCATGAGGATATACGGGCTTGTTCTTTACAAGAATCATGAGTCCCTAGTGATGTAAACCCCTATCAATTCCAAGCCCTAGTGGATCACTTTTCATCTCCATATCAACTTGCATTCACATCAAATGACATGCTTTCTATTGACCCATCCCAAAAAAAAGGCACTACATGTAAAAATTATAGTCAATAAGCATAAGATTAAATGAATCATTGTAGATGGTGGGTCTAGTTTGAATCCTTGTACATAAAAACTTGTCAAAAATTTAGGATATTCTAAGGATGACATGGAACCCTAGAAGAAAATAACTATAAGAACATATAATAATGTAAAGAGATAATTTGAAGGTACAATTCAATTTCTAATTTAAGTGGGTCCTACTCTACAAAAAATCTTGTTTTGTTTTCTTGATCTTGAACCTCCATGCAACATCTTTTTCAGTTGTCCATAGATTCATGTCATGTAGGCCATCTTATCCACATATCATCAATGCATTAAATTCTCTCACAATAGTATAGAAATCATAATTCTCATTGATCCTAATCCATTTCAATACTACAAAATGTTGGAAGGTCCTTAAAATAAATATTATTGTTTTCCTAGTGTGTACATTGCCACTCCTCCATTACTATCTTCATCTTCTATTGATTTGTCACTTTGACGTCAACAACATCCACCAATACCACTTCCCAAATCAAGATCAAGATCATCAAGAAGTGATGTGGGTAGTATGAGCTACATAATTCCTTCCATGGGAGACAACTTCCTCTTTCACCATAATATTATGGGAAACTGCATTAACACACATAGAAATATCCTAAGTTCATCCAATGTGGTACAACAAACTTTATTCAAAATTGATTCCTATATGACGAGATCATATATATGGCAAGTTCTTGGTTATACAAAGATGAAGTACTTGCACCATGCTTTGTTTAAGAAACGTATCCTAAAGAACTCCAAATGTTTAAAAATATGGGCTACAAAGGCAAATATTCAAGACTAGATGGACAATGTTCTCTTGAGCCACTTACCATCAAATTTAACTACTATAGATTTTGCTTAGGATACATTCATTAATTGAATAATCCTATGACACTAATGACATCTTTGATGCTACGATAGGAGCCTTTCCTATAATTAAACATGTCAAAGGATAAGATTTTGAAGACTCCACTAATTTCACCATTATTCTTCATAACCTAAACATGTGTACCATTACCCCATCACTACACCTTCCATCAATATTCCACACATACATCTAGAACTAAATTCTTGAGATCAACAAGATTTAGTGCCTTTAGACATGTTCAAAATTGATGAAACTATAGTTAAATTCATGGGACTTCGTTAAGATATTCCAACTAGTGACATAAAAGAAAAATTCAACATAGATCTTGATACAACTTATTTTAGAGAGTTTAATAAGGTTAACATTAAAATAAGGGGTTTGAAGGAGAACTTGAAGAATGTTCTGAAAGGCTTGGTGCCGGACATTCTGATCAACAAAATTGTCAACCTTGAGGGTTCCTTCCATGACTTCAAGTCCTTGTGTGAAGAACGATTGGCTGGTTTAGAGGCCAAGATATTGAATAGGAATGCAGACATAAAGAAGCTTCTCTATGCGAGCCACATTTTAGTGAAAAATAGTGCGGACTCTTTGGAAGTCCTGTTTAGAAAGATTTGTGAGATTAGGGAGGACCAAGTGTATTTTTTTGAATTAATGGAGAAAGAGCATTCAACCAAAGGCAAAGGTAAAAACGATGTGAAAGATGATGGTAAAGGCCCTGTTGTTAGAGGGTTTGATAAATGGAAAAAGGACTTTGAAGCTTAGAAGAAAGAGCTGTTGGAAATGATTGAAGTGCACAAGAGCCAGGAGCTTGAGGCGGCCAACACCTTAAGCAGTATGAAAGTGTTCCACTCTCTTTTTGTCTGCTATCTGTTTTCTGCTGGGTCTCAGTTTATTTCCTGTTGTTTTGATGTTGTTGGGTGCTGCTGTTAGTTTATTGTTTTATCTCTCATACAACACCCTTTTAGTTTTGTTATTTTGGGTTTTGGTATGCTGTTGGTGTCTTATTGTAGTTTCTTTTAAGCAACATTTTGTATCTTAAGTTGTAAAGGATTTCGGGTCCCTTCAAAACCCGTTTTTCCCGTATAATCAAAACAACTTATTTTAGAGAACAAATTGAGTTTGTTAGTCCAAAAAATAAAAAAATAAATAAAAAAGTTAAAAAAGACAAAAAATAGAAAAAAAAGAAATTAATAAATTCAAGTTCCTTAGTGAAAACCTCTCTAAGTTGTTATCAAACAAAACATAAAAAGTAAAATAAATATAAAATGATGTGTCCACTAATGAAAACCTATATGAGGCATTAATATATGAGGAGCTCAATCTTCCCTTGCAATCTTCACAATGGCATGATCGATCAATATTATTAGTAGAGGAATCACAAGAGGTCAACTTGGGTATTGACACTAATCCAAAAATTACTTATATTCCAACACACATGATAATAGAAGAATAGAAAAACACCATAACCTTCAAGATATATATACAAAAATTCACTTGATCTTATATAGATATTATAGGTCTAGACCCTTCACTTTTACACCATCTAGCAATGCATCCAAATGGAAAACCAATCAAGCAAAAACTTCCTAAGATGCATCAACAAGCAACTTTACTAATACAAGAACATAAGAAACTATCAGATGTTGGATTTATATGACCTATTGATTATCTAGAATAAATATTTAACTTCATTCTTGTTAGCAACACACTAAAAAGAATCAAATTAGGTACAAAATTTAGAGATCTAAACAAGCCATGTCCTAAGGATGACTTTCCCTTACCAAATACAAACATTATTATTGACTCATAATAGGGCATGAAATATTATCCCTTATGGATGGATTTTTAGGGTTTAATTAAATTTGAATTTCCCCTAATGAACAACACAAAATGGTCTTTACCACTCCTTAGGGCACCTTCTATTATTAGGTTCTTCTATTTGGGCTTAAAAATTTAGGGGCTACTTATTAATGAGCAATGACATACATATTTCAAGATATTTGTAAATACTCGAAAATATCCCTGCGAGTTACACCTTTTTATTAATTTTCACCCTTTTCCCCTAATTATTAAATAATACTTTAATATTATTTAATTAATATCAAATACCATATTCTACTATTAATTAAGTAACTTTACGTTATTTAATTAATTCATCCTAATTCACCCCTTTTAACTAATTTAATAAATCCTATTTATTTAATTACGTCTTAATTATCATTAATCTTCCTAATTAATTAAATAAACCTTATTTATTTAATTATGTTGCTAATTACACTTATTTTTCTATTTTAATTAAATAGTTATCATTAATTATTCAATTAACATTCAACATCCTTCTCAAATTAAACAAGTGCCACGTAGTGGCTAGTACTTGCCTTTATAGTATTTTAATTATAATTTTAGATATAATAAAAAAATAAATATAAGTTTTATTAAAGGAAATAAAATTAAATGTAGGTTTTGTTAATTATAGTATTAATATAATCATTTTGAAAATGTCACATTAATGTTATTTTTTATTAAAATTATGTAAATAATATATTAATCATTATAATCTAAATTGTAGGATAATGTATGCTTATATTTTAACTTAATGATAGCTACATGCATTTATATTAATTTTAATTTAATTATATTATATAAAAATAAATTATCTTATATAAAAATAATTATATATAGAAAATTTAAATATCAAACAAAATAAAAATCAAATCAAATGATAGCATAATATAATTAGAAGAAAAAAATGGTAATTATATAAATATAAAATTTATGTAATAATTAAGTTACATAATAATATGAATAATATAATATAAATTTATTATATTATATTAAATAATATTTATTGATTATATAATATAAATTAAAATAATAAATTTTAATTGATTTTATATTAAATAAAATATAAATAAAATAAAATGATTATATAATATAATTAAAAGAAATAATAAAATAATGATTATTTAAACATAAATTTATATAATAATTTTGTTAAATAACAATATGTAATATAATTTATTTGAAAAAAATATATATATATATTAATTGTTTAAAATTATTTGAACATAAATTAATATTATGTTAATATATTACTAGTTTACTTTATAAAGTTAATCCGAATGATACACAATTTATAAATTTAACTGCAAATCATTTTTTTGGATAGTGCTGCAGCAAAAATGAGATTTGAGTATGTGAAACGTGTGGAAAACCCTAAAATTTATGGTTTAAAAAAAAATCCCAAAATCTCTAAATTCTTTCCCTTCACATAACCAGAAACCTGTCATGTATATGCGAAGAAACCATCACCCAACACCTCCACAAGCGGTTTGAAGAATAAATGATTGTTCTCCAACGACCACCTAGCATTTAAGGAAAATTGTGTTAATTGAAATTTTAGCTGAAAGAATTCAAATGTAAAAAATTATCTTTGTAAAATTCCCTCTTTAAAAATGGGTAAAATTGTGTGGTTGAAATGTAAATGCGACGTCTTAGCAGCATATTTGGCAATGTTTACTTGTAAGAGTCCGAAAATATGACAACTTGCTCCTACACCACTAACCACAAAATATTCCTCGTGGCAAAATTTTATTATAACTAAATTTATTTTGGATAATTCACTTTGATAAAAAATAGGTAAAATAATAATTCATTTTGATAAAAAATAGGTAAAACAAGTGACGCAAGCGTCAAGTTCTTGCCGAGAGGTAAAAAGCATCTAGCTATGAGTTAGAAAAAGTAATTAGATAGAAGTCAGGAATATAAATGTACTAAATTTAGCTAGGAAAGTTTGAAATAATTTGCAATGGTGCATTAATGCGTGGAATGTTTATAGATATACCAATGAATACATTTATTTTTACATCCTTTATGATCTTATTCAGGAAGCGAAAATGTATTATTAATTTGTTTGAATTATTAATTGCAAATAATCTCAAACATTTGTAACAATGCTTGAGCCATCTATGTATACATGTATCCATGTGCACATAATGCACAGGAGAGTGAAAAGCATCCTCTGCATACGAACGGAAAATTTGAATGGGAAACACTAAAATCAATTAGAAATACAAATTTATAAACAAAACATTCTAAATGCGTCAAAGCACAATGAAACTCAACTTGCATTTGCAGTATTAAATGAAAGAAAATAGGAAAAATAAACTACTTATGAAACATTTATGCATGCATGGATGTGTACATGTGTCCATGTAATCTGGTATGGAAAGAAGAATCTATAAATGCTTGCGTGCATAAAGTTAAAAATGTTAGAAACAATTTGCATTTGAAACAGAGACAAATAACATTTATGGTTGAAACAAAATAATAATACATAATTGTTTTTCGAACAAGTGTATAAAGGATATCTAATGATGCATTTGAATGCATTGATACATGTAAAGATTTGTTAAATGTGATGACATATATACATGTATCCATGTGCACATAATGCAAAGGAGTGTGAAAAGCATCCTCCGCATCTAAACAAAAAAATTGAATGGAAAACACTAAAACCGATTAGAAATACAAATTTATAATCAAAGCATTTTAAATGCGTCAAAGCACAATGAAACTCAACTTGCATTTGCAGTATTAAATGAAAGAAAACAGGAAAAATAAACTACTTATCACCAATGCATATATCGAAGGAATGCATAAAAATATGGAACCATGTAAACCTTTATGCATGCATGGATGTGTACATGTGTCCATGCAATTTGGTATGTAAACAAGAATCTATATATGCCTGCGTGCATAAAGCTAGAAATGTTAGAAACAATTTGCATTTGAAACATATACAAATAACATTTATGATTGAAACAAAATAATAATACATAATTGTTTTTTGAACAAGTGTATAAAGGACATCTAATGATGCATTTGAAAGCATGGATACATGTAAACATTTGTTAAATCTGATCATACATTTTAGCCTTCAAGAAATTGTCATACGCGCTTTTAGGAATCTGTAATAAACAGGATTTAGAAAAGACGTTTTGAAAAGAACTCTTGAATACAACTTTATGTTATGATAGTTATTTTCAAAGCCCTCAGTGTTTGATTGCATAACCTTGATATTTTCTTCATTTTTTTCTTTGTTTGGTATGATGTGAATTTTGTTGTGATGGATGAAGGTATATTTGAGCTATAGATAGATAAAGATATGTGAGGGTAAAAAACAAGAATGAGGTATGTAAGTGCAAGAAAGAGAGGGAATTGAGAGAATGATGAGATCCAAGTAAGGTATATGAGTGGCTTATGAAAAGTATTTGATATGGGAGGCAAGGATATGCGAGATTGGATATGAGAATGAATGGAATGTAAAAGGTATGAATTTATGATTTTTGAGTTGTACGCTTAAAATAAAATGCAAGATATAAAAATTTGAATGAGTGAGCTGGATTGAAAGAAAAAAGGAATGGAACACATTGGTGTGATGGAAGGCAAGCATATAAATGGATTTTGAAATGTATTTGATTTGAGAAGAAAGGATGTGCAACGGTGGAAATGGAAATGAATGGAATTGATAGGGTATGAAGTGATCATTTGTTCCATCAAAGGGTGTAAGAATGTCTAGTTTGTTATTGGTTATGCTTTTTAAAATCATCATAGGGCTGGGTGTCTCAATACAAACATAGAAGAAAGACTCATGTCCCATTTCTCACTCTCCTTCGTACTGAACAAGGTGCCGAGATCCTTGAGCTTCCTCGAAATGCGACAAGAGAAGAATAGATATAAAAATATAATGATATTTAAGGATGCAAGAGTCAAAATAGAAGACAAAGCAGAAATTGTTATGCATATACTATGAAAACAATAAATATGGAAGATCACGAAACCGAAAATATGAAAATGCTGATGCGTTAGAGAACAATAAATGAATGGAGAGAGAAATACATAGAGCTATTCACAGATATATGCATGGATGCATCGACAGATACATGTATACACAGAAAAGCGAGCTGCATGGACAGATGGAGAAATGAGTACATGGATACATGGATGCATACATATTTGCATATAGATACATATGCATATGTTGCATGGAAGGATGCATTTATATACACAAGCAAATATGGATGAAGGCATATATGCATAAATGCTTGTATGGACAATATGCATGAATGTATTTCAACATATAACTTTTTTGTTTTATATAGTGTGAATTTTGACAGCTATTTTTTATATTGGGAAATTAGCATTTATCTATTTTTCTATTCATCAGAATAGCTTTATAAATCATTATTGTTTTAGAAAATCAGTTAAATGCGAACGCATAGATTGATTAAATAAATTTAAGCAAAGGCATAGTTTATAAAACTGGGGGGTAGAGGAACGTAATCCATGAATGCAAATTAAATGCACTTTGTAGATAAAATTTTCCTTTCCCACCAATGCGAAAGACAACTATACTTTTACCAATACTACAAAAGACTGAAGCAATAACTGCAAATGCTATCAACATCTTTTGAAAACTCCAAAAAGCATCTAGGTATGAGTTAGAAAAAGTAATTAGATAGAAGTTAGGAATATAAATGTATTAAATTTTGCTAGGAAAGTTTCAAATAATTTGCAATGGTGCATTTATGCGTGGAATGTTTATAGATATACCAATGAATATGTTTATTGTTACATGTGTGTATGTATACATTTAGAGCAAGAAACATCCTTTACGATCTTATTCAGGAAGCAAAAATGTATTATTATTTTGTTTGAATTATTAAATGTAAATAATCTCAAACATTTGTAACAATGCTTGAGCCATTTATGTATACATGTATGCATGTATACATGTATCTATGTGCACATAATGCACAGGAGAGTGAAAAGCATCCTCTGCATCTAAACAAAAAAATTGAATGGAAAACACTAAAATCGATTAGAAATACAAATTTATAATCAAAGTATTCTAAATGTGTCAAAGCATAGTGAAAGTCAACTTGCATTTGTAGTATTAAATAAAAGAAAACAGGAAAAATAAACTACTTATCACCAATGCATATATTGAAGGAATGCATAAATATATGGATCTATGTAAACATTTATGCATGCATGGATGTGCAGATGTGTCCCTGTAATTTGGTATGGAAACAAGAATCTATAAATGCCTGCGTGCATAAAGTTAGAAATGCTAGAAACAATTTGCATTTGAAATAGAGACAAATAACATTTATGATTGAAACAAAATAATAATACATAATTTTTTTTTGAACAAGTGTATAAAGGATATCTAATGATGCATTTGAATGCATGGATACATGTAAAGATTTGTTAAATCTGATCACATGTATACATGTATCCATGTGCACATAATGCAAAGGAGTGTGAAAAGCATCCCCCGCATCTGAACGAAAAATTTGAATGGAAAGCACTAAAACCGATTAGAAATACAAATTTATAATCAAAGCATTCTAAATGCGTCAAAGCACACTGAAACTCAACTTGCATTTGCAGTATTAAATGAAAGAAAACAGGAAAAATAAACTACTTATCACCAATGCATATATCGAAGGAATGCATAAATATATGGAACCATGTAAACATTTATGCATGCATGGATGTGTACATGTGTCCATGTAATTTGGTATGTAAACAAGAATCTATATATGCCTGCGTGCATAAAGCTAGAAATGTTAGAAACAATTTGCATTTGAAACATATACAAATAACATTTATGATTGAAACAAAATAATAATACCAAATTGTTTTTTGAACAAGTGTATAAAGGATATCTAATGATGCATTTGAATGCATGGATACATGTAAACATTTGTTAAATCTGATCATACATTTTAGCCTTCAAGAAATTGTCATATGCCCTTTTAGGAATCTGTAATAAACAGGATTTAGAAAAGACGTTTTGAAAAGAACTCTTGAATACAACTTTATGTTATGATAGTTATTTTCAAAGCCCTCAGTGTTTGATTGCATAACCTTGATATTTTCTTCATTTTTTTCTTTGTTTGGTATGGTGTGAATTTTGTTGTGATGGATGAAGGTATATTTGAGCTATAGATAGATAAAGATATGTGAGGTTAAAAAACAAGAATGAGCTATATAAGTACAAGAAAGAGAGGGAATTGAGAGAATGATGAGATGAAAGTAAGGTATATGAATGGCTTATGAAAAGTATTTGATATGGGAGGCAAGGATATGCGAGACTGGATATGAGAATGAATGGAATGTAAATGGTATGGATTTATGATTTTTGAGTTGTATGCTTAAAATAAAATGCAAGATATAAAAATTTGAATGAGTGAGCTGGATTGAAAGAAAAAAGGAATGGAACACATTGGTGTGATGGAAGGCAAGCATATAAATGGATTTTGAAATGTATTTGATTTGAGAAGAAAGGATGTGCAACGGTGGAAATGGAAATGAATGGAATTGATAGGGTATGAAGTGATCATTTGTTCCATCAAAGGGTGTAAGAATGTCTAGTTTGTTATTGGTTATGCTTTTTAAAATCATCATAGGGCTGGGTGTCTCAATACAAACATAGAAGAAAGACTCATGTCCCATTTCTCACTCTCCTTCGTACTGAACAAGGTGCCGAGATCCTTGAGCTTCCTCGAAATGCGACAAGAGAAGAATAGATATAAAAATATAATGATATTTAAGGATGCATGAGTCAAAACAGAAGACAAAGCATAAGTTGTTATGCATATACTATGAAAACAATAAATATGGAAGATCATGAAACCGAAAATATGAAAATGCTGATGCGTTAGAGAACAATAAATGAATGGAGAGAGAAATACATAGAGCTATTCACAGATATATGCATGGATGCATCGACAGATACATGTATACACAGAAAAGAGAGCTGCATGGACAGATGGAGAAATGAATACATGGATACATGGATGCATACATATTTGCATATAGATACATATGCATATGTTGCATGGAAGGATGCATTCATATACACAAGCAAATATGGATGAAGGCATATATGCATAAATGCATGTATGGACAATATGCATGAATGTATTTCAACATGTAACTTTTTTGTTTTGTATAGTCTGAATTTTGAGAGCTATTTTTTATATTAGAAAATTAGCATTTATCTGTTTTTCTATTCATCAGAATAGCTTTATAAATCATTATTGTTTTAGAAAATCAGTGAAATGCGAACACATAGATTGATTAAATAAATTTAAGCAAAGGCATAGTTTATAAAACTGGGGGGTAGAGGAACGTAATCCATGAATGCAAATTAAATGCATTGAAATATCAGGAAAATGCGAACACATAGAGTGGTCAAAACAATTGAAGCAAATGCATTAAATGACATCTGGCTGGTCGGGAAGGCACTAGAATGGCTTGGTGGACATGGGTGGCCAACATACTTTGGCCATTTAATATAGATTTAAGCCACTTGCAATGCATCACAGTTGCTTTGTGGATGTTGTATTCTGTTCTAGATGCTTGTGTTGTAAGGAAGAGTACTGTATATGCATGCACAAATGCATATGTGCATGTTGCACATGCACACATGTATAGATGGATGCATAGACACATGTATGCAAACACAGATAGATATGCTATACAGAGAGGTGTGCAGATACATGTATGTGTAGAAATATGCATAAATGCATTTGCAGATGGGCAGAGACAAAGACACATACATGGGTGCATGAATCCAGACATGCATATATACATGTATCCATGGAAGATATCGATAGATGCATATATACATGGATGTGTGCATGCAATTGATAGGTGCATATATGCATAAACCGATGCAAACATGTAGCCATAGATACATCCATACATATATAGGCAGATGCATGGAGAGATAGTGACATAAATGCATAAATCGATATATGCATGACTGCATCTATGGATACATAGATACATAATGACATGAAGAAAAAGACACATGGATATATGCATGGACGAAACCATATAAAATTGATATATGTTCAGCATATTCTAATCAATGAGTATTTAGTCTGGACACCTTGATATTGACATGCTAATTAGCCTTTAAATACATAACAATTAAAAGAAAGAAATAATGATTATTATCCTTGTGCACATTTCACCTATTAATCAAAGCCAATTAACAAAGTAGGAATGGAAAACCATGTGCATGTTAATATGTTAGAGAGCATTTATTTGTGCATAAGTGTATAGGGATGCCATGAGTTGTGATTTCTACTTGCATGTAGTTGGATTAAACAATTAATAGTAAGTGGTAGACAATGAAATGAAATAAATTTAGGCAAATGGAAATAGAATGACCCCATCGGGTTGGAAACTGAATATTTATGTGGCTTTTATATGATAGCAGGTTTGGAGCCATGAATGAGACTTGTTAGATGCTAAAATGTCACAGTGATGATAGCGTGTTAGCTAACAGGTCCACCTGACATTTGACTCATGTCAATCTAGTCAGTTCCATATTTCTCATTTATCCTTGTTTCATCTAATATCTAATTAATTAGGAAGCTGTCAACTAGTGTTTAAATACATAGGAATAAAAAGAAAGAAATAAATACAATTATCCTTTTGTACATATTAGCTGTTAAAGAATGCGAATTAACAAAGTAGCAGTAGAAAACCATGTGCATGTTAATATGTTGGACAACATGTATGTGCGCATCACTGTATAATTATCTTCAAAGCCCTCAGTGTTTGATTGTGTAACCTCAATATTTTGTTCATATCTTTCTTTGTTCCGTATGGTGCAAATGTTGTTGTGATAGATGGTATACATGTAGGTATGCGTAGAATCCATATATCCATACATACATGTATTCATGCATACTATTGATAGATGCATATATGCATATACCAATGTATACATGTATCAATAGATACAACCATACATATACTGGTAGGTGCATGTATACATAGTCACATATATGCATGAATCAATATATGGATGGTTGCATCTGAGGATACATAGATACACAATGACTTATAGTAAAAGAGACATGGATGTATGCATGGATGGAACCATATGAGATTGAAATGTTTTTAGTGAATTTTAATCAATGAGTATTCAGTCAGGACACATTCATATTGGCATGTTAACTTTGTCATTTTCTTCTAGCTTGTAGCTCTCATTCACGTTTGTATCATTTCATATCTAATTAATTAGTTAGCTACTATCCAGTCTATAAATACATAAGAATTAAAGGAAAGAAATAATTATAATTATCCTTGTGCAAATTTCACTTATTAATCAAAGCCAATTAACAAAGCAGCAGTGGAAAACCATGTGCATGTTAATATGTTAGACAACATGTATTTGTGCACAAGTACATAAGGATGCCATGAGCTGTGATTTCTACTTGCATGTAGTTGGATTAAACAGTTAATAATAAGTGCTAGAAAATGGAATGAAATAATGTTAGGCAAATGGAAATAGAATGACCCGATGGAATTGGAAAATGAAAATTTATGTGGCTTTTACATGATAGCAGGTTGATAGCCATGAGAGTTCTTGGAAGCTAAAATGTCACAGTATATGTAGCGTTTCAGCTAATAGGTCCAGCTGAGATTTCATTCATGTCAATTTAGTCAATGCCATTTTTCTCATTTATCCTTGTTTCATCTGATATCTAATTAATTAGGACTTATGCATTCGCCCAGAATGCTTTTAACTGGCAGCATTGGCCAATCACATTTCGACATTTAACATATTACTTATTTTTTTGTATAGTTTGAATTTGGAGAGTTATTTTTTATATTGGAAAATTAGCATTTATCTATTTTTCTATTCGTCCAAGTAGCTTTATAAATCATTTTTGTTTTAAAAATTCGGGAAAATGCGAATGCATAGATTGATTAAATAAATTTAAGCAAAAGCATAGTTTAGAAACTGGTGGCTAGAGGTACGTAATCCATGAATGCAGATTAAATGCATTAAAATATCAGGAAAATGTGAGCGCATAGATTGATTAAATAAAGTTAAGCAAAGGCATAGCTTATAATAAAACTGGCAGGTAGACGTACGTAATGCATGAATGCAAATTAAATGCATTAAATGGCATCTGGCTGGAGGTGAAGGCGCTGGAAAGGCTATTGTTCAATGCTAAACCAACTACTAATGAACAACAAAAGCTTCAAAAATCTCAGTTAACATGTAAAGGGCTGATAAATATTGATCTGCCAACTGGATGGGGTCATTTTACTTCAATTATGTAGCACTTATTCTTAGTTGTTTAATCCAATCACATGCAACTAGAATTCAGAACAGTTAGCATCCATACACATCTATGCATAGGTACATGCTTTCTAACATATTGATATGCATATGGTTTTCTACTGGCACAATCCTTGAGCATTCTTTAGGTGCAAGCACTAGTTTATTAATTGACGTTGATTGATGGATAAAATGTATACATAGACACATACCTGCACACATGCATCAATGCACAGATGCATACATAGATGAATGTATGTACACATATATACATGTATACATACATACATGATTACACACATACATATATATATGCATTCATGCATCCATGGATGCATATATCCATGTATTAATAGATCCCTTAAAATATGCATATATTCAAACGACCCCAACGAGTTGGGGAATGAATATTTATGTGGCTTTTACATGATAGCAATCTCTTATAAATATGCATATATGCATGAGGACACATAGCCATCAATGAATCTATGCATTTGCATTTTCATGAGCATTTAAAAACAAAAAGGATTGAGAAAGCCACTTGCATGGGCAGCAAAAACAGATAAATGCTAATTTTTCGATATAAAAAATGACTTATGAAATTGAGATCATATATATAAAAAGCAATATGTTAACACACTGAAGTATAACTGGCTGGCACTATCCACAAAAAAGCATTCAAGGCAAATGCAATAGTAATCTGTTATATACATACATACATACATGGAAACATAGATACATGCACACATATATACATAATTACATGCACACACATATAGATGCATACTTGCATGCATGGATGCATACGAAGACTATTTTTCATGGGATTGTTAAAGAGTGCACTTGCTCTCTATATGCTTCCATATTTTGCATGTGTGGCTATGATCTCTATTACTTTGCGTGTGTTGTTTTTGTGTTCTGTAAGCCCATGTTTTGAGGAAGAGTTTGTAGTGACCGAGCAAGAGATGTTATAGTTGCAGAGTCCAGACCCAGAAACGAGTTACTTGAGGTGATAATTTGTTAATTTTCACAGTTTCTTTCCATTAAAGTGCATTATGAAGTTGTATTTCGTTGTGTACATTTCACCTATTAATCAAATGCAATTAACAAAATAGCAGTGGAAAACCATGTGCATGTTAATATGTTGGACAACATGTATTTGTGCTTGGCTGTATATTTATCTCCAAAGCCCTCAGTGTTTGATTGCATAACCTTGATATTTTCTTCATATTTTTCTTGGTTTGGTATGGTGTGAATGTTGTTGTGATGGATGAAAGTCTGTTTGTGCTATTTAATTGTGGAAGTTGATGTTTGAAAAGTTATTTTTTTAATTTGGAAACCGGCATTTATTTGTTTTCTTTTTTGTGTTTCAAAGTCAATGCATTAAATGGCATTGGGATTTATCATGTAATATAGATTTAAGTGACTTGAGATGCATTGTGCGTATCATTTTTGTTATTCTGCAGATGTGTGTAGTTGCAGGAGATGTTGTTGTTGCAGAGTGAAGACCGAGAAACAAGTTACTTGATACATGTATCCATACATACATGGGTGCAGACATCCATCATGGTATCCATATATGCATAGATACATGTATCTATGAAAAGATGTATCCATAGATACATTGACACATATATGGATAGAAGCCTGTATACATATGCACATAGATGCACCAATACATATATGCGTGGATGCATTTATAGCTACAAGTATACATAGAAACATAGTTGCATGGATAGATAGATACATGCATAGTTGGACACATAAATGCTTAAATGTTTAATTGGTTTGCTTTGTTTCTATGCACTTCTAACTGACTGATTTTCTCAAAGAGAAAATGATTTTAAAAGCTATTCACACGAACATGCATGAAGTGGCATGTAGAGAATAGTTTCATAAATCATTTATGTTTTAAAAAAAATTAGGGAAATGCAAAAGCATTGATTGATCAAAGAAAATCTACGGTTTTTCTTATTTGTGGAAATAGCTTTAAAAATCATTAGAGTTTTAAATTTTTTAGGAAAATGCAAAGGCATAGGTCCATTTTGCAAAAGCGAAGGCAAAGGTTGATTAAATAATAAAAATGAGAGATTAAAACTCAAAGGTGCAGGCACACAGTGCATAAATGCAAAGTAAATGCATTAAATGGCATCTGGGTGGATGAGAAATTGTTGGAATGGCTTGGGGGACATGTATAGCCAAGCTGCTTTGTTCGTTTATTATATACTTAAGTCAATTGCTAGCCATGACTATTACTCTGTGCAAATTGTTTTTCTATTCTACAAGTCTTTGTTCTAGGAGAGTTTACAGTGACTGAGCAGACTTTGTTATAGTTACAGTGTCCAGAACCAGAAACGAGTTACTTGAGGCGATAAATAGTTTTTTCCCTCAGTTTTCTCTTACTTTAGAGGTTTAAAGCATACAGTGAAATTGGCAATGTGAGCAAAAGAAATTGTGGTTAATGTCATTTTGCATGTAAACAAGACCATGAAAAAATATTGTCTCATGTCTATGAGTATCGTAGTACATCATTCACTGTACTCATGTGCCATGTCAGCTTTTGAAATTAACTTTCTAGTCTTTTTTTGCAATGCAGGAAGAATAATCATATGTTCACTTGCACAGTGCATAGCAACTTGCTAGGGATAGAAGTAGTCTATTGAACAAAATTGCCTTAAATGCATAGAGGTGAAAACCAGTAGACATAAAATAAAAGCTTATGACTTTATAGGCTATTTGAAACTACAAACAGGGTTTGAAAATTGCATTCTAGCATTTTATTCTATTTTATGGATATTGTATACAGGAAGAATAACTAGTTAACACATAAGCAAAACTTGTTCTATTTTTGAAGACAAATTACTATTACAATTGTGGAAAATGCATTTTTCTGTTTCTATATGTGCAAGTAGCCTTTTAAATCATTTGTGTTCAAAGAAATTAGGAATACAAGATGGAAAAATGAAAACATGAAAGAGAACTTTATGCAGTGATTATATTGAAGAATTTCAATTGCATTTCAAGAAAAGCAGAAAGACAATTTGGAAAGCTGACCTTGCAATCTGCTATTGAATGATCAAGTACACTCGTAACAATTTAGAAATTTTGGCTGTTATTGTAGTCAGAAGTAATTTTTCCTAGTACAATGACAAAATTGAGAGATGAGCAAAGTGTAAAAACATATACTATTTCATCTACAACCATGGGAAATCTTCCCAAAAGCGCATATTTGCAAAACTCTGCATTGTATTAAAAAAAAGAAAAAAGGAGAAGGTTAATATGGTAACCTCACATTGCAGTTTGTGCGTGATTATTTAAATAGACTTCAAAGTACTGATCCCTGTTACAAGGACAATCTAGACAAATGAGTACAATGAGTGACATATACTATGCTATTCATAAAAACAAAACATAATTCTTATGTAGATTCATTTCGACGAGGAAGAACCTAAGCAAGAACTTTTGTTGCTTATAATGCAAATTGCATTTTATAATTTTAAAATACTTATTGTTATTTGTGTAGCCTATAATAAGCATTGCACCATGTAATAAGCTTTCATTAGAAAATGAAGACCATTTTTTTGTTTTTCTAAAAGAATAGCAATAAAGCTCAAGGAAATGACCAAAATGCAAAGAACTCCCAAAATTACAATTACAATGAATAATGCTCCTAGTGCGATGGATACTATTAGCCAAAACCAATAAAACACTAGCAAGCATTTTTTAGATTCAAGAGACGCAAGTATAAATGTAAATTAGATTAACCATACAAACTATTTATCACAGGTTCTTGTACTACAAATGTTTTGGCAATGAATTTAACTGCTCTTTTGCATGAAGTCTAAAATTATTTCATCAAGCAATATTACTTGACTGCTTTATGGCAACATTGCAATATGAATTCTAAAACATATTTGAGATAGTTTTTTATAACCCCAAGATACAATTTCCTAACTTGCTAAGCATTTAGTCTAAGTTTTCCAATTACAAAATCTCGAATTGCTGTTTCTTGGTATGTTTTAGTCATCAGCGAGATCTTTTTGTGGAAAGCCATAGCAATAATTGTCTCATTCTTTGCACTTTGTAAACACAAACAACAAGCAATATTATTTCAAGTGAACCATTTTAATCAATTGCACATACACTATCATGACAACAAGACCTTCAAAAATGCATGACAATTTAAAGCCATCACTGGTATTGCCTCATGACCACCAACCTATGCACAAGCACATACTGCCTAACATATTAACATGCACATGGTTTTCTACTGCCACTTTGTTCCTTGAATTTGATCGATAGGTAAAATGTGCACAAGGATAATTGTAATTTTTTCTTTATTTTAATTATTATGTATTTAAAGACTAATTAACAACTACCTAATTAATTAGTTATCCGATGATACAAGGGTAAAAGAGAAATATGGAATTGACTACATTCCCATGAGTGAAATGTCACATGGACCTATTAGCTGACACACTACATATACTGTGACTTTTGAGTGCTTAATCCATCTACATGCAAATAGAAATCACAACCCATGGCATCCATACACACCTATGCACAAATACATGCTTTCTAACATATTATCATGCACATGGTTTTCTACTGCTACTTTGTTAATTGGCTTTGATTAACGGGTGAAATGTCCACAAGGATAATTATAATTATTTCTTTCTTTTTATTATTATGTATTTAAAGACTAATTAACAACTACCTAATTAATTAGATATGAGATGATAGAAGAGTAAATGAGAGCTAGCAACTCGATAAAAATGCCAAAGTTAACATGTGAAAGTCAAGGTGTCCAGATTAAATACTCATTGCATTCCCCGGAAGCACATTTTCCTGAGGAGTTTTGTAAAACAGTTCACTTGCCTTATAAATGCTTTCGTATTTTGCATGTCTGCCTATGAGGACAATAACCATGATATCTGACAACATTCCCCTATCCTTTATGATTTCCTAATAGCGAAAAAGGTCAAAGCACTTGCAGAGTTTGGGTTTACTTCTCTATACTACATTTGCCTGGCAGTTTCCAAAGCCTTTTGAACACATTGTCCTCACATTCTTCCAAACCTCTCATTATGGGACACGTTGTCAGCACATTGGTTTCAAAGCACTCATTATGGGATAGCTCTACAGTAATTGAAGATATCTAATCTTTACAGGACTTAAATGCACTAAGTAGAATGGACAGAAGGGTTTCTACATAATGCCTATGAAACCACGTTTCTTTGACGAGTTTTGTCAAACAGTTCACCTGTCTTCTGTATGCTCCCATATTTTGGATTTATGCCTACGAGGACAATAACTATGACTTTTAACAAAATTCCTCTATCCTCTATGCTTTGATGACAACGGAAAACCTCAAAGCAACTGCACAGTTTCAGTTATTGTCGACACATTGTTCCAAAGCTCTCATTATCCCACGCGTTGACATAATTTTGGTTCCAAAGCTCTCTTTATGGAACCGCTTTGCAGTAATAAAAAATATGCAAACTTTACAGGACTCACATGCATAAAGTAAAATTGACAAGAGGGTTTCTACATAATTCCTATCAAACGCAGATGAAACCTTCGCATTTGAACAAGAAATTCAAATAGATAATACTTAAACTAGTTTAGAATAAAACCCTACTTGCATTTCTCGTATTAAATAGAAGAAAACAGGAAAAACTTACCTCTTCTGACCTCAAGCAACTCGTTTCTCGCTGTCCAGTGCGCAACTCTGCAACTACAAGATCTCCTGCTCGGCCACACGATAGAGCACTATGAAATACAGCTTCATTATGCACTTTAATGGAAAGAAACTATGAAAATTAACAAATTATCACCTCAAGTAACTCATTTCTGGGTATGGACTCTACAACTATAACATCTTCTGCTCAGTCACTACAAACTCTTCCTTAGAACACGGAATTACAGAACACAAAAACAACACATGCAAAGTAATAGAGATGCATAGCAAGTGGCTTAACTCTATATTAAATGACCAAAGTACCCTGGCCACGTGTGGCCACCAAGCCATTCCAGTGCCTTCACCTCCAACCAGATGCCATTTAATGCATTTAATTTGCATTCATGCATTACGTACGTCTACCCGCCAGTTTTATTATAAACTATGACTTTGCTTAACTTTATTTAATCAATCTATGCGCTCGCATTTTCCTGATATTTTAATGCATTTAATCTGCATTCATGGATTATGTACCTCTAGCCACCAGTTTTTAAACTATGCCTTTGCTTAAATTTATTTAATCAATCTATGCATTCACATTTTCTCGAATTTTTAAAACGAAAATGATTTATAAAGCTACTCGGACGAATAGAAAAATAGATAAATGCTAATTTTCCAATATAAAAAATAGCTCTCCAAATTCAAACTATACAAAAAAATAAGTAATATGTTAAATGCTGAAATGTGATTGGCCAATGCTGCCGGTTAAAAGCATTCCAGGTGAATGCATAAGTATTCTTGCCTTGGCGGCAGGAACTAATAATAGTTGATTTTTTAAAAATAGGTAAAATAATAGTTGATTTTAAAAAATAGTTTTTTCTTAAAAATACACAAAATAATAGTTAATTTTCACTTTCCCTAAAAATTCGTAAATAACACACAAAATTTTTTAGCCAATCATATAAAAATACTTTTTATAATTTATAAAATTAAATATTTTGCAAGTTCACTTTATAAAATTGAATTTTATTTTTTTCAAAAAAATTATTGTTTTTGATTGGTTGAAAGGTAACTTATTAAAGCAAAACTCATTGCAATAGTATTGCCTAAAGGAAGTACTAATAATTGTTACTAATTATTTAACTGACCACTTTCCCACTTCTAGATTAAATAATTGATTGATTTAATTTCCCTATTTCATCTCCAACATTATCCAAACATTTATTTATTAATTAATCCCCACTTGCACATTCCTCCAATAATTAATTAATTATTTAATTAATTATCGTTTCATGCATAATTCCCTCTTTCATAACTAACACTTTCTTCCAATCAACTGGATAATCAATTCAAATTGACTCGTCAATCAATTCACTTTACTCCCACTCACTCCAAGTCTTTGAATCAATCAATTTAGTTAACTAATTGTCAGTATTAATTGAATCTTCAATCAATTCTTCATGCAACTAGTTAACTGAAATCCTGCAGCCATTTGCAATCAGTTAACTGGTCAATCAATTCCTCTCAACAATCCTCAACCATTGATCTTGATCTTGTACCTCTTGATCTGGACCATTCATTTGAATCAAGCATTTCTATAAAACCATCCCTCTCATCACGTTGATGGCTAACCATGAAGCTTTGGCATTTGCATCATTGTGATCATCACATATACTTGAATCCTAAGGTGAAAGAGCATACTAATTTTTGAGAGAAAAAGCAAGCAAATAAGGACAATGAAAATAATTCTTGACAACATGGTAAATGTAAAGGTATCATTTATTTCAATCTAATTTTATCCATGTTGCACATTTTCCATTGATTAAATTGAATCATATTTGAGTATAAGATTTGTAAATTGTGGTTGTTTGCTTTGATTCCTTATCTCTAATGACATGAATGTCAATTTTTTTATTTACATTTTGGTGAACCTAACGTGAAACTCACGTAATTAATAAATTTTGTATGAAATTTATATTTTTCGAAGCTACAGGAAGTAAGACGTACTTGTCGAAAAAAAAATACATTTGTTAGGTCCTACACCTCAATTGACAGTTTTCTCAATGTATCTACTCACCCATGCGATGAATACAAAGTTTTCCAAGCCATATCCATCATTGTTGTTTTCTATGTTTTTGTAGGTTGAACTAGTCCACCACATTCATTGAACCCTACACTACAATCGACATACAACACATTGTAGTTGACTCTCTATACTACATGTATGTTTATTACTACACCACAATCGAATCACTGTGCACCACATCTGGGTCTTTCTACACCACAATTGGCATTCGATGCACCATAAGTGACTGTTAAAGAAAGAAAGGTAAAATTTTGATTTATACTTTGTTGTTTTTTGATTTTTTAGTAGGCTAAGGTTTTTGGTGTTACTAATATTTTTTATTTCTAGCTTGTGGCGATCTCTTAGATTATCTCGAACATTTCTTTTTGATGCTTAAATTGAACATGATCTCAAACATTTATTTTTAGTGCTTAAAATGAACATGATCTCAAACATTTCTTTTTCGTGCTTAAAATGAACACAATCTCAAAACATTTGGTTTTAGTGCTTTTAAAAGAACAATACAATTCTTACTTTGCAATCTAGATTTAAAATTAACAGTGTGATTGAACATGCAATACTTCACCTGGTGCTCTAAAATTAACATACAAATTGTACATTTCCTTTGGTGTAATTAAAATGAACCAGTGTTTACTGAATTTGGTGTGTTTGCATACATGTCAATCCATCGAAAGTAGGTGTTTTTTAAAGTATCCTCTCCCCTTACACACCTTGTGCGATCCTGGGTGATGAGAAATTACAACATAAAAACTTTCCACTTTTTTTTTTAAAGTAGGAGGCTTGCCTTAGGATACATCTTTATTGAGAACACAAGGGATAATCTCAAGTGACATTTTCTGGCGTGCTATAAAAATTAGATGAAAGCGAAAGTTACAGTTCGATTCATGCATGTAGTGTTCCAAACTTTCGCTATGGCCTTACAATTTTTTGAACCTTGAGGAGATGTCTGAGAGGTTGACAATGTTCATAGAGTGCTACCCACTAAAAACCCTCATTATAAAGGCCTTACAATCCTTTTGAATGTAATCTTATAAAGTGGCGCAAGGGATGCAGATCATACCCTAAGGATACTCACCATGTACTTTCTTAGGTCAAGATAGATCTTGTTGGGTTGCTAGTAATAACATCTCAAGAAGTGAAAGAATGTGTGCCTGTGGCATTTGTCGACGACCCTGTGTCACTGGACATCTATTATTTTCCTTCGTATAGAAAAGGTTTTAGAAATCAATTATCTCAATTATTTCACTACCCAATCTTTCTAAGTATTTACCCCTTAAATGGGAGGTGGGCCTACTTAAAGTTACACACTGTTCTACTATTAAGTTGTGAATGTTTTTGAGTCTTGTTATCATTGACACAAAATATCAAAAATCACAACCAATAACTTATCAAAAAACCATTTTCTATGTTTACTTAAATTGAATCACATTTAAAATTAGAAAACTAAACAAGACTAGGGTTCCTTAGAGGTCAAATTTTTGACAAAACTTGTGCACCACATCTGTTAGCTTGTGCACTGCAACTGTGTATCTACACCATAGAAACAGTGTGATACATCTATTAACGACTATGAAACATTCATCTATTAAAACACTGCATCTCTCTATCAACCAAAAATATGCCATAGCAAATAAACATAAACATATTTGTGTGTAATGCAATTGACAGGTTTTTTTAACACATTTATTGTAGATTGCACTGCAATCGTCATCGCCTGCACCGCAGTTGAAATATTCTACACCACATTTGTTGATTTCTCTCCCATATTTGTTTGACAAATAAAGCATATTCCATTTACAGAGGCTATATAAACTTGATCTCATTTACACAAAAATCAAAATCTAAACAGTCACTTTTTCTTGCATTTTCTAGCAACCTTTTTAACTTTCTTAGGTTAAAAAATTACATCACTTTAGTGTCATATCATAAAAGTCCTCAAAAATCTTGTCTTGAACATCTTGAAATCTAAAAACTAAAATCAAGTTTAGAAGTCAAAAGTCTAGGGTCATATTTTTTAAAATAATCAAAACATCATCTTTACAAAAATACCCCCATCAATAAAAGTAGGTTTCTCAACTCATTAGTCTAGTTGAAAACCAAATTTTTCTATCAAACCACCATCATCACTAGAGGTTTAGGATTTTTCACTTGGTTACATTAAGTCCAAAACTAAAAAAATTATCAAGGTACTCATCTTTTAGGATCCAAAATCAAGGTATCAAAGGTCTTTGCATTTAGCGAAATATCATCACAAAAAATCAATTATAGTTTTTCTTTTAGTCTTGTACCTTTTAAAATTTTGAAAAATTGAAAAATACCAAAAACATAGAATATATTCATTCTAGTATTGCGTTCATACCAAAACTTTAAAAAACCAAAAAAATCAAAATCTAGAAAAAGACAGTCAAAACACCATCACTTTTTATGGTTGTCACGTGATCACAAATCAAAAGAAAAGAGACGGACTCATCATCTAATCTGATGTACAACCCAACTAGTGAAATGAACTTTGGTGAAAATCCTAGTGGTCACACCAACTCACAAAATTAAAATCTTCCCCCTTTTGATAATTACACTATACGTGAAGTAGAACAAGGGCTCACGCTTGAGGAAATAAAAAATGTGTCTCAAGATCCAAGGATCTTGAGAATCATTGATGAAATTGTATTAGCAGACCCCAACAAGCACTTCATGCAATTGGCACAAAATGGAGCTAGGCTATCACTTGACTTTGATATAACCTCAATCATAGGGGAGACTTCAAATACAGTGTCACTAGGATTAGATGTCGTAAATCAACCTCCACCATCGGCACCTATTGCATCACCACCCACATCACAATTGAATATAGGCATGTCGCCTGCGAAAACGACTCATTTTTCATCAACTATGAATATTCCACCACCACCTACATTCAACAAACCAATGGTAAATCCATTTGCCTCAACATATACAATTGTAGCACCAACCCACACAATGGCTACAACCTAAACATCCACCCATTCAAATACACCAAGTAAGATACAAAACACCAACCCTTCGTATTTAGGACCATGAGTGGGTACAACATCCACTTCATAAAAAATGAACACACCTTGAGTAAGGACTCGATCCTTTTTTAGAATAGGTCCAAACATCACTCTACCCCAACAACAACCAAATAATTTTGGTTTTGCATCTATATTTGGGTTTAAACAACCCCTTCCACAACAACCAAATAATCTTGGTTCATCATCATCATTTGGGTTTAATCAACCCCCACCTCCACAATAACCAAAGAATCTTTGTTTTGCATCTACATTTGGGTTTTATCAACCCCCACCACAACAAGAAAATAATCTTGGTTTGCCATCCACATTTGGGTTTAACCAACCCCCTCCTCAACAACCAAACAATCATGGTTCTACATACATAGCTAGGTTTAACCAACCCCCTCCTTAGCAACCAAAAAATCATGGTTGTACATACACAGTTGGGTTTAATCAACCCTCTCCACAACAACCAAACAATCTTGGTTCTACATTCATGACTAGTTTTAGCCAACCACCACCACCACCATAATTTAATCCAAATCCCACATACACATCACAATTTCACCAACACATTCCACCCATGCATTAACATAAAAATATGCATGGATTCAATCCACAACACCAATCCATTCAGAAATCCCTCACAAGATTCCACACAATACATCCAACCCAAATCAGTTGTGGCAACACCATCACCCATGGATCTAATGGCTCAATAGTTACAAACATTAAAACACTAGATGACTAACATGCATGTAACTAGGAGTAGGAAAACCTACTTAGTGGAGGACCTTTGTCCTTACCCTTTTGATAAGAGCATTCACATGCTCCCCTTTCCCATAAATTTTATTGTTCCTAAATTTGAAAAATACAAGGGAAAGGGAGACCCTGTTGAACACATATGGGAACCTCTTTAGAATTTTTCCATGGAGTATGGGAGGCCAAGCTCTCGAATGGTTCACGCACTTACCTCCAGGTATACAAACTTGGAGCAAACTAATGGATAACTTCATCACACATTTTTCCTATAAAATATCAACTGATATCAACATTACCCATTTGTGTGCTGAAAAGCAGAAATATGGCAAGAACTTTTCATCATTTCTACAAAGATGGAAAAGCTTAGCCAGTAAGTGTGCTTGCCATATACCAAAGAAATAATTGGTCTAGATTTTTATGGAGAATCTCAACAAGGAGGTTGTGTTCCACTTATAGATTCATTGTTCTAACACATTTGAGTAGGTTATAGAGAAAGGGATCTCCATCGAAAATGCCCTCATTACCAAAGGGCTTGTAAAATCTTTAAGGAGAATACCAATTATTATTCTCATAATAATTCTAATGACAAAAGCAAATTTTGGTCACAAAACAAAACATGAAAAATGATGGCATTATAGACGCTAAGGTCATAAATAAACCTTATCTTGTGTTTATTCTAAAAGGACCCACAATGATGAACACTGATAAAACTCCATAGAAGTAAGAACAAACTACTAATGTGGCCCAAAACAACACATTGTGTGGTCCTCCAAGGGACCCCCAATCAAGACAAAAGTACATGCCCTTAGGGGAACCAATTGAGGCAATTTTGAAGAAATTTCTACAAAAATAATGCCATCCAACTACCTAAGATTGGACATTATGATCCTAGTTCATTCAAACCAACTTGGTGGAATGGTAACGATTCCTATGAATATCATATAACTAAAGGACATAAAATGTCCACCTGCTTTAAACTAAAGAACATCATTTTGGATCACATAGAGCAGGGTGATATTCAAATTGATAACCAACCCAAAACCACTAATGCAAATCACACGATCTTCAAGGATCCTTTACAAACCCATGGGAAGGGAAAAGCCTCAAGTTTTGGACTAGATGGAAAAGCCGATGTAAATTGTATTAGTGTTGCCTATGAGTACACAGTAAACCATATCCGATCATCAAATTATAACTTATCCACTCTCACAATAAAAAATAAAAATCCTGAATGTGTGATCACCACGAGGTGATTGAAGGTGACTCTGCAAGGAGCCCCCTTTAAGCCTTGACCAACACATGGGTATAACTTACTCGATCATCTAAGAAAAAAACCCATCTCAAATCTCAATTCTCGAGTTGCTACGCACCTCTCTTGAGCATAAGGCTATTCTAGACAAAGCATTATAGGATTCATCCGTCCCCATAGACCTAAATGTGAAATAGTTTTAGGCTATGGTAGGGTTCTTAGCTACCACCCATCATATAACATTCATTGAACATGATTGTACTTCACATAAACCAATCACAATGAAAATTTTCATCTAGAAGTATATGTTAATAAACACAAAATTAGACGTGTTCTAATAGATGGTGGATCTAGGCTGAATATATGCATGTTAAAACTAGTAACTACCATGGGATTCTCTGAGGCTTGTATAGATGAGTCGAAGAGGATTGTGGCACACAGATATGATGATATGGAATGCTCCTCAAAGGGTGTCATCATTCTCCCAATTAGAGTGGGTCCTTTCATATAGGACACAGTGTGTCAAGTTTTGGATTTGGACCTACCCTATAACCTTTTGCTCAGATGCCCATAGATTCATTCCATGAAGGGTGTCCCTTCAACATACCATCAATGTTTGAAGTTTCCTTATAATGGTGCATAGATTACTATTTTTGGTGATCCTAACCCCTTTCAATGCTATAGTAACCTAAGAGGTACACCTGAGCATCATGTACCTATTCATAGGGAAGACTCATCTAACCCCTCCTCATCACATACATTGACCTTGCTTCTTTGTCAAAAAATTCAATTTTTCCTAAAAATTTCCTTGAAATCAAGGTTCATGATGGAGTTGGGGAGTATAATGTTGAAAGTTTGTTTTGCATGGAGAAGCTACCATTTGCACCTAAACATTATGGAAAACCTTGTCACATCAAGAGAGATCCTAAGGTGACAATTCAGTATCATCCATCTACAACCTTCACCAAGTGGGGTGAATTAGGAAAGGAATGTCTCAATGAAGACCTCTCTAATGGGTACATAGAGATGAAGAGGATGAGATACATGTTGATCTACCTATAGAAAATATGGAAATGTTTTTGACATGAAAAAGAAAGGCTACAATGGTCACAGTGGCCTTGGACTATAGAAACATGGTATGACCAAACCTATCCTAATGAGAAATGATCACGAAACAAAGGGTTGGGATATCGACCGCTAAAAGTGAAAGCTCCTAGTACTATAGTATTTAAGAAGAAAGTTGTTAATGATGGGTTTAGTTATTAGCCTATTTTATGTTTCTTTTATGCATACTTTCAGACACTTTAAATATACCTTTCAGATAATACTCCTATGCTATGCTATCTTTTCATGTTTATTATACAACTTTGGACCTAAATCATAGTAATGGAAATATGGTTACAATATAGTAGCATTGCATAGTTTATATGTGAGTATGCATGAAATATGGATGGAATTCTATGTTTTAACTATGGTATTTAGCTTTTTGTATATGTTTTGTGGATTAACCTCTTGCATCTCACAAAGAACTGTAGCACGTTGCAACTGGAAGCTGTAACCTGCAACAAAAGGAAGACTGGGACATCGAAATAGGAGAAGTTCCAGATTAAGCTAAATGCAATAACTATTGTATGAAGACACCTGATGGAGTTGAACGTGCATCATTATGACAAGTTAATTAAGTGTTAGAGAAGAAAAACTCTTTTGTTGATAGGATTCTAAATAACTGCTTGTGTGTTTTACATGCAATTCTGTTTTATAGAGTTTCAATTCTATTAGGATTCTTCTTTCTTTTTAGTTATGGTTTGAACAATTCAATCTTAACTATATGGTTTGATATCTAGGAGTGGAAGTTAATGATTGTAGTTAGTTTTTACTTGGAATAAACTCCCCCATGCTTGTATATAGTTGGTGGTTGAGTCCTTAGATAAGTTAGCTGATTTCAGTAATTTGTTATTAGTTGTTTTCTCAGTTTTAATTGTTATCTACAGACATGATGGTTATTCAGAATGTTTCATTAAATACAATCTGTAAAGAAGATTTTGTGTAATCTTTTGTGATGTTTAATGAATGAAGTTCAATTTTACATGGATGCCTAGAATCTAATATTTAGATCTGGTTCTAGTTAAGTGAGGATAGCCACTTGAGTAGCCCACTCAAGGTAACTGTTCTTCACTTCTTTTATAGCTATTTATTTTTGTTTAAGTAGTTATTTCTATTCATCATTGTCTCATAAATTACATGCAAGTTAGAATAGATCCTTATATTTTGATTATCAGTAATGAATGTTCATTAGAATGCATGTATTTGGTTAATCTATAGTACTTTGGAGGATTTAGAGTAAGTTTAATTGCCAGTTTGAGTAGTTTTGAGTTAGTTCAACAATTCTTTATTAGCGGTAGTTGAATTATAGGTTAAGTTGTAGGCACCTGTAGCCATTAGCTCTGGTTTGTTTCTTTTACTATTGGGTAAAAGCACAAAGCTATGTCACACTTTCGACCAACTAAACAGTTTTGAGCAAAACCGTTTCGACCTAAACAAAAATTTTGGTTGAACCAATTTCGCCTGAAACCACATGGCCTATACATGACATAAAGTTTTGGGCGAAACCCTTTCACCCGAAATCATAAAATTTGAATTTTTCACTTTTCCACATCAAAATATGGCTTATTTATGTGCGGGGTTTCGATAGAAAGGGTTTTGGTCAAAACCCTTTCTACCAAAACTATCTATGTGGCATCCTAGTTGGTAGCCAACTCTGCTTTTTTCAGAATTTTCTGAAACTTTCAACTTCAACTAAGTATTTCTTTAGTTAGAATTATTTAAAAAAAAAAACCCCTTTTATAGATCTCAGAGTGGTGAATCCAAATATGTAATTTTTTTAATTTTTTGATTAGTTTTAATATATTTTATTTTTAAAATAATGCAAATAGGTTGTCAAAGTTAACAAAGAGGCTGATTATAATTTTTTTTTTTTAAAGTAAAACATATTAATTTTTTTTGAAAAATATATGGTGCACTAGAGGAGAGAGTCCTCTTCAAAAGTGTATAATTTATTTTTTGAAAATGATTTAAAAAATAGACAATAGTTGACGTCAAATGAAAACTATCAAAGTCTGACAAGTTTGACTTTAAAATGTTATTGCGAGAAAAATATACATCAAAATTTTATTTTTTTCCATGCACTAGATATTGAAGTTACCTATTTGGAGAAAAAAATTAGGGGAAAATGAAGTTTTTTTTCTATTTGTTTCTTGACATCTTGAGTGAACATCACTTTTTCCTAAAATTTTCATCATTCCAAAATCTGCTCTTAAATTGATTAAAAAAATCAATACAATTTTTTAAAAAAATTAAAAAATTACAGGATTAAACTTCATCAATATTTCTACGTTTCAGTAGTTTACATCATTTTGAAATTCAAAACATAAATACCACTTTTATGTGGTCGAAGTCCATAATTTTTTTTGTTGTTGGTCGATTCCTTTATAAAGTGTGACATAGGTTTGTGCTTTTACCTTGTTATGCAATTCTATAAATTTCCAATAAGTAGAACATCTTGAATAGGATAACCTAGGTAGCCTTAAGTCTCTGAAGGCACATATAGTGCAACACCATCACAAGTTTACAAACATTGGGTCAACATTTTAATGTAGTATTTATAATGTTGAGTGGACTGTTCAGCCAAACATACCTCTAAATTGTGTAGGTTCTACCAAGTTTACAATACATTAGTTTAGACTCTACATTTTTGGCGTCGTTGTCGGGGATGGTGCTATCTTCATAGACTTGTTTTCTGAGATTTCATAGTTTACATTTTTTTTCAGCATTAGGACTACTAGACCACTACTATATAAATCCATATTTCACGTATGTAGAGGTAGAGAGACTCTTTGGGAAGATTCCTTCCCTCTACACACCAAGAAGTCAGAAAAAATTGGTGAATCTAGTACTTAGAGCAAGGGTAATACTGAAGAAGAAATTTCCCTATCACCAACATCTAGCACAAATAGAGGGGACATATTGAACTGTGGGTGATGCAGTGGATGATCTTGAATGACCAACCTTTGAGTTCCCAATCACCAATCAAGAAAGGGCTACTGTGCTGAAGAATATCCTTCCTTCAACATTACCAATCTTTTATGGGTTGGTGATTGAAGACCCATATACATTTATGTTTGAATTTGATGTCCTATGCAAAAGTTATGACTATACTTCTAATGCTCATAGGCTCAAACTCTTCCCTTCCACTCTAAAAGATTCAACCCTAAGATGGTTTATGGGATTAGGCAAGGATGTTGTCCCTGATTGGGAGACCATGAAGAGAGTGTTCTTGGAGAATTACCAAGACTATTATAGAGGACTTGATAGGAGGAGAGATGACATTTTTAGAATGTCACAAAAGGAGGATGAGACATTAGAAGATTATGTGGAGAGATTTTAAGTTTTCCTTGAAGAAAAATCCACATAACAAGTTGTCTAAAAAATCCCTCAAGTTAGTATTTTTGAGGGGAGTCAATGAGGAATGTATGGATGCCCTCAACCTCATTGGACAAGGGGATATCTCTCAAATACCATTTGAAGGCATCTAAATTTTTTGTAGGAATTACTCCAGGACTTGCACTAAAAGACCAAGAGGAGACAAGACATCCATTATTGGCAAATCATCCACAGGGGTTTCAAAGATAGAATTAAGCAATTTGTTGTCTAACATGTAGGACGACATTATCAGCCACTTAGCCACTCAGTTGGATACTCTCCAAATCAAGAAGAAGAAGAAAGAGGAAGCTGAAGCAATGCTCACTGAATACTACCCCAATTGTAGGCAAAGGAAAGTAAATTGTAAATGAAGAGGGTGGCTAGTATTCAACAAGACAAAATTGAGAAACTTGATTTTCAGCCACTTGAAGTAGAGTATGGACAAATCTTTTACATAGCTCAAAGAAGGCCATGACAACAAAGACAAGGTATGCCACAAGACCCTCTTAACTTCAATTCATCCTTTCCCATTGGAAATCAATTTTTTTTTACTTGGAATTCTCAACCTTGGCTAGCTAATCAAAATCAGTGGAAAAACCCTCAACAATGGCCACAACCCTAGCAAAATTGGAACCAATAGCAACCAAATCCTTAGTTACAACAAAATTTTGAAGGTTCCAATTACAATCCCCAATGACCAAAACAACAAAACCGATGGCAGCCTTAATGGCAAAAGGTCAGCAGTGGCAACAACAAAACATGAACTATTAGTAGCCTATGCTTCCTCCTCAACCCCAATAACAAGCTATTATTCCTCCATCAAATCCTACATCCTAACCACCCAAGCCACCACAAATACTTGTCCAACCTGCACCTAACCCTAACAACAAGCCTTTCTAATAGGCTTCTACTAATGAAGATATGCAATAGCCTGCTTATGGGGTAGAGGTGAGTGATGTCCACCTTAGATTAGGAAAACAACTTGTTGGACCTTCATCCCTTAAAATCACTGAGATGGAGGATTATGAACTTGTAGTTGAAGCTTCAGATAAAACACCTTTGGAACCTGAGTCAAATGAGGTACACCAAACTACCTCAAGTCTAAATCCTCCTTTTCCTGAACACTTATCCATTCAAAAGCATCATACACAAGCTGAGACAGACCTACTAGGTCAACTTAGGGACACCAATATCAAGATACCTCTCATCCAAGCTATTAAGGACATTCCAATATATACTAAAGCAATTAGGGACATATGTCTTAAGAAACTGGGGAGGAAAAGGAAGGATCCTCAAACAGTACATGTCTTAGGAAACCTTGCAGATATCATGTTAGGGAGCATAACTATCCCGAAATACATAGACCCTAGTAGTCCAATAGTGGACATTAAGATTAATGGGACCCTTATCAAGAACAACTTAATAGAATTAGGGGCAACAATCAATGTTATGACTAAAGAAACAATGAAATTATTTTAGTTAGCCAACTTTAGACCTACACAAATTGTTCTACAATTGGTTGATAGGTCAAAAGTCAAGCCTAAAGGAATCATTAAAGATTTAGTTATTTCATTAGATTCTTGGGAATATCCTACTAATTTCATAGTTTTACAACCAAAGATTAATCTTGCACGATATCCACTCATCCTAGGTAGACCATGGTTAGCTACAACTAATGCATTCATAGGCTATAGGTCTGGAAATATGATAATATCTAATGTGAAAGTGACCAATAAATTGGTCCTCTATCCTCCAACCCAACCTTATGCTGATCTTGAGAAAACTATTTGGTCCACTTTGGATGAGGAAGATAATTATTCCCTGCAAACATTGATGACTATAGAACACAATCCTCTATTGGATGATTAGGATGAAGATGAGCTCATTGCTCACATAATACAAAATGATTGTGGAAAGAACCCACAACAACAAGACTGTCTCACATGCCTACAAGACCCCTTGCAAAGTATTATACCCACCAATTCCTCATAAGAAATATCTCATATTTTCCATTCCTTACTTCCACAATAGTGTGTACCAATCATTCCAAGCCTTGATCTCTCATCTGTGCAAGAATCCTACAAGGAATTAGAATTCATGCCAGGAAAAATGTAGAACATAAATAATGTGTTGACTGAAGAGCAGCAAAATTCCTTGCACACAATTCTACAAGCACACACAACAACATATGCATGGGATTACCATGATATGAAAGGCATAGATCCTGACTTATGTATGCATAGGATCTACATCAATGATGGTTATAGACCCATTAGACAACCTTAGCGATGAATGAACCCTACCGTGAGAAAAATAATGAAAGCCGAACTTCAAAAACTCCTTGATGTAGGCTTTATCTATCCTATATTTGATAGTGAATGGGTCTCACCTTTTGTCATTGTTTCCAAGAAAGGTGGAAAATGGAGTGTTTGTGTAGATTATAGGGAACTAAATGCAACCACTAGGAAGGACCACTTTCCATTTCCCTTTATAGATCAAGTGCTTGAATCCTTAGCTGGGGAGTACTTTTCATTCCTAGATGGTTTCAATGGTTACAATCAGATAAAAATTTCTCTTGAAGATCAGGAAAAAACTACATTCACTTGTCCCTGGGGTACTTATGCCTACTTTGTTTTTCCCTTTGGTTTATGCAATGCTCCAACTAACTTTTAGAGGGCAGTGCTCAACATATTTTTTGATTATGCTCATGACTGTATGGAGATATATATGGATGATTTCACCACATATGGGGAAACTTATGAGGAAGCCCTCAACAATCTAGAAAAAGGTAGAAAAAGATGTAAAGAACACAACTTATCACTCAACAATGAAAAGTTCTTTATGATGATGACTCAAGGAATTGTTATAGGGAACTTCATATCTAGTGTAGGGATTTGGGTTGATCCACATAAAATATAAATTATTTCTACATTACTTGTTCCAAATAAGCAAAGAGATATTAGAAGTTTCCTTGGTCATGCAGGCTACTAGGGGAGGTTTATTAAAGACTTAAGTAAGATTGTGCACCATTATTTGTTTGCTAAGTAAATACATTGAATTTAAGTGGACATCAAAGTGTCAACACTCCTTTGAAGAGTTGAAGGAAGCCTTGACTCAAGCACCTATTTTGATGGGATAAAATTGGACCATACCCTTTCATATACATACAAATGCTTCAGATTTTGATATTGGAGCAGTTTTGGGTTAGAAAGAAGGTAACAAAGAGTATGCAATTTACTACATTATCAAGAATCTTCAGGGAGTATAGCTGAATTATACTATTACAGAGAAGGAGATGTTGCCAGTAGTGTATGCCATCAATAAATTCAGGTATTACATTACTGGTTATTCATTTTTTGTCTGTACAGACCACACAACTATTGGGTATTTAATGAACAAGCTTGTAGTTGGGGGTAGATTAGTAAGATGGATGCTCCTTCTACAAGAGTTTGATATTACAATAGTGGGCAAACTTGGTAAGGCTAATGTAGTGGCAGGTTTTTAATCAAGATTTCCAACACAATCAACTAAAGGAGTAGTGGATGAATCATTCCTAGATGAACATTTATTTGCTCTAAATGTACATATACCCTAGTATGCTGACATTGCAAATCATTTAGTGACAGGGAAAATTCTGCCATACTTTTCTCCAAGGGAAAAGAGACAACTGGTGTACAAGTGTTTTTCATACTCTTGGGTATCAAGTTATTTGTTTTACACTGGCCTTGACAATATTATGAGAAGGTACATAAGGGAGGATAAAATATTTGATATCATGAAGGATTTTCATGATGAGCCATGTGGGGGTCATTTTGCAGCAAAAAAACAACATTTAAAATCCTAACAAGTGGTTATTATTGGCCAACTTTGCACAAGGGTTCTGTTAAATACACAAGGAGTTGTGATAGGTGTCAAAGAATGGGTAAGCCAACCAAGAGTGATGAAATTCCATTACAGCCTCAGTTAGCACTTGCTCCCTTTGACAAATGAGGTCTAGACTTTATTGAACCAATCTCACCTACTCCAAACAACAAGGAATACATTCTAGTTTGCACTGACTATCTGACTAAGTGGGTAGAAGTAAAGGCCTTACAGTTTTCTAGAGATGGAAATGTGGCTAAATTCTTGTATGGGGAAATTTTTACTAGGTATGGAGTACCTAGGGAAATAGTCATTGATCAGGGTTCATATTTTACTTTAGACATCATCACCAAGCTGGTTTAAGAATACAAAATTAGGCACCAGAAATCAACACATTGTCACCCTCAGGCTAATGGCTAGGTGGAGGTTACTAGTAGAGAAATTGAAATTATTCTCACCAAGATAGTGTAGTTACATAGGAAAGATTGGATTGCAAGGTTACCAAAAGTAGTATGGGAATATAGAACCACTTGGAAAATAACAACTGGTTTTACACCCTATGAGCTGTTGTATGGGAAAACAACAGTCCTTCCAATTGAATTTGAATATAAGACATTAAGGACAATAGTGGAGATGGAAATGGATCTAAAAACAACTCAAAAGGATAGGTTACATAATTTAAATGGACTGGATGAAATCAAGATGGAGGCAATCCATCACACTGAGATAGTACAACAACAAAGGATGAAGTGGCATGATCAATATATAAAAACAAAGGAGTTTAATGTAGGGGATTGAGCATTATTATATGATTCAAGGTACAAAGATTTCAAAGGGAAACTCCAATACAGGTAGTTAGGTCCTTATGAAATTAGTCAAGTCTATCCTAATGGATCAGTCAAGCTACAAACCATAGATGTAGTTAGATTCACTCTTCTGGTTAATGGCCAAAGATTGAAGTTGTATAAGAAACCAATATAAAAAAGACAATTTGATTTTCTCCCTATTCCAACAGTATGGTGCTCGCAGTGATCCAGGTACAAGTTTATAAACCCAAAGTGATATCTCAACAACACATGACATACTGAGTACTTCAAGTGACCCAGTGATTGAGCTAGAGAACTCAATCCCTGAGATCACTCAGGATTAATTTCTTATTTTACCTCACACACACACAACACAGTTATAATGTTGCTTATAATTTCTCTAGAGGGACCTATTTTCTATTTTAACTAAACACATTCAGAAAGGGTCATGTTCCAGTAGGGACTTGTAGTATAATAGTTGTCAACATTCAGAATGGGTCATGTCGTTGAAGGTACCCATAGTGCCATTTGGCAAAAAAAATTCAAATTACTTCATGCCACATTAACTATAGTACACGTGCATTCGCCTCAAAATACTCACATGCACTATCCATATTTTCATAATAAGTACCTACAACATGATTCTTTTATTTCTTGCTACCAATTCAAATTTTAAAACGTTCGAGCTATCATATCACCAGGTATTATCCGTCTAATCCGTTTTATTACCATGCATCCACCACCTCACAATTCATTTACTTGCAGTTATTTCTGGTCACATCAAATCATATTCAGTTTACATGTACGACGATTAGTTAGTCCCTTCCAATAGGTATGCAAGGTACACTATCATAATTACCGTAGATTTCTTTAAGATTTCATTATGTCTTTCATATTAAATTATGCATGTGAAATATTCATACCATTAATTTCCATACTTTCTAATCATATCCTTCTCAATCATGAGTTGAAGTGAGGTCACTTCAAACAATAAGTTGGGGAGAGGGTACAACTCAACCAATTTTTTTGAATTCTACCACCTAAACCAAATGCAATAGATAGATATGACATGGAAAACCCTCCTAAAATTACACTTACTTTTTGTTGATACTTTCAATTTCCAATTCCCAATCCTATGAACTTGAGCTAAGTCCAACCCAGAAGTCAAACCTAGAACCTACTTTTGAGGTCAATTAAGCTAATACTAAGAAGGGGAGTTGTAGTTATAGTATGGTAGTGAAAGTGCATAAGGAAACAATAGAAAGGTGAAGGGTTTTGAAGGTGATGAAATGGAATTAATCTGAATTTTCAAGGTTAAACACATTGAGTAGAGTAAAGAGTGTCATAATGGGGGTGATGTTATCAAGAGAGAGTCGTTGTCTCACAAGCAAATACTAGAAGATGCAATGGTCTTACCTATTTTCACAAGAGTGGGTTGGCTCGATTATTTCCTAAAACTAACAAAATTTGACAATGAGATAGAAAGAAGGTTTGTAGCCACACTGGAGCATGATGAAGAAATGGTGAAAGGACTAATAGTGGATGCATCTGAGGTCACTATAGCACAAGTTTCTAGGTTACCTAGAACTAGAGAAAAGTTTCCAATACATGCAGATACAGTTGTAGCCAGAGAGGAATTTTGTGAGTGAAGAGAGAATTTTGACTCATCTTCACAAGGTACAAAGATGCTCTCTCTTCCATGGTTTTGGGCTGATTTCACTTCATATATTGTTAAATATCTTACCTATGATGGTAGGAAAACTATTTTGTATACAATACATTTTAAATTGCTTAGTCACCTTTGGCACAATAGGATGGTAAATGTGCCAAATTTTCTTTATAATATGTTGAAAATAATGGCATCAGAGTATCAAAAGAAACTAAGTGACACTATCTTATTATACCACTGCTTGATTTCTTTACCAGTAAAAAGAAGCTTGAGAATTCAATACCCATAAGTAGATTGGGAAGATTTTAAGAAATGTGAAGATATTAATAGTTTACTAGATGGCCCTGTGGTACCTAAAACTTTAGAGCCAAGATGAACCTGTAAGAGAAAGTCCTCATGTCTTACCTACGGCTTCACCTACCCATAGAAAAGGTGAGCATGAGGAACATAATGTGCCAGAGTCTAGGTCACTAGTAGTGGATGAAATTACATCTTCTCCAAAACCACAAAAACCCAAGAGTAGAAGAGGTAGTACATCCACATCATCCACACCTTCTAAAACAGAAAAGAAAAAAAAGGATGTTCAAAAGAAAAATAAGGATGTTAAAAAGGAGACACCTACACCTAGACATTCAGGTAGATTAAAGAAACAAGGTATCATGAGGGGAAGTGTAGAGAAACTTGAAGAAGAGGAAAAGAGCAAAGAACAACAAGAGGAAGATGTCATGTTAGTAGAGACAAATGTTTAAGGGAAGGGAGATATCCCTGCTAATGTAAATACACCTGTGAAGAGGAAGAGATATGTGTCTACCACTTTTGATTCAAAATTAGAAGATGTGTTTGTTGCTAAGAAAACACAAAAGAAAACCCTAGATAGTCCTACCTATGAAGACTATGAAGGGGGGGTAATGAGCAGTTTATGGAAACAGAGGAAATGTATATAGAAGAAATAAATTTTAGGAAGGAGCTCCAAGAAGCCTTGGACATAATAAATTTTTTGGAAGAGTTAGTGCAGATTTATGAAAAGAAGGACAATGATAGGGAAACAAAACTACAAGAAATGGAGGATAATTACAAACATATGGCCATGGTACTAAACTTGATTTGTTAGCACAATTGGCCATTACTAAGATTGGGGATGGAGAACTGACAATACCAAATCAAAGACCTCCTCCCTTGAGAAATCCAATTCACCATACAACCTTATCACTTGGTTATCAGCTATGGAGGGTGACTGATGAGTTTTCACAAGAAAAATAAAAATGGAAGAAAGAAAAAGAAATCTTGATTGAAGAACATGCTAAGGTGTTGGAAACAAAAGATATGGAATTAAGGAAATCAACAGTCAGGTTGGAAGAAGTGGTAGACAAAGTTGCAAAGATCATAAGATGTAGGCCTCCAACAAGGACATATGCATTATTTCTACAGGAAAGATTTCTAAGTTTTCAGTTTAGTAGGCTAATTAGTAATCAATTAGTTGGGATGAGTAGAATTTTTGATTTTCTTAATGTTTTTGTTGATTCTACACCTAAGGAGCATGATCAATTGTGTGAATACTATTTACACAACTATGTGGTGCCAGATGAAATAAAGTAGAATCCTCTAATGTTTGTAGGGGTTCTCTAGGTAAGAGCACTAGATTTTATTATAGAAATGAACAACTCAGAGGAGAAATAATGAAAGAATATGAGGAGAGGGAGAAATCAATTGCTCTCCCCATAAGGAAAGAATCTAAATACCCTGATGCAGTTATAGAAGAATGGTTGAAACTATTGGATCACAAAGGTGTAGGCAGAAAAATTATGAAACTAAGGACAACAAATTACAAAAGAACATAAACATTAGCTATGGGCTACAATTATATGCAGAGCAGATGCAACAACTTGAACCTGGAATTGTAGAGAAATGAACCTCATTCCATGTATAATTTCACCACCATGCTTGAAATGGTACACAAATACATGAGAATTTGTGTTGATATAGGGATTCACTGGGTACCACTCACATTTCACCCACCTATGCTACTCTATCTAGTTCCACATTGGATCGGGGAGAAAGGTGAAGAATGTGAGAGAGCTGGGAATACCAGAATGAGGCAACTTGTAGCTTATAGAGGTTTTTACTTAAAGAAAACCAAGGGAGTTGATATTCTCATGGACCTCCAGGAGATCACCCTGTGATATAATCTTTACCCCTAGTGTTTTCTTGAGGACAAGAAAAAGTATAGTTGGGGGGGATGATGGGTTCAGTTATTAGCCTATTTTATGTTGCTTTTATGCATACTTTCAAACAGTTTTAGATATACCTTTCAGACTATACTCCTATACTATGCTATCTTTTCATGTTTATTATACAACTGTTACATATTTTTCGCCTCAGCTCAAATGGAGGGGCTAGCTGATTGTTATTTAACATCTAAGTGGAATTGCAGTGTCATGTTCGAATGCGTTTTTGCATCATTATCATTATGCATTGAATATCAGTTATGCATTTTAGTGAGGTGGAGTTGCAGAGTGCCATTCAAAAGTTGCAGATTTAAAAGAAAGACAGAATTGAGTACATGTGCAAAATAGCATTTTAGATGCTTTTATTCATTTCAAAAAGAACTCATATTTTTACAAGGCTTCGTTTGATTTCACAATCAGAATAGTATTACAACATTGCATAAAATGCATTTTCTTTTCAACTGAAAAGCAGAATTGAAATCAAAGATCCACACAAGCCGTGGATGTAACTGTGACTGTGACAACACATTTCTAATAATACGTTGCACTACTAAAGATGCGAAAGGAAAAACACATAAGTGGCAACATAGTCATCATTGCCTGATTATCGGCGCTTGATGTTGAATGGTGCACCTCGTCGTCTTGAGCTTTGTCAACCTATAAGAGGAAAAGAGGGGTGTCAGTGGCTCCGACTATGATGTAACCTATATGATGCACTGACAATAGTACAACATACTATTAGCAATGCATTGAAACAATCAATCAAATGCAGTTTGAAAGAAGTGAGCTGAAGGAGAAGTATCAACATCATAATCAACATGTTCTATTTTTTATGCTAACACTGTTTGTTTCCTTGTGCAGGTATAGGTAAATTCATGAAGCTAAACATTATTTGAAGACCAAGCATGTGGAGTAAAACGGGCTCCCACAAGGGTAGAGCCCGGCATGCTGCCCTTTGAAAGATATTTCATCATATACATCAAACAAAATGAAATACAACTGAAAGAGTAAAACAGAGTTATCCATCAAGTAACGAAACCAACTGTGCATTCATAATGATCAACATTTCTTTCTGAAGGCTACAGGTGAACAGTGAGTTTAGTTCACTTAAGGAATTTAACAGAATGCATTTGCATCATAAATTGCTGAATTACTTCATTTTCTGTGCTGATTATAATCATATGTCATGTGAGTTTCAATTCATTATTTCTCTTTTGGATAGTGAACAGGCATACATATGCCTTAATGTTTTGTTCTAATTTGCATCATCAAAGAGAACAATTTCTGAGAGTAGTTTGTGCAGTGAAATATAAAAATGCATGAAGAGTACCATGTTGCTCATAAGAAAATACACAGACAGTGCATTTGAAGTGTTGAATGAATCTCTAGTTCTGAGTTGACTGGTAAAGAAATATTGCATTATCAACAGTAATAACAAAGAGATCATTTCAGGATAATAGGGGAAGAGTAAGTCTTTTCTTTCCAAAATAAGTTCTGAGTTGTTAAGCTATACATATGAGCTAGTGAGTAGCATGTGATCATGAGGTTACGATGTTTTGATTTGGTTTCCCTATGGAGTTCAGGAATAGGAGTTAGGAGTGCCATGATAAGGTTAAGGAGTGTCAAAAAGACATTAAAATACAGGCATAATTCAAACAGGGAGATCCTTTTCTTCTCAATGAACAAATACAAATCATTCTCAAGATCCATATCAATGACAGTACTGTGACAAGAGGTCAGTTGCTTCGATCAAAAGAGGAAAATAATTATGAATCAAGTTCAGGTGTCATACAACTATCAAAGGATGTACAAAAATGCCAAAATGAAAGCTGGGTATATGAGTCAAACGAGTATGAACAAACACACAAGTTCTTGTTATTCCATCATGCTCTTATATATTTCTGAAGGCATTTTTTAATCAAGCAACAGTGATACAGTGAGTGGATCTCTTTTAAGATGTACAGTATGCTAATGAGGTTAAAGTAAAGACAAACATTTAATGTATCTTTTGTTACAAAGGTGAAAGCTGCTGTGTTAAAATTAAGGAGGGGCAAGTAGTTTCTGTTACTAAGAGGAGGTTATGAGGTGTCGGTTATGCCTAGGAACAAAGGACTAGGTACAGTTCATTATGATTCAATGATTAAGCATAAGGGCTAAAACAGGAAAGTAATAGTTTTCTTTGGATCAAATTTTGTTTTTTGATCTTAACCATGTTAGGTTCTGTCTCAGTGGAGGTGGCATGAGTTCATTGTCCAAATAATGCAGAATGCGGATTAAAGGAGTCTGAATGCTTAAAGGAGCTCACAACATAATATAGATTAACATTGTTTTGATCTAAACCATGAGTGTACATTTCTGAAGGAAGATTTGAAAGCAAACATCAAATGCCAATTTTGGTTTTCTGAAGGTAAACATCAAACCCTAGTGGAAAAGTGCATATATTGTTCTTTGGAATATGGTATACTCGTTTGAGGATTTGTGCAGAAATGCAAGACTACATGTGATGATGGATGGGTCAAGCCCATGAACTGAATTCGATGAAAATTTACAGTTTTTGTCAACTCTTACAGGTGCTTACAGTTCTATGGTAAGCAAAGATGAACAGCTGTTACCCACATGTGGGTTTGTCTCTAAAATATAGTAAACATGATAATCTATGATACCCATATGGGTTTTATTTTAAAACAACATTATAATTACAAAGTATGCAAATTTATGTGCTTCTTCTAGCCTCAAAGTAGAAAGAATACAACTTTCATATGATTTTCACAATAACCACAAAGAAGTAATAGGAATAAATGCAATGAACTGATGGTCGAGTTCTGAAAAGAAACCAGAATAGAGATATTTTCTTCAAAATATGCAAACATTTGCTTCAAGACTATGAAATAAAACTATGCTCAGTTATTCATGGTATCCAATGTGGGTTTTCATACAAGGTATAGAAAATATGATACTCTACAATACCCATTTTGGGTTTTGCATTCAAAAGCAATTTGACCACAAATGTGAAGATTTTTGTGCTAGGTCGAGTTTCAGAAGAGAAGCAAATGCATTTTTCTTTAATATTTCAAAAGACCCATTTTCAGTTTAGCATCAAATACAGAAAAAATGGAGTTTCCCTTAAGGATTTCGAGTACCCATTTTCAGGGTTAGTTTCAAAGTGCAGGAAAAATCAATTACAAAGATAACCATGTGAAATCTGGAATTGAATAGAAGAAAAATACAGCTTTATTCAACTTTCTGTGATGCCCACAAATAGAAATGTTTTTTAAAAGACATAATAGTAAGTTTTTTGTTCTGGGTCGAGCCCAAAATCTACAAAAATGCTTCCTACACTGCATATTTGGCGTGGCCTGAGTATGGCCAGAAATTCATTAGCAAGGAAGAGATTTTCTTAAGTCTCTGGAGAGCAAATGTAACGAAGGAAAATTACCAGCTTAAATTTTTGATAGAGTCTAAAGCCGCGGCCATAGCTTCCTCTTTAGTTTCCCAAGGCATGATTTCGAGTTTTGAAGAGTGGCCAAGTTCTTATAGTGAGAATGATACACAACAATGAGCACAAGAAACACACAAAAAATGAAGAATAAAGACATCAGAGTGAGTTCACCACGACCTCAAGGCCAAAATAGAGATTACAGAAACCATTAAATAAAGCTTACCTCTTCACAGTAAAGAAGAGCTAGAGCACAAGTCAAAGCTTTCATAGAATGGACAATAGAGGTTGAGCTCGAACTCATGATGGCATGGAGAAATCAAGGTAAGATAAAGTCAGAAATGAACAGGCTGCGCCCTTAGGGCTTGTTGATATTCAAAATAATGAAGTAGAAAAGCTATTTTTCCATGAAAGGAGGCTCACCCACTAGAGGAGACTTGGTTATTTGAAGCGTGAAGAGGATTACTGAAGCACACGAGCTCGAATTCGACACCATCATGGCAGAAAATTTCTTTCAGACAGAGTTTCCTTCTTCTCAAGTCACGGGTGAAATGAATGATAATTAGGGTTTGACCCTATTTCCTCATGCCTAATTCGAATATCATCATCATCCAGAATGTTCAATTTTGAGCATATGTCAAAATTCAAAAAGGGGTCAAAATTTTAAGTTTATGCCTTATGTTTTTCAAAGTCTAAGTTTAATATTAGAGGGAGGCCGAAATCAATATGTCTAGGTTGATATTAAGTCTTTAAGGCTTATATTTTGGGGCTTAACAAAATAAGGGTTGAAGAATGCCTTACCCTATATTTTGTTTTGATTAGCTTAAGGAAAATCAATAATGTATCATATCATTTAGGGTTTTCCTTCTCCTTGAAGGTTAATGATCATTTTAGGGTTTTATTTGTTTTATTGATTTTAAAGAAATCAATGAGAAGTTTTGATAAAAGGAAGATTATGTAATATGTTTTTTATGATTTTTGAGAAAATCAGAATGATATCTTGGAGAAATAAGGAGTTCTTTCTTTTTGCAAAATATTTCCAAATCTTTGAGTTGCACAAATAGACAATTGTAAAAAAATTGCATCTTGTAAAAGCAGAAGCATAAAAGCGATATTCTATAAGTTGCTTTATGTTTTCTTGCTATTTTTTGCAGATCTTTGACTGACTTTTCTTCTTGGTTGGATTTCAGACTTGTCTTGGAGAGATAAGGTGTTTTTGTGCTTTTAAAGCAGATTTAGCCTATTTTTAGAGGCTTGACAGGTTCATCATAAAAGCATTGTGCTTTTTTCTGCTTTTAAGCAGTTTTTTGAGTTTGTTTGAAGCCTTTTTTCCTTGAGCTTTTTCTGAGCTCGGATTAGGGTTTCCTTGAGAGTTATTTTGATAGACTTAGTCTTTCAACTCTCCATTGGGAGCAGTTCATATCAGAGTTTCTTGCCCTTACTCATTTTGGGGAGCTTGTAAACCTTTTGATACTCAATTTGGACAGATTGACACTCTTCCAGTTTTAATAGAGCAGCAAATTTCTCCTTCTTATTTTTCTGTCTCAAATTTTGTAATGGCAATCTGATATACTTGTGTTTTCAGATTGGAATCCTTTTATGTCTTGCTGTTATAGGTTGTGTTTCAAAATTACATGTTTCAGGTTGCATGTTGTATTTGTTTTCCAGATCTTCATGCAAATCACTGATGAGATATGTGCCAATGAGATTGTGAGGATTACTACAATGGAGAAGTTGTTATGAGTGATTAGGTCTGAATTCTTATAAGTTTGGTGAATCATCTTTTAGAAATAGGTTTTTTCGTTCAGTTATTCTTCATCCCTTTCCTCAGAAGCTGTTTTAGAATAGAATTCATCATTCGGAGAACCAGCTCACTCTGCAGATTCCTCTTTTGCGTAAGATCACCCACATCTGAAAGAGGTTTCCATGTTTCAATAGTTTGCTGAATACTGCATTCAGCAGGGTGCAAAACTATTGATAACAACAACCTTGGATCTAAATCATAGTAATGGAAATATGGTTATAATATAGTAGCATTGCATAGTTTGTATGTGAGTATGCATGAAATGTGGATGGAATTTTGTGTTTTAATTATGGTAGTTAGCTTTTTGTATATGTTTTGTGGATTAACCTCTTGCAAGTCACAAAGAATTGTAGGACGTAGCAATAACTAAAACCCGCAACAAAAGGAAGACTGGGACAACGAAATAGGGGAAGTTCCATATTAAGCTGAATGCAATAACTACTATATGAAGACACCTGATGGAGTTGAACATGCATCATTATGACAAGTTAATAAAGCGTTGGAGAAGAACTCTTTTGTTGATAGGATTTTGAATAACTATTTGTGTGTTTTACATGCAATTCTGTTTTATAGAGTTTTAGTTCAATTATGATTCTTCTTTCTTTTCATTTATGGTTTGAACGATTCAATCTTAACTATATGCTATGATATCTAGGAGTGGAAGTTAATGATTGAAATTAGTTGTCACTTGGAATAAACTCCCCTGTGCTTGTATATAGCTAGTGGTTGAGTCCTTAGATAAGTTAGTTGATTTTAGTAATTTGTTATCAGTTGTTTTCTTAGTTTCAATTGTTATCTACAAACATGATGGTTATTCAGAATGATTTCATTAAATACAATCTGTGAAGAGGATTTTGTGTAATCTTTTGTGATGTGTAATGAATGAAGTTCAATTTTACATGGATGCATAGAATTTGATATTTAGATCTAGTTCTAGTTAAGTGAGGATAACCACTTGAGTAGGCCACTCAAGGTAACTGCTCTTCATTTATAGCTATTTATTTTTGTTTAAGTAGTTATTTCTATTCATCATTATCTCATAAATTGCATGCAAGTTAGAATAGATCCTTATATTTTGATTGTCAGTAATGAATGTTCATGAGAATGCATGTATTTGGTTAATCTGTAGTACTCCTGAGGTTAGCACAAGTTTAATTGCTAGTTTGAGTACTTCTGAGTTAGTTTAGCAATTCTTTATTAGTAGTAGTTCAATTACAGGTTAAACTGTAGGCACCCATAGCCATTAGCTCTGGTTTGTTTCTTTCACTGTTATGCAATTCTATAAATTTCTAGCAAGTATAACATCTTGAATAGGATAACCTAGGTAGCCTTAAGTCTTTGAAGGCACATACAGTGCAACACCATCATAAGTTTACAAGCCTTGGGTTGACATTTTAATATAGTCTTTATAATGTTGAGTGGACTGTTCAATCATAAATACCTCTGAATTGTGTAGGTTCTACTAAGTTTACAATACATTAGTTTAGAATACATTAACTTCCACTCATAGATATCAGAGCATATAGTTAATATTGAATTGTTCAAATAATAACTGAAAAGAAAGAAGAATCCTAATAAAACTGAAACTCTATAAAACAGAATTGCATGTAAAACACACAAATAGTTATATAGAATCCTATCAACAAAAGAGTTCTTCTTCTTTGGTGCTTTATTAACTTCTCATAATGATGCAAATTCAACTCCATTAGGTGTCTTCATACAATAGTTATTGCATTCAACTTAATCTGTAACTTCCCTGTTTCGTTGTCCCAGTCTTCCTTTTGTTGCGGGTTATAACTTCTAGTTGCTACGTGCTACAATTCTTTGTGAGCTGCAAGAGGTTAATCCACAAAAAATATACAAAAAGATAAATACCATAATTAAAGCACAAAATTCCATCCACATTTCATGCATTCTCACATACAAACTATGCAATGATACTATATTATAACCATATTTCCATTACTATGATTTAGGTCCAAGGTTGTATAATAAACATGTAAAGATAACACTTCAAGTAAAACTTCAGGGTATCAAATTATTCATTTCATAACTAGTATACAATTATCAATCATGTCCTCATCTCTTGAAGAAAAATAATGCTTTCCACTAGAACGATTTTGATAAACAAGATTTTGATTAAAAAAAGAATATCTCGAATCTCTTATGGTCCTTATGGCACCCATTTAGGGTTACTATTGTACTTTAATACAAAATCAATCACCTTGGGGGCAGTCCTTACATAACATGATTCAAAAGGCCATGAAAGGGTCATCTACTACATCAACATGAAATTCCTAGGTTATAAGCTTAACTATACAACAATTGAGTGAGCATGCTTAGCTATTATTTTTAGTTCCCAAAAACTATGAAACTACATAGTAAGTCATAAAATCAATCTCATCTCAAAATTTTCCCAACTAAAATATTGTTATATGATTCATCTCTCATGAGTCATATGTCAAAATAGGTCACGTTTCTTAATGAATTTGGCATAGAATATGTAAAAAATGTAGCAATATAAGGAAATGTCATGGTTGATCAACTATTATGAGTTACATTAACAAATAATCATCTTTTAGTCACAAAATTTCTTAATGAGTTTATATTCACTTATAATGATTTTTTATCCTAGAAATTATATTTTGATAGTTCTTATACAAACAAAGGGCCATATACAGGGATCCTATGTCACCCCTCAAGGTAATTTCATCACCAAAACATTTAGATTGGGTTTCTCATGTAAAAACATAACATAATATTAGGCTTTAATCAAAGTTATTATAATAGCAATACAATGGAACTTCCAACATCTCCTAATTTATGAACATTCATAGCTCATTATCAACCAAGTCAATATGAATATCACACCAAAGCTAATAAGATAATTCCCTATAAAAGGATGGTAGATAATTTTAAGGAATATTTTACCTCCATTGAGTTTGAAAAAGTACCCATTGTGAATAAAAAAGGAGCATATGTCATGGATACAATTGGATCCCTTGTAGATATTCCACAAAATAGTTAACATTCTGAATTCTAAGTTGATAATATTTTGGTCCTTGCTTATGATATTCCTGAATTAAACCTCATCTATGAACATGTTGGTCTCAAGAATCCCTAGTATCATGAAATTTCAATTGCCTCCATAAACAAACCTTACCTCTTAAACTATCTCATACAAAATGCAAAACTTTTATCTATCATTCATCTCATTTCACCATCCTCAACAAATTATTATATCAAAGGAGCTTTGATGGTATCTTACTTATATGAATTAATTTGGAAGCGGGTTATCTCACATTGAAAGAGACATTTAATGGTATGTTTGGTGCACACAATGCTAATATTATCTTAGCCAAAAAAGTCTTAAGAACAAGCTACTATTGGCCCATCATTGAGCAACACATATGTCAAATGTCTAGGTTGTTAGCAACATAAAGATTTGATTCATACACCATCCTAGGAATTACATCCCATCATTACCAAGTATCTCATCACAAATATCAAACTCTCAAGCTTTGAGCTTCTTTCTGTAACTATGATGGAGGTGGGTTTGGTATGACAAGAGGTAATTAAGGGTGTCGAGACACCACTCATCAATACTTTCTAACTCATGCAGTAATGCAACCCAATACTCATCATTAACGAGTTGTTGTAAGGAGACACACAAATATGGAAGTTCAATCTCAATTGGTAAGATGGATTCATAGCTAAAGATGAAGGAATATGGAGTCAAACTAGTTGGTATGTGGATAGCAATGCAATATGCTTAGAGAGCGAGATTAAGATATAGGTGGTAGTCATTATAGAGCTTCCCTTATGTCCAATCAACTGATATAGATATCATACATACAACTTAATGGACCTATAGATCCCAAATTAAGCAATTCATTATCTTAGAGGTGCTTCATTTAAATTGTCAACCAAGGAATCATAATCTTGAGATTATGTTGGCACTATATGTGCACTTGAGAATCATAAACCTTCCTAATCTATTGAGTAAAAAAAAAGTAACAAAAACAATTATAATTAAAGGAAACTAACTGAAATAACTTCTTCATAGAAATAGAACTAAGTAAATACTAATTGTTATAAGTAACTATAATAACTGTTACAACTAACTATTCCTATGCAGACTGTAATTTAATGAACCTCTACGTTGCAATGTGATTCAATAATATTTAATTGTTTATTTAGTAACTCAACATAATGTGAACAAAAAATATAATTCAAAATTTAACTAATAATCTAAACTAACATAGGTTATACAATACCTCAAGTGGCCCTTGGTTGAGCTGCTACAATCCACAATGTCTTTCTTCAAATATTAACTCAAAGATTCATGGAAATTGATGTATTTTTCTTTATTACAGTTCAAATATACAAAATCTTAAAACATAGTATCTAAAAATAAGATTTGTATTCAGATCTACTTCATACATAAATCTAGCTAGTTTGGTCTCTCACAAGATCAGACGTATATATAGGATCTATGAGAGTCCTCTTATTCTTGACTAAAAATAAACTATAAGCAATTATCAACTCTCTCAAAAATATAGGAAGAGGACTAGGTCTTATTTCAATAGTAAATAAAAGATAAATGGAATTAAGAGTCTAAGAATCTGATAAGGACTCTTCATCAAGTAACAAGGTATTTATAACCGAAGGTTTGCTTAATCAAGGAAGAACTTATTGCAAGCAATTAACCACTACTAGAACAAGTATCCTCTTTCCTCCATGATTTATTAAAATAAATAGTGAAAATATGGAGTGGTCCATGAATAAACCATGTTCACATTTTCTGACCATCGCTTGCATCACATTCGAAAAAATGCACGTATTGTAATATATCACCTCCTTTGATTGTGGTGGGCCAACATTCTTCTACGAGTTGAAAAATCCTTCATGGTAGGGATTAGTTTATTCCATAGGCATTTTTCATCATCAACAACTATAATTAATCATAAAACTCGACTAAATTCAATAGATGTTCAAAGATCACACAATCATTCATCAATATAATATATCATCTTTAATACTTTTAAATACTAAAAATATATGAAAAGGTTTGGAAATGTCTTTGAAACTTAGTAGAAATATGATAAAGGTATGGAACTAAGGCAAGGAAAACAAGAAATTTCTAGGTCCCATCATTCCCCCCAACTTGGCTCTTTCCTTGTCCTCAAACAATTCAAGGTCTTTGATTGTATTGAAATATAATTTCCCTATATTCCATTATGTTAATGACCCCTTCACCCTACTTATGGCCTGCTTTGTTGCCCCTATTTCCTCCTTTCTTCCTGTCTAATGTGAAATTAGAAACAAAAGAAGGGGAGGATGAAACATTAGAGGGAACCATGTAATATGATGTTGAAGGGAGGTTGTGATATACTTGTGGGATATTTTAACTATTGCTAAGTAATTGAAGACATAATGAGATTCCTTCTTTTTTGCACTTGTGTTAACTCCTTCCATCTATCATGTGAGAATGTAAGTTCTTATCTTTATGTTCCTACAACTAATTCTTGAAATAATTTATAATATTGTTCCTTGCATTCCAAAATCTCCCTCTCCACCCAACGCCTATCCACGAGGTCAATCCATTCCTCCATTATCCTTTGGGGATCCTCTACCTATGCTCTAAGATGGAGGGGAAGTGACTTCTCATTTTATTGATAATCTTGTTGTAAATTTCCTTTTTGATGTTCATTTCTAATAAATGAGGCTAATTCCTTTATTTGAACATCTCCCACAAAGATAAATGGGTTCTAGGTAGTGTCATAGAGAATGACCAAATTATGTAAATAAAACTCATGTAATTGATCTTGCATATCTAGTGTGACCTATTGGTAGGATTCCAAAAGCAATGGGGGCGAAGATAGGGAAAATAGGAGGTCACTAATTAGCTAGTTAAACTGAAAACTTAAAAATTTCTCCTATAGAAATAGATTGTACACCCTATTAGATGGTCTACATTTCAAAAGTTGAATTGTTTTATCATCCATTTCTTCCATTTTCACCTTTAATCTTTTAATATCTACATATGTTTTCTCCTTCTCTCTAGTGTGTGTTGCTATCAACTTAAATTTTTCTTTATCCCAAATTTTCAATGATTTAGGAATTTTTCTACTTTGTTCCATAATTCAATTCCAAGGGTAACCATGGTATGAATTTTTGGCATCACTCGAGTTTCATTTTGATTCTCAGGTTGTGGAGTTTTCTTGTTAATTTCAATGAGGGCCAACTATGCCAATTTCTTCAAACTTGCCCCTTGTTGTTCATAAACATGCAACTATTTCTCCAATTCTTTGACCTTATTATCCAACCCATTCTCTCTATTTTCATCCCTTGATATGCCCTTACAGTTCCTTTATTTTCTATGGAGTTTCCCATAGTTTCTTACTTTCCTCTTTTCCTATTAAAAACAATCCATTCTCATTTTTCAAAAAATATTTCTTCATCAATCTCTGTTGGTGAAGTAAACTATTCTTCAACAACTGGACTGTTTATAGGATATGTGCTTCTTCCTTGCTATGAATAAGTCTTCAGACTCAAAATTTGAGCAGGTGCTCAAATACAAAAATTGCAAACTCTTTGATTGTTGTTGATCACTAGGTGAATTTTCTTCTTGTGGGTCTATTTTAGATTCCACTATAACAACCATTTCTTGTTGAGGCTTGGAATTTAATTTTGTAAATCCCTTCTTCTTGAGGCAATGTGATTGTCTTTTTGGCTACACTAACCTTCTTTGTCTCTTTTTGGGTGCAGAGAAAGGGGCTATACTTTTTCTTTTGTGTTGTTTGGGCTTGGAAGGGTTTTTGGTGGAAGTAGGGGTTTGTGGTTCTATAGATGCTACAAGTTGCTCCCCATAAGCTATATGTTGGGTTTCATATAATTCTAGCTCTAATTGTTCATCAATGTTGTAGTTAGTTGATGCAATGTGTGAGGAAGAGGGTACATGTTCCTCTCCAACAATTGTAGATGACAAGAAGCATTCACTTCTTGAGCCATGTTTGTTTCTTCCAACCCTAGCCTCATAAGTATTTCAGTATATATTGTTACGAGCTATAAAATTTTCCCAAGACACATCAGGGTATTAAATTCTAAGACTTCTTTTAATAAACAAGGTGACTAAGTAGTAATGGGACAAATTAGATTGATTCCTCTTTCTTTTATATTCAATTGACATTTTTTTCAAAAAATTATACAAGAATTTGGGAACATTCACCAACCTTTGATAGAGCAGGTGACTTAGAAATTTAAAATATACTATATATATAAAAGTTTGCATGCCATTACATGTTAAGTATTTAACTATATATGAAGCAACAAATACCCATAATCATGGTAGAGAAATTATTTTAGTACCTTGCGTCAAGGGAGTCCAATTCCTCTCTTGGCTATGTACATTCATTTCATGTTGTGATTGCATCAACGTGCACTATAAATTCTTCTCCCATCATGGATAATCTAGAAACTTCTACAACTATTGCTTTTGAAGCATCCATTTTCAAACCTCTGATTGTGGCCTCATCATTCTATAGTGTACTAGCGAGTTGTTATGTCATTACTTCATTGTACTTTGTGAAACGAAGGAAATAGTCTAGCCATCCAACTTGTTGGAAGATGGGTAGACACAGTTGGTCTTCCAATAATTGATTATGTGTTTTTGGTTCTTGTTTGATAATGCCACCTCTCATTTTGATTCAATCTAGCTTCAAATTGCTTACTGATCAATCCTTCATCCCTATTGTTTTGAGTATTATACCCTCTGTGTTTGTAGCATTTGTAATTTTGCAGAAAAAACTCAAGCTGGTGTATGCAATTATTTTTGTCTACAATGAATTTGGTAAAGACAATCAAATAGTTTTCCTCCAACTTAAAGTTTATATTTATCCTCAAATATCAAGGTACATGAATTACAGAGGGAATTGATTTCAAAGCATTGTAAATATAAATATTATAAATGAAATGTTGCATGAACATAAAGTCTACAAGAAATTAATAAAATTTAATGGTAATTATGTTATAATGATAAAAATACCTAGAAGGACGTAGTGATGGAAAAGGTGGCACATGTGATGTGATGTGAACATTGTCATGCAACAACTTAGCAAAAGATATGAATGATGGAAAACCAAGAGAACCATAATTTCCTGCCCAACTTGCACCAAACCCTAATAATAAGCATGCTCAATAGGCTTATACTAACAAATCTATCTAATAACCAATCTATGGGGTTGAGGTCACTAATGTCCACCTACGTTCAGGAAGATTGCTTGTTGCACCATCATCCCCTCATTATCACAAAACTCATTGATTAGGAACCAACAATAGAAACCACTAAAATTCAATACAACAACCTGGACAAGGTAAGTTACATCCAAACATCACAAGGAAGCACCATTTCTAGAGAGACTGAAAATACATAAATTTCACTCTAAACTTGAATTTGATTTCTTAATGCAACTTAAGAGTGTTTGTGTAAAGATACCCTTGATCCAAGCTATTAAATAAGTTCCCATTTGTCCAAAAAATATGAGGGAATTATGCCTCCAAAATACAAGCAGGAAAAGAAAAGATCCCCAGACTATCCATTTTTAGGACAATGGCTAACATTATGCTAGGCAACATAGTTGTCCCAAAGTATGCAGACCTTGGGAGCCTTATTGTATATGTATAGATTAATGACACACTTATCAAGAAAACTTTGATTGACCTAGGGGCAACCATCAATGTAATGACAAGGGAAACAATGCAACAACTTCAACTAATGGATTTGAGACCTGAACCCATAATTTTACAATTAGCAAATAGGTCCACATCCAGGCTAGAGGGTATTATTGAGGATTTGGTTATCACACTAGATTCATGGGAATATCTAGCAGACTTTATGGTTTTGTAGCCCAAAGCCAACCTTGAAGGATATCCATTAATCTTAAGTAGACCATGATTAGCCACTGTAGATGTATTTATTGGATGTAGTTTTGGTAACATGATAATTTATAATGGGAATGTGACCAAAAAATTGGTCCTCTATCTACCTACACAACCACATGCAAAATCAAAATAAATTGTTTGTCCAACCCTAGAAGAGGATTACCGATAATCCTTGCAAACACTTATGACGATAAAACGAATCCTAGTGATTGAAAATTATGATGAAGACGAAATTCTTTCCCATATCATGCAAGAATCTTATGGTAGGGACCCACAACAACACTACTTTATAGCATTTTTATATTTCCCCTTGCATAATATCATACCCATAAATGCCTCCTAATCCACTTCCCAACTATTCCATACACTACTCTCACATAGTTTCAATCTTAATCTATCAAGGTTGGATGTTTCTTCTGTCATGACTTGTGCCATAACCATGGAAATAACACTAGACAAAACACTCAATGTCAATAAACAATTGACAGTCTCCCAATAATCTAAATTACTTACAATGTTGCAAGCTCACACAACAACATTTTCTTAGGAATATCATGACATGAAGGGCATAGATCCTAGTCTTTGTATGCATATAATCTACATCAATCAGGGATATAAGCTAGTCAGACAGGCACAAAGAAGAATGGATCTAGTTGTGCAAGATATAGTGAAGATAAAATTGCATAAGCTATCGGATACAAGGTTCATTTATCCAATCTCAAATAGTAAGTGGGTTTCCCCATTAGTGATAGTGCCTAAGAAGGGAGGCAAATGGAGAGTGTGTGTAGATTACAAAGAGCTAAGTACAACCATAAGGATAATTTTCCTCTTCCTTTTATTGATCAAGTGTTAGATACACTAGCAGGGAAAAAATACTTTTCTTTCCTATATGGGTTTAGTGGATACAACTAGATAAAGATAGCTCTAGAACACCAGGATAAAACCACCTTTACATGTCCATGGGGTACATATGCCTATTTAGTTTTACCATTTGGGTTATGTAATGCACATGCAACATTCCAGAGAGATGTCCTAAGCATATTTTCAAACTTTGCACATGATTCCATGGAAATATATATGGATAACTTCATCACTTTTGGAAACTCCTATGAAGAAGCATTAGCGAATTTGGATAAAGTCCTTCAAAGGTGTTAGGATCACAACCTCTCTTCAAGTGAATCATAAAAAAATAGAAGCGATCTCCACTCTACCTATCCTATAGAAGAGAAAATATGTGAGGAATTTCCTTGGACATATAGGATACTATAGGAGTTTTATTAAATATTTCAGTAAAATAAAATCCCCCTGTTTGTTCTATTATCTAAGGATATTGAATTTGAATGGACCACTGCTTGATAGGAAGCTTTTGAAGCTCTCAAAACAACTCTCACAAGGACACTTGTTTTGAGGGGCCCTAACTAGACAATCCCTTTCCACATACATACAAATGCTTCTCATTTCACCATAGGTGTTGTTTTAGGAAAGAAGGAAGGTAATTTGGAATATGCCATTTATTACATCATTAAAAATATTCAAGTTGTTGAGCTCAATTATATCATCACAAATAAGGAGATGTTAGCAGTGGTATATGCCATTATCAAATTTAGACACTATATAACTAGATATTATGTCTTTGTTCATATAGATCATACAACAATCAGATATGTAATTAACAAAATAGTTGGTGGGAAAATTGTTAGGTGGTTATTATTGTTGTAAGAGTTTTATATAACCATTATGGACAAGCTATGGAAAGCAAACGTGATAGTTTATTTTCTTTCCAGGCTACAAGTCAAGACAAAAGAAGTTGTGGATGATTCCTATCTAAATGAATATTTATTTTCTCTCTTCACCTTGGTATGTAGACATAGCTAATTACCTGGTTGTAGGAAAGACACCCCCACATCTCTCACCTACAGAAATGCACCATTTAGTTGAACACAACTTTCCAAATTCATGGGTAGCTAGTTATCTATTTTATACAGGGACAAATAATATAATGATAAAATGCATAAGGGATTATGAAGTATGTGATATCCTTAAGGTTTGTCATGATGAGCCTTGTGGAGGACACTTTGCATCAAAAAGTAGAGCTCTAAATATTCTAAGCACTGGTTACTATTGGCTTACACTTCATAAGGATGAGTAAAATATACAAGAAGGTGTGACTGATGCCAGAGGATGGGTAAACCTACCAAGAGTGATGAAATTCCCCTACAACAATAATTGGTCATTGCATCATTTGATAAGTGGGAACTAGATTTCATTGGACCAATATCTCCTACATCTAACAATAAGGAATACATTCTATTCTATACTGACAATATTACAAAATGGGTGGAGGTTCAAGTGTTGTAATTTAATAGAGATGGTAATGTTGCCACATTCCTTTATGAGGAAATATTCATAAGATATGGTGTGCCTAGGGAGATAGTCACAAATCAAGGACCCCAACTTACTTTAGATTTAATTGTCTAACTAGTCAAGGAATATGAGGTTAGACATAAAAATTCAACCCCCTACCATCTACAAGCAAATGGGAAAGTTGAGGTCACAAACAAGAAAATTGAGGCCATTCTAATGAAGAGAGTTTAGATGCATCAAAAGGACTAGGCAGTAAGGTTACTTGAAGTTGTTTGGGTGACAAGATAACCTGGAAGACCACCATAGGATTCACACCATATGAATTGGTGTATGGAATAAAGGTTTTCCTTCTAATAGAATTTGAGCATAAAACTCTATGAACAATAGTGTAGCTTGGAATGGTTCTCTTTGAAGCTCAGAAAGATAAATTGCACAATCTCAATGCTCAGGATGAAATAAGGATGGAAGCAGTCCATCATATAAAGATTATGCACAAACAAAGAATCAAATGCCATGGTCGGTTTATCAAAACCTAGGAATTCAATGGAGGATATTAGGCATTGCTTTATGAATCAAGGTATAAGGACCACAAGGGAAAATTACAAACACAATGGCTCAATTCTTATGAAATTAAACATGTATTTTAGAATGGAGCAACACAACTCACTACAATAGATTCAATCAAATTCTCCTTAATGGTTAATGGACATAGACTAAAAATTTGGTAAAATACATTACATAAGGATGAATTTCTACATAATATACAACAATTTATACTATATATAGATTCAACATTGCTTGCAAAACATGCAGACATCATCAAATCACCAATTACTAAATTTATAGATGATCTAACCAACTCATCTAATGATGTATACCAAGTATAAAATCTCACAATAAAATCTCACATGCACTATGTCAACAATAAATTGTACCATTAGCAATAGCTATTTTTGGATATACACAACAAGTTCATGTGAAATGTAGCAAAAACCCTGAGGAATTTATAAAAGGGACTTGTTCTACTGCTACCTGCAACAACTACCTCCAATTCACTACTACTATGCCCACAACCACTATCACTTTAAGTTACACATCACTTCTATCATTTCTACATGTAGCCACTCATAGCCCCATGAACCGTCATAAAGAAATATATTTCAATGTGTCTGGGAAGAGTTGCAGCCTATGGGCATCTATGGTGTAATTATAGCTTCTGCATAGGACATCAAGCTTGAATAGGAATGTGTCTGGGTCTTATGTGATTCACTCGTAGAAATTGGGTAATATCAAAGGAGGTTTATTCTTGAGGGAAACCTCCCGTTCTTGATTTATAATTGGGAATTCGAATGTAACAAGCTTTGTTGGGTTTATGGATTTTTTTAGTGGCGAATCTTCACCAATTGGTGAATATTTCATATCAGCCAAGTCAAAATTGGAAAATATATTACAACCAACGAGGTGGTCAAATTGCCTAGATTTTTTGAATTATTGGTCTAATGCATTTCAATTTGCCATCAATTTATTTTATGATGCAAATGTAATTAATATTTTTTCCATGACAAACTACGCATTTCAAATGAACTAATTCATATTTTTTCCTAGAATCTTAGAAGCATGTATTAAATCACCCACATATTCACCAATATTATTAAAACAACATTGTGTATTAGGACACATTTTTCCAACATCATTAAATGTTCACTCCATGTGAGGATCCATTTTACCTATAAAGTTTATAAATAATTACTTATAAGGACCCATTTCACCAATAACATTAAAAAATAATTATGTTTGAGGACACATTTCACCAATTACATTAAAAAATAATTGCATATGAGGACCCATTTTGCTAATACTATGATAACTCCATGCTAATCATAGGGCCATAAGCTCCTTCAAAATTACAATGTATGTGTTTTGTCAAGGTTTGATTCACCCAACATTTAAATGTATTATTGTATAATCATACAGGATTCGACAAATTTTTACTACCATTTAAAAATCTTGTGGAATTCACCAAATATGGATTGATATAAAAATAATTGAAACTTTGATTTATTCTTACATATTTTATTCAACTCTGAACTTATGAGATCTCGATTCAGAAGTTGGACTTGGAAACTTACAACTAGATGCATTCTTGCATTAACGAATAGTGAGTCAACGAAAACCTAAAGGTAAGTGATCATTTCTTCATAGTGTTATAAGGATTTTTATCTCTTTTCCATTCTTGCTTCAATCTTAAAGGGAGATCAAGATGTCGAGTAACAAGTGCAACAAAAGTAAGACTCCTCAGGGTGGTGAAGGGACTAGGAGGCCATCAAAACACCCAAAACATAAAGTTACAATAAAGTCTTACTTTGGAAATATTTCTAATCCATCAAATCAAGATGGACTACATCATTAACTCCTACACCAAATATTAATGAAGGCATTTCCAATACCTTGCTAGAATATGGATTGAGTTAATTGAGTCAGACGAGGATGACAATATCACAAAAGATGTTCCAAGGGATACCCAGGCTAGCCAGAATGAGTTAATTGACTTGGATGGAAATGTTAGCATCGTAGATGATATTGCTACAAGGAAGAGGAAAATAAATTCCAAATAAAAAAATGAGGCATGCATGGGATAAGGAATTTTTAGATTGATTGGGTGTCAAAGTACCCATTCATTGAACTAGTGGATAATGCAAAAAAAGATGAACCTTCAAAAGAGTTTAAGTGTAATATTTGTAGTTGGAAATATAAATGAGACAAGAAGTTTCAGCTAAAGGTTGACACTATAGAAAAGCATATCAATAAATTTTATGAAAAAAATCATAGATGGAAAGGAAAAATCAGTAGTAAGATGAAAATCAAAGGAAGAATGTCTTCATATTAAGTATGCCCTGGAATATGATGAGCATATGCAAAGAATGGTGAATCTTTCTTGATGCAAAGCATCTACCAAAAACCACAAACCATCAAGGGTTCTTCTGACCCTATTCTCAACTTGAGAAGATCAATTACAAATCCTTTAAAAACTCACTTATTATTTCACCAAAATTCATCAATTTCACTTGAAATTACAAGGCTACCAAAAAGCCAAATCACCACATCATCATTCTAGACCTTTATCAGACTCAAAACCATCTTATCAATCATCAATTTATCATAATCAAAGCAATAACCTCTGTAGAAAACTCTGAACCAAGTCAAACACCCAACTTGCACCATATTACTCTTCAATGCAACTTACCCTACAAGGAAAAATAACTACAAACCATGTATTCTTACTTCCAAACTGTCACCAGAATTCCAATACATATTAATCATCATGTTTCTAATTGAAATAAACCAATAGCATATTCACATAACACTGATCTATCAGATACTTTAATTCTTGCAGTCAAAACACCTTTTTGCATATAGTGTTCATATAGCCCAAACACATCAAATTAAAAAGTTCAGCCTCAAAACCTTTTCCAAACCATTGAAACATCTTTACCATCATTATTTTATCAGTTACAATGCAAAAGAAATCACCTAGATCTTTGTATACACAAAATTACACTCTCTTGCAATCATAGATCCAAAACCCTTGTAGCATTACCTTATGACAAAAGCGGGTATAGCAACCAACCCTGATTGTATCTCCATGAAAAAAGCATGCCTTTGGGAACCCATTTCAGTCCAGGTTAACATAATTTTAGGGAAATAGCACTTGTATTGGAAAATATATACAAACCAATAGACTGTCCACTAGCAAATCACACCAATTAGGTAAAAAATACAAAGCAACTACCAATGAATCAACTTGAAACTACCAAATAACCCTGAGAAACATTGAGTCAGGTCTCAAAACTTTCATTTCACCAACTTTTAGAGATTGGAAGGCACAATAGAGCATCAAATATCAAAACCCTCATTTTGGGTAGCCTTAAGCCAAGAAAAGCAAGGGTTTTAAAAAAACAACCTTTCCAAAGCCTGTACCAACTTTCCACTACTTGAATCATGGTTATTTATTATTGCACATGCTCTAGAAATCAAATTCCAACCTTCATGCATTCCTTTGTATCAAATACCACCTTGGAGCCATGCTTTTTGTGAAGAAAACTCTATTTTTCTGTAGGGACAACAACCTAACTTTGAATTCTTGTCTTCAATCTTCTCCTGTCATCACATACACATTAAACACACCCTAAATAAAAACTATTTAATCCATCCCACCATTCTACCAAGCCTATATCGGTGGGATGGTAGTTAGTTTCTTAATTGACTCTCAAAACCCTTGTCAAGGGTTTGTAGGAAGACTACAAAAGACTTGTTCTTTTTTTCTTCTAAATCTGATAGAAACCTTTCAAATCAAATTCAATTGATTGCTAACCCTCTATTCTAAGAAAACAAAACAAATATAAGACTTATAAACTGCTGCACAACCCTTACAAGGACTAAAATAAGGGAAAGAACGTTGCAAATACTGAACAAAGAGCTTTATTTACTAAATTGCTTTCAAGAATACAATCTCTCCCCCTTTGCTCGCCCCCACATTGCTTTATAAGGTGTTTAAATAAGTTACACTAACTACCTTTTGAACTTCCACCGACCCATCCTTGCCTTTTCATAAAAAGACTCCTCAACTTCCAGATTTTATGCACTTTTTTGCATTTTACATAATTGACAACTTTTAGCATTTTTTTTCAAACTAACTTGAATCACCTCCTAGAGACCTATTTGTGACTTTGAATACATTAAATATGACCTTCACATGAATTTTTTACATTGTTTTTCATGTTGAAATTCAAATTTTACAATTTTTCCTTTTGAAGGTATTCAGTGAGCAAGGTGCACCTGCACCATTGCTGCATGTGGAGGTTTAATTGAAGCTCAATTTGGAAAGATAATGACATGAGCACAACTAGAAAAATTGTTCAGATGAGTATTATTTTTCATATTTTGTCTAGAGGGCATCTTATGAAAAACTACCCAAAATATATTAATTTATTATCTTTTTTGGGTGTTCCTAACTTTCCTAGCACACATTGGTCAATAAATGTTGGATGGGGATGGGAAAATTATCTTGCTGAGGTGGAAAAATAAGATTTATAAGAGAAAATAAAAGAGTCAACCTTCATTGCATTATCTTTAGATGAAGTTACTATGATAGATAATACTTCTTGGGTATGTATGCATGTGTATACTATACACCAACATGTTTTCCAACCTCATCTACTTCATGTTCATAAAATGAAGGAAACTTTGACATTGCAAAATATATTTGAGCTAGTTAAGAAATATTTGTATGAAATTGGAGGTATGGGTGACTTCACAATTGCCAAAAATTTGGTGTGTGTAGGAGCTGATGGAGCTTCAGTAATGCAAGATCACATGAATGGTATTTTCTTAAAGTTACAAACTACTTGTTCACCATATATGATTGCCATTCATTGCATGGCCCGTAGAATGAATTTAACATATAAAATTGTAAGCAAGTTTCCTACTGTATCAAAAGTTGAAAATCTAGTCTGCAAGATCTATTCATACTTTTGCTAAAGTCCCAAATATTTTGCAAATTTTAAAATTTTGTTGAGGGAATAACAATAGGAAACAAGATTCTTAAGGATGTTGATACCAGATGGATCTCCTTGCATGGACCAGTGCAATGATTTTTTTCAAAATATTGATCCTTGATTGGAGTAATGTATGAACATTGCCAGATAGTAGACAAAGCTCCTAACCTCTTACATAGGTTAAGCAATATAGAGACAGTCTTAAAGTTAGCTAATCTTTTCTTTATGCTAGATGAAATGAACAATCTTATGAAGAAAGCCCAAGATAGAACTATGTATATCTATGAATATACTAAACTACATAGAATGACATGCATGACCCTCAATAATCTATATCTAATAGATTATCCATTTTAAATTCCAAATTTTTTAAGCTGGCAGTTAATTACAAATTTGAATAATCTTGAACATTATTTACAGTTTAATGCAAGCGGGTAGTTATGTGTCTTTTTACGTGGATTTGAGATGCCAATGCACTATTGTATGACGGTTAGGTGCTCTACCCGAGAAGTACATGTTACAAAGGAATATTTTAACAACATTATTAAATCTGTAAGTGGTACTTTAAAATCTATTGCAAAATCTATTTCCTTAGAGGTTTATGAACGTCCCTCGAGATAAAATACTTGAAGCCATGTCTATTGTGTATCCTCAATTTCGGATCCCAAACAACCATCATAGCCTAAATTTTTTCATAAAAAAGTAATTACCTTGGCCGAACAATAACAAAGGTTTGGGAAACCTTTGGTCAGAGTGAAATATTGCATGATTCATTATCAAACTTGCTGATTTATGTCAAACAATGATATTGGGGTCGGTGGAGGATGAGAGTTTTTCAACGCATTGGGGTTTTTGAAATCAAAGATATGAAACAAACTAGACAAGATTTGGAAAATTGCTTGAGGATGTATTGGACTAGGTACAATATCCAATTTTTTCCTTTTGAAAGAGAACTCACAATCTAGAAGTCCATATGTGAAAGAAGAGGGTTGTGCAACACTTCAAATGTTAGTGGCAATGGCACAAATGATAGTGACACAATGAATGTTGAACTTGAGATGCAGTTAAGTAGATGTACGTAGGGAAAAGAAAATTAAGACCAAACTCAAAGTCAAGATGACTCTCAATCTCATCATCAGAGTGAGGACCAGGAGGTGAATTGGCAAATGGAAGTGATTTAGCAATTTTTAGGTATTTATACTACATTTCATGAATCATATTCCAAATTGTAGTTGATGAATATTTATATTGTATTTCATGAAATTTTAAATTATAGATTATATTGAATAAATTAACATATTATTAATAATTTCATATTTTAATTATGTCATATTGATAAGTTTTACATGTACTCAGTGATTCATCATTCAACTCAATGCTTAATAACATATTAACAACAGTAACATATACAACAATGAATATTATCAATCGTTTAATGTGTATCTAGTAGTAGAAAACAAAGTTTGTCTTCAATTGAGCAAAAAAATAATATAGATAATTGAACAAATTAATGAATTTGAGTTTTGTATTGATTTTCAAATGAAGAAATACATAGAGGCAATGTAAAATCTTGCTCAAAGACAACTCTGCATAGAGTTGAGTTGGAAACTCATATTATAAAATCATTCCATCAACTTTTGTAGCATGCTCCATTGTTAATTTGATGGAAGTGCCATTTGTTGTAACTGATAGTGCCTGACTTAAAAATTTGTTAACAATTCATGATTGAAATTGGAACTTGACTGAAATATTTCAATAAAAGTTACATTCAAGGTTATGAGTGGTTTGATGGAATCCAAATAGTTCGCCTCATTTGGGTTTTGAGGAAACTGGTCCAAATCAATCTTCCTTGTATCCTCCATCTTCTTTTTGAAATCATCCTTTCCAATGAATCACTTAGTTGTGTCAAAAGCCTTTGGAAAACCAAGCTATGTCAAGTTCCTTACCTTTTTATCCAACTTCATCTTTTTTGCAGCTTGATCTAGAAATTCCTTTGTTTCATGTATTCTCAAACACTTTTGAATGATAGATGACACCTTCATTGAGGCATCAATCTGGTCATTAATTCCTTTTGATTTCAATTCATTGTCACTAGCTTTGTAGATTGTTTTCAAATGATTTGTAATTTTCTCTCTTGAAATCACATCTTTGTTGTCCATTACATATTTCTTGAGCTTTCTATTATGTACTATCAAATCATCAATCAATTGAAACAATTCACACAAATGATCAATCCTCTACATTATTTCCTCCTAGATCTTTTGTTTCGTATACCTCATTGTTTCTCTAAAAAATGCAGTTAACTTATTTTGACAAGATTTTATTTCATTTTTTGCTTCCCTCAGCTCCACCACCAATCTTTCATTGTTTTTTTCTCTATTCCTCCAAATTTTGTTTCCAATGGTTTTCTTTCACCAGGTTTTGTTTTTATTTTTTCTAAAGTGGATTTTTCATCACCATATTTATTTTTGCTCTGATCTAACCTTTTCTTCAATTCATTCAATTTCACCTATGTTTGTTTATCATCTTTGCTTCTAGATGTAGAGGTAATTTTTTTTTTTTTTTTTTTCTAATTCATTGTTCTTGTTATCTGTTGCTTTCCTCTTTGCTTTCTCATTTGCTAGGTTTGCTTGTAACTTTTCTATTTGAATCTGAAACCTTTTTTTCTCTCTCTTTCTTTAGCAATGATGTGTACACCAATTTATTATTCTTCTTTGATACATTAATTTAATTAGAATTTTTGTATCCAAAAAAATATAATTAAAATTCTAATTAGAAGTTGCTCACCTAAAATTTAGAGTAATCCATTTGATTCTCTAGTTTATTTTGAACTATAAGAACAACAAACATGTACTCCATGATTTCTTTATTTGGGTCAAATATGGGTAGTACCTTGGTTGTTGCAGGATTTGAAGTTACAATAGATGAACTCTCTTTCAATTGCTTCCTTTCTTTTTTATACATTCCTAATTTCTTTTTAAACTCATCATTGTAATCAAAACTTGGGGACATAGAAATAATGGAATGCTTGAATGGTGAAGGAGCACTTGCAGTGATGGGAGCATCTCCAATTATTTGAGACCGAGCTCGAGGCTAAGGATTAGTCATTACTATTGCAGTCACACTAACTAGAGGAGTTCTTGGAAATAACTCCTTTGGGGTGGAAATTAAGGTAGTGGTAGTGGTACTGGTAGTTGGACTTGGACCTGCCATAATCCTTTACTTCTTTAGAATGCCTTGATCATTGGGTGTTTATGTAGTATCTTGTATTGTTGGCCTCTTATGTGTAATTTGTTATTGTAGCACATGTTGACCACTACTAGTACTACTACCCATACCATCACCACTAGTGGCAGTGCCAGTTGCACTAGATTCTCCACCATGGGCATGTCCTAGTTGTGATTGTATCTGACCATGAGGATTAGGATTTGAAGTGGTAAAAAAAATGAATTGTTTCAACTATGCTTGTATGCCCTTGGGCTATTTTATTATCTTCAATGCCTTAATCACTAGGTTTTCTATGGCCTACCTTTATTGCTCTCCAAATTCCTTGTTCTTTGGACCCCAAACCACCATGTTCATAACCCATTTTTTTGGCTATGACTACTCCTAAAGTATATGTTTGTTTTATGGTGTCACTTAAACCAAATTCAACTTTGCTTGCATATTTTACACTTCGTTCTTCCCTATCATCATCGGTTTCTTCATGTTCATAGGGATGCTCTTTATTCGAAAAATTGCTAAACTCAAAATCTTCTTCGATCTCTAGAAACACTGCACTAGTTTTTGGTTCACCTAGATCCTTCCTCATAGACCAAAAGGAAGTAATTTTTATTATGACCATTTTTTTTTTCTTTACAAGCCATTTTTAGAGAATCTAGTATTTTTACTTTAAGTGATGGTAAATCACTTTTTTTATAAAAATTGTCATACCTCCTTATTTTCTTCTCTACTTCTCTCTGTTGGTGCAATGCCACAATTTCTGCTGACAATTGTTCAAAAGAAATACTTGTCTCAACAACAATTTTCTCCATTACTATTAATTTTCTCCATTACGATTTTGACCTCATCCCAAGAATCCTTTCTTCTCAAGTTTTCAAGCAAGGGTTTACTTTGATGTTGAATTCTACTTGCAACATTCTTATTAGCCAAAATCCTTGATTTAATGGTGTCACATGGATCATATTACGAGTGAGAGACAACATCAATTATTTTTTTTCAAAATATCTTGTACAACACTAAATGCTTTTTTCTCGAATGTGAAACCTCCACATGAAAAAGGTAAAGAAGGAAATATGCTCTTTTTTTGTTGACTAACAAAGTATATTTGATTAGTACTCTCCATCTGTCATACATATTCTAATGCAAAAACCCTTTCTATCATATGTATTGGAAGTTTGTATGCCTCTACTCCTGATCCATAAAATCTTAGCATAATATATTCTTCCATTAAGTACCAATCAACCAATTGTATTTCTTTTCCTATTTGAATGTAATTTCTACAAGACATAGGTAATCTAGGCATTGGAGTATTTATAATTTCTTGATATAATGGAGCCAAAAATTAGTCTACAAAATGATTGTAGTTCCTTTGAGAATCATGCATCCTTATCTTAGTGGTCCAATCATATACTGGAGCCATTTTTTCCCTCAACATTCATATAGAGTTGAATTTGTAGCTTGTTGGTCAGAAACATTCCACTAAATTTGAATAGAAAAAATAACACAAGTATTTTGTGAACCTAAATGTCTTAGTGGAACCTCCTTTAATCATTAAAAAAAATTTATGCATTGATTTTGTAATGGTCTCAAGAAATTTATATTTGACAGGCCGCTTAACATAGTGGATATTAAATACCATTTCAAGGAGGCTTGCACCCACTTCCTGATTGCTATTCAGTTTGAGGCAACATGCTAGCATAGAAATAGTATCCTGAACCCATGGTTTAAAAATCCCTAAATCATAAGGAGGCCTATAATTATTTTTGAATAATTTACTATGACTATCCTAAACTATTTTAATTAGATTTTTTTTTTCCCCTTCATGAACTACTTCATAATCACTAGCGATATTTTCTAGGTCAATGTGGATGTTTCCAATTTCTTCGGTTGTAAACCCCAACACATTTCTAAAGTCTTTTGTAGTAATGGATAAAATTTCTTCTTTTATATCTTTATTAACAATTACTCTTTTTTTATCATCATAATTGTGTGCGTAGTCCATGATAAATTTTGGGCAAGGGAAAACCTCATGTAATATCATGTGCCCTAATCCAACTACCCATAGTGCAGTGACACTATTAATGGGAATTTTTTAACTATTTTGAATTTGGATTTACTTTGTAACCTTATTCTCACATGAAAATCTAAGTTTTGAGGTAAGCCTACCATAGATTTCAGGATCATAAATATCATGGTATTCATCTGTGAAACCTAGGGTTTTAAGCACTCTAGCATAATCTATTTTTCTATTTGATTTTGCTTTGCCTTTCCCAACAACTGGTCTAGTATTGGTGATAGACATGATTGTACAATGTGAAGTCCCTCTCAAGTCCTTAATTTTTCTTAAGTCTCTCAAGTTCTCAACTCTAAACCCCAAGATTGAAAAATTAAGAAACGATGAAACATAGGATTTATGTCTTTCACTTACTTGAATTTTGATTCTTGAAAAGATTAATACATACACATTGATAGGCATGGACTAGTTGTGTTGGAACCAAAAATATCATTGGTGTACTACAATGAGCAATCTCCCTTTGTGCTGACACTCTCACTTAAAAATAAAATCACTTGCAATAGAAAGTTAACTTATTTTTTTTCTTTTTCTCGAATATTAAAGTGAATGAAATGTGTTACCTTTGGACTAAAAAATTAGTACATTACAATTCTATATAGACACTTTAAAATAAATTCAATAGTTGTCCTACATTTCTACACCTTCTATTAAATGATCACTTTTGAGGAGAGGTGGAGTCATTCAAATGTCTCATTTCAAATAAACTCAATCGTTGATCTTTGTAAATCTAATAGTTATAGGGTGATTCTAGAGGTTTGAGTTCACAAGCCTAATGCTCTATGCAATTCATTTCAAAATTCAAATACAACCATCAATCAAACGCTCATCGAATAGTAGAGAAACTTATGATATAAACATGTGTTTTAAAGTTGTTTTAAACTTTAAGTGTGCTAGATACACAATCCTCATGAGATTGTGCCACATGTAATCATTTTTTTGTTCACAATATTATCCTTCAATAGAAAATCCATTAGATACATTGAGATGATTCCACATGTCCTTATTCCATAGTTCTATGAGTCACATATAGATCTTCTTGAATCATCCCGTAGATCCGCAAAATCTACCATGTGTTGTTATTTTGTTGCTCACAATCCTAGCCTTCAATGGAAAACCCATAAGAATGCATATAGAATGTCTTAGTTTGTGTTACTTTGAGGAGTTGGTCATGAATGCTATCTGAGATGATCTTCCCCAATCTAAGTATTGCTTTCCATCTAGAATCAATTGGATGAAAGGAAACATATAGTGTTCAAATACACGAGAATTTGGTTGGCCAAACACTCTGGCAAATAGTGTGATAATATCTCCTATATCTTCAAAAAAATATGACCTCTTGGGATTAGGTAGCACTTTCTTCACTGAATTCTTTTCTTTCTTCATCCACCGTTTGTTGATAAGTTGTTTGTTTCCTTCCACATCCTTTTCCCATACTTCAAGCACTTTAGCCTCAGTCATAATTTTAAGATTGGGGTAAGGAGGAGGGTCAAAAACATATCTGATCATTGTTGAGGTTAAATCAATGATTACATTACCATGAGCATCAATATATTGTCTCTGAGTAGGATTGTATGTTTGTGCAGCAGTTAGAATAAACTCAGGACACTGTACAACAATAGGAAAACTAGCTACATGAGCTAGCCCTAACTCTGCAATTCTCCTTGCTCTTGGGGCATCATCCTCTGAAAAGGTATTTGTGCAGAACTGCTCCAAATCCATATGTCCCACCAATGTGTCAATAATGTTCATGACCTTAGAGTCAAACTTAGATGGAACTAGGCTCCCCTGGAACTTATACTTCATAGTGAGAGGCACTTGTTCCGGTTTTAATCTCTTAGCTCTTGCTCTCTTCAATGTTCCTTTAGATGTTCCCTCAGTAGGAAATTCCTCAGCAAGCACTTCCTCAATAGGTATTTCCCCTTTGGAGTCAAACATTTGTTAGTTATCCTACAATGTTCCATTATTAGGAAAAAAGGAAAGATATATGAGGAGTAGTTTAAACACAAGCATTCATATGAAATCAACATCAAGCTAAAATTAAATTCAACAAGTTCATTCATCATCTTTGGGCTTCGGGTTCATAACAGAACCAAGAACTTAACCATTTAAAGCATAAACTGAATTCTATTGGGAGTTGGGATTGGGTCATGACTAGGTACCATACCTATGTTAACAAAGAAGTTCAGTGCAATCCCATAGTCCTACCCCATAGTGTTCAGGGGTCAGGATCGGGTCTTGGCTAGGTATCATACCTATGATGGTAAAAAAGTTGAGTATCAATCTGCGATCTGATCCCTCAATGTGGTTGGGATCAAGTCATGACTAGGCAGTGGTAGTTAGCAAACATAATCGATAAATGGGAACCTTGTAGAGTTCTGATCCCAAAGTTTGAATCGGAAGTTGGATCGAGTTGTCATTAAGAACCAAACCCATTCATAATGGACAAGTGTCAGTAGCTCCCCAAGTTCTGATCCTGATAGTATATCGAGAGTCAGGATTAGGGTGTCACTAGGTCAATGCATTTATCGATGTGCTAATGATTTAGTGTCGAACCGACTTTTGATCCCAATGGTAATGTAGGGATCAGAGGCAGGACTTAGAATAGCACTTAGTCAAAATTTTATATCAGGTTCACGGTGCCAGTCCGATCCCCAATCCCAATAGTAATGCGGGGATCAGACAAGTGGAAAAATTGAGACCATGCAGTGGAAAAATCTAAGTGGAGCTTCAATTCTCAACCCTAAAATGTATGTGGGAATCAGGGAATTGTAGGGCAACTATAACAAAGGCAACAATAATTATAATAATATCTTAGAACGTGCCTTTGGGACCAGGTTATGTGTTAGGATCAAGAACCTTCAAAACAATGCAGAACGAATCCAAAAAGGATTCGAGAGTGAAGCAAAAATGCACCAAAAGGTGCAAAGGAGAACGCAGACAAATGAAACAAAACAAACAAGAAAAGAAAACGGAAAGCACAAAAAAAAACGTGAAACACGAGCAACACAAAAAGAAGCAAGAACAAAGACAAAGACAAGAAATGCAAGCAAGAACACCTACCTTCAAATGCAACTAGGAATTATGTTGCACGTTGACAAATCATATTAAATTCCTCATACCCTAGCTTGGAATCGCTCTCGTTCTCTTTTCCAAACTCTTCAAAATAGAATGGACATAAATCAAGAGCGGCGGGATAAAAACCCTTTTGCACGTGTGAACGGTTATGACATTAATTGTGGGTTGGTCAGGCCTCAGGATTTGAGTGGATTCATAAATATGAGGCTACAGGAATGAAGGCAAGTGGGAGTCAGGATCGAGGTGTGAACCAAGACTGAGCTTTCAAAAGGTGCAAAGTTCAGTCAATGACCCACAGACTGAAACCCAATGAATAGAAAAAACAACACAGGAGTCAGAATTGGGTTGAGTTTGAAAAGTTCAAAGTGCAAGTCACAGTCCGAAGTCCAATCTCAAAGCAAACAAAGAAAGCGAGAACTAGGAGTGGGAATCAAGAAGAAACTAGAAATTTCATAAAAAGGTGAAAATTTCAAGTCATGGTCTAAAGTCTGATCCTGAAAGAATAAAAGGAGTCGGACATCAGGATCGGGTCGAAAACAAGAACAAGAACTTTGAAAAGTTCTCGATTCCTGTTCCAGTCTGAAACTCGATTTTGACACAAGAAAAACACACAAGGAAACAAGTGGAGGTCGGGATCGAGTCAAAAGCAATAACCAACACCCAAGAAGGGTGCAAAGTAATGGTTATGATTCAAAACCTGACTCCGACACACAAAGAAAAAGACAAGACAAAACACGGGACCAAGACTGGGACATGCACAAAAACTTATACACAAGGCAAAAGATAGGGTTGAGATCGGGACATGAAAAAGGACTTGAACCTTTGAAAAGTAACAAGTGGATGTTCCCTCCTGAAACCCGAACCCAAAAAATGAAGAAAAAAAAGACTTAGGAGAAAAAGAACAACTCCTAAGACCCAAACAAGAACACCTAGGACAAAACAAACAGAGGGGGGACCCATTTTGACCAAAAAAAAATGGGGTGGTTATGCAAGGAATAACAAGACCTTTTCCTAAAGATCACATTATAACATGAGATTGACATCTTAGATACATAAAACATTGGAAACCCAATTCATAAGACTTGAAGATAAATTAAATAATTGTATGTATGCAACCACAAAAATCATGTATAAATTAATCATAATCCCCCATAAATTACTACCATAAAGGGCCATTAGCCTAGAAATTAAGACTAGGTCTATAAGATCCATAAATTAATAATAATCCCTCATTAAAATATGGATACCACTCCAAATTACACCAAAAAGAATCCAAGGTAGAATGGGACACCCCTACAAGAATAAATAGGGAGACTCTAACTTAGTTTCAAATCCCAAAAATATATGAATTTACCTTCTATTCACCAAAAGAATAATGTAAAGCAAGTACATATAGTCACTCATACTTATTTATCCTCAACACAAACATTCGCTCACCATGACAATATTCATAAATTAGGTGAATCAAACCTACACCATGCTATCACTCATAATGAGACATTACATGTAGCACATTTCTAATAAAATCATATGAATTCTTTTTCATTTTAGACCAATAATAACCCACATACAATAATGCAACTTTAACATGAGCACAACCTATGGCTCCATGGACCTCTTGATGAGAAATAGATTTTTCATTATCATCCAAGAATCTAAGATATAAACCATTAAATCCATGCTAATAAAGTACACCTACAATAATCAAATATTTGGCACTAGATTTATGAATGCAAATGTGATTATTTTTAGAATTGTAAGCTCAAATTTCAAAATTAAGAATGAAATTAAAATGTTCAAATTTATAGTCTAAAACACATGCAAAAATCATGATAAATCAAACCTCAAGTTCATAAAATAAAACAAAACAAAGTTACCAAATGAACTCCTTTGACACAATAGATGTGTTCAAGTGGATGCAGTTGCTCAAATATCTATATCATATACCTATGATAAATACTTCATTAATTTTGATAGGATGATGCATTGATTTATAGATTTTGGGTAGGGAGGATGGATGATGAGGATTTATTTGTAAGATTGATAGTAGAGATTCAATGAGAGCACTTTCCTAAGATCAAGGAGAAAATAGAGGGTTTCAACCCAATTTGTTTAAAATGAATGGCTAAGATTATATTAAATAAAATAGTAATTTGTTACAACCAAAAATGGGAGAGAAATACTTTGGATGTCTAGAGGAATATAGGTAAATTAAATAATAATATATATTATTTTATTAGATGTGGAATTCAGTTAAACTAGTTAAATAATATTTATTTAATTAGTAGGTGTTGAGCTAAATTGATTACATAATATAATTATTTAATTAATTAGCAGCAATGAAACTTTTGTATGGAATGATGCTAAGATGATTTTACATTTCTACATTTTGCCTCTCTTCAAAATGTCATCGTGACTAAGATTTATTAAGACTAAAAGGAGTAATGAATTTTGAATCTAAAATAACCATGAACACCATGGTGGGATGGTGATAGTAAAAAGGTTGTTTTTGGGATTTATTATTTAGGGGTTCAATTGATCAATTGATTTATTGAGTTATATTGATTGATTATATTTTAAACTTTATGATGCCCCAAGAATTTAAGGATGAGTTAAGGATGGTGGAGATATTCCCCCTTGAGGGAACAACTAGGTTGATAGGACCAAAGTGGTCTCTTGAAAGGAGAGTTGGGTTCAAAGGGATGAAGATGGATGGGGTTTGAAGATGTAAAAATGATATATGGTGATATTTAAGAAATTTGAGGTGCAAGTAAAGGAAGAGATAATGTTAGTAAAGAATAGGGCGAGGATGAGAATAAGAAATATTATAGAAGGGGTGATAGGGATGGTTATTAAATCAATCAATATGGTAAAGATTGGAAATAGGTATATATTGAAATTATAGTGAGTAATCGATGTTTGTTGTAACACTTCATGTTATGCACTATGGTATAAGGACCAAGGTGACAATGTGCTAGCTATGCAAGTGATTGATAACCAAGTATGTATTGACCTAATGCACTATGATATGGAAGATAATGATGACAATGATCATGATTTTCCCTAGGGATCGACACAAATGCAATAAAAAAAAAACATACGAAAGCAAGAAAGCAAACATATACAAACAATAAAAAAGGAAAAAGAAGATTTTCCCTTGATCAAGCTGAAATCTAATGATTAAGTGATTTGATAATGATGATAATATTATTGATATAAAAATGATATATCTCAAGGAAAATGTCAAGATTGGGAATGCTATATATCAACAACAAAGATTGGATGATATAAACAAAGCTTAGATTTCAACAAGATCAAGAACAAAATATATGGATTCTTGTAAGATATGTGGTGGGTTGCTTGACTAAATTTGGTAAGATTATTCTAGGATATTGTTAGTGTACTTGGACAATGAGGAGCTTTGGTTGGCTAAGTTGCTATGAAAATGTAATTTGGATACTATTGGCCATGTGGATTAGATTTGGAAATTCAGTAGGTAATCGAAATCATGAACATTCGAGTATCTAGATTATAATATTGTGGATCTTGTGTTCAACTCAGATACACTACATGGTATGCTTAAGATTGGCCAACATTAGAATTGTTGGGAAAATTCATTCTAGCACCAAGCATGAAGGTTTTGAGTGGGTAGAAATATGGAATTATTGATGGAAATAATGGATGCAATAAAGGAACTAGATATGGAAAGGGTGTAGGGGGTGTAAGATGCAATTTACAAGGGATGCATCACATAGGAATAATATACTCCTACTCGGTATGTCACTCATGTATGATGATATAATTGGACACATCAAATAATTTTCAAGATATGGTTCAAGATCTTGTCTAATTATTTATCAAAGTAAAATGTGGTAAATGAGCACAAGTATGAATGAATGGGGATATCGATGGATGGGATGATAATGATAGTATGATATGGATGACTAGATAATGATTGCAAAGGATGAATGGGATGAGTGGATGGAACAAGATTTCCCCTAATTTTAAGGTGGACATAAGTGAAAAAATTATGCATGATTCTCAAAAAATGGGTTTTCATCATGAGAGTTTTTGAAGGTACCATAAAAATGGTTTTCATTATTAGACGATTTTCTCTTTAATTTTCTATTTTATTTTTATATTTCAAATTTTTGATGTTTTAGTTCAAGTGTCTGCTTCCATGGTAAGTAGAAAATATCTCATTTTTCATAACTACTTCAACTAGTTCATGTTGCTAGTGTTGCATTTAATGGATGTCATTGTGCGTTTTGAAGATTGCTAGGTTGACTTCTCCCAAGGTGTTCTTAAGAAAAATATAGTGGATGGCTATGCAAAAGTTTAAATGAAAAGGATATAGTGATGGAGGTATATGGGATGATTGATGTTGCTGCGTAAAAGAGATGGATTAAAGGATGAGAATACAAAGGAATATTTTAATGTCATGGGATCAATGGGAAGTGAAACCAATGAGTTTACACATCATACTAGGCTTGGAGATGGGTTACTTTTTTGGAAATGATAGTGGCTTTTGTATTTAGCACTTTGGGGCTTGTTAGTTAAGGGGATCACATATTTTTTATACTCTTGGATGGTGGGATTTTGGATTTTGGAATGAGTATCTATATTGCTAGATTTTGGGACCCAAATGAGTTTTACATTCTAGCTTGTTAGATATTTGCTTGAATATTTAGATTGCTTAAATTTAGGATCATCAAATTCTGGGCTCCAAGTATACTACCAATTTTTTGACTCTTAAGTTCATGTATTTTTCTTTGTGGTCCATGGATTTTCAAGACTTTATTTTGAAATGCATATGAACTTGAGATTTTGCGACTTTTGGTTATTAGAAAATAGGCCTTTTAAATTTGGAATGGCGACCCAAGGTGTATGAGACTTTTTAATCCATGTATACTTTTAGGCCTTTGAATTTGAAATGCTTGGTACTACAACCATTTGATTATAATAATTTTAGAAATTTGGAGGTGTTTCTTGGGATGTGCTAATACATCCATATATTTAAAAGCCTATTTTATAATCCTTGAGGGATATATGATCTTGAAGTTCCGTAAAGGTGTGCAATAGATTCATCATTTGGAATATTTTAAATGGTGTGTTATTTTATTGATTCAAGGTGATAGATGAAGGAGATGGATGGTTAAGTTTAGTGATGTAATCTATAAAGGGTTGATGGGTTCAATGAAAGGATTTGTGACATATTTGATGAGATTAATGAAAGGATTGGTGGCAACAACTTCCTTGGAAGAATGATAAGAGGAACCCATTTACTATTGGGAGAAGTTACCCTAGTGTTTATGGGAGTAACATCCTTATTATACTTATCACAATATTTATATCAAATGCCTTAGAATCTTTGGTTTGCATAAATAGGGATGGATTCAAAGATTCCTTATTAGTGAAGTCTTAATCCTTTACCTTGATATTTCATGATTTGACACATTCAATTTATCATGGAATATTTTTTCTCTAGAATAAAGACACAAATCCATCACTAGATAGTTGGTAAACATTGTGATTTTAAAATTTGTTCATTTTCTAGGAAATCATACTGAAAAAATGTGATTGGGCACAATGGGTAGAAGTTTATATCTTGAATGGGATTGATGGGGGATTCTTGGATCAATTTAATTGGATGAAGGTAAGAATTTTGACCTTAAGTTGGTTATGGATGAGTTTGATCATGATTTGGATAGTGATATTGAAGTTCATTTATTTCCTTTAAGCTTCACATGAGCTTGATTAATGATCTCTTACATGTGACTCTTAATATGCAAGCATAAAAAATTGGGATGTTTTATAGATTTTATGAAACTTAGATCACATGAAATGGGTAGAGGGACTTTGTGCTAGGGTTTTTTGGATGATATCAACATGATCATGCTTGTGAGAGGTGTGGAATAAATCCTTAGATTCATGTATTTTATTCCTTGCTACTAGCCCTTGTATAGCATCCTTCATAGCTATGTTGAGTTGATTATATTGATTAGTTTGATTGGATCAACCAATTTGATTAGATTTTATCTTTCAAATTTTGGTCCATGTAGTATTTGTGCAAGGAGATATGGTTATAATTTTTCACTTGAGACATAGATTTGGTCAAGCACATCTTAGTTTTGGCCTCGGTTTAAGCATGGAAACTCTTGTTGTGCTAGGGGAGATGTACTAGTAGCCGCCAGGGCTAACTTCTTGCATTTGTGCAGAGTGCAAAATAGGTCCGATTTCAAAAAAAAAATTGGGCTTCTTTGTAAGCGAGTTAGGACCTTAAAAAGAAAATTTTGGCTTTTGGGTATTTAAAATGAGCCTTGTAGAACCCGTAAAGTGAAAGGTGCTCAAAAGGGTGTTTTTAAACCTCTGCCCCCTACATCTTTACCACTTCGCCACTACTTGTTCATTAGACAACCAATAAAAACCCACAAAATTTTAAGGTGTTTTCAATAGTTTTCAATGTGTTTTATTTTTTTGGTCAACTACACATTCAATAGTGAACATATATTGGTGTACTTTGTAAATTTTTATTGGCATAATTAAAACAATGTAATGACTAAAATTTAAACGGTTATTGGGGGGTCACGTGAACAAGGAGTAAACAACAATTGGATCATGGGCGACAATTGGCACATTTCCCCTAGAATGATTTCCTCTTTATGGGTGTCAACACATATGTCATTTGCATTAGGGGGTTCATTGGTCAAGGGAATAAGACCTACAAATATAGATGGATTAAAATTAGGATTGATATGTATGGGTGTCAAATGTAATATTGTAGGGTTTGTAGTGATGGATGGTGGATTAGATGGTTTAAAATTTGTAGAGGTTGATAAATTATAATTAATATAGATGGATGGAGGATTGAATGTTATGTGATTTATAGGGATAGATGGTGGATTGAATGGATGAAATATTATAGGTTTAGATGAAACAAGATTTATAGGGATGAATGAATTAGGATTGGGATTAATAGGGATGGATGGAGGATTTATGTTTAAATATTAGGATTGGTAGGGATGAGTAGAAAATCTAATGGATTTGATGGATGGGGAATCATTATATGTTTCTTTATTTGCAAGGGTTCCCCTACCTATTTGTTCAAGGCAATAGTTCAGGGGAATCTTCACTCCAATGCTTATTAGGTACGTAATCAATGCTTCCTTGTCTTTCCTTGAGATATAGTCTAGTCTAATGTTTAATATAAAATGGGGACAACCAATGGATTTTCATCTTGGGTTAGTGGAATAGCTTGTGTGAAATATTCCCCTTTAATTTTTTCCCCAAAATTAGACACACAACCAACAACAAGTCATTGATTAGTGTTAGCTCCAAATGCAAATCAGCATGGAAACTCTAACCAAGAATGTTCAACAAGATCCCAATGTGGGCGAGGTGATAGCATATGGTCAGAGGATCATTAGGAATAATCTGAACTGGAATTACAATTCATCTGTTGATGCAGGCATCCACAAGCAGTGGGGATTCTCCACTTATTCAGTGGGTGATATTATTACAATTATTAAAGGCAGCAAGCCAGCCATTTAAATCCTCACTTCCACTTATTTTCGTGGGGGGAATAAAGTCCTCACAACCACTTATTATCGTGGGGGGAAACGACATGAATATAGATGATTATTTAAAAACTCAACCACTCAATTGTGCGAGTATAAACAAATATAAATTGCAGCAACTAAACTATCAGCTGTTAGTACTACTAACAAGCTTTACAATTAATGAACTAAGCTGCAAATGAGAATGATATGCTTCCAAAAACACTCAATGGTTAGAGTAACACTTCCTATAACATTTACAATGCCAAAATGATATAGAAAGAAACTCATAACAACATTATAACAATTTCTAACTAATCTGATTAGAAACATGAAATACATAAAATTAGATTAGCAAGATGAGAATTCACCATAATGGACGTATCTTCTTCAAATAAACTTGGAAAGCTCTCAAACCACAACCAATCAACAACTAAGAGCTAGGCGTCCAACCTCCATTGAGAAAACGAGCCAAAAATAGAGAGAAACAACTGGCACAATTCCCAAGATAGAAAATAAAGGTACGCCCTCCAGGAAGGGTCGACCTTCTCCCAAAAATTAGAAACTTCACTAAAAAATCTAAAAACTTCTAGAAAGGGTCGCCCTTCACAGTGAAACAACATGGATGAATACCCAAAATGAAATAAAATTCGCTGGTGAAGCTATGATCAGAAATTCGCTTAAGCCATGATGAACCAGCAACTCAGGAAATAGGCTATACATCAACAACATGTTGAAAACATCATAATTGAAGCTCAATCTGCACCTCTGAATGAAGTACAGTCTCATATCTCCACCTAGGAAGCCACAGTTTCAGGCTCAAAGGATGGATTGAATTTGCTAAGCTTCCCCTTAGCCAGGTTTTGGATTCAGTCCAACAACATAACTTTGCTTTCCAAAACATAACATAATCAGCTCTCCAAAAAGCCTCAATATATAAGCTTCAATTGGAAAATGAAACACTTCAAATTCCAAGAAGTTGAATCACTTCAACTTCCAATAGGGACGCCACCTTTAAGAATTTACTTTTTGAAATAATAAAACATTATTTAACTTCCCCTTTAGGCGTCCATTTCCATATTGCAACAATAAAGCATTTATTAAATAATTAAATGCTCAACATGACCCCTTAATGTCCCCTCTTTAAAACAACATGAAGTTATTAAGCCTAAGCGTGGGGTACAACTTCAAGACATGAAAATTGACTAAGTATAAAACTCAGTCCAAGGAGATAACCAAAACCAACGCCAAAACTGAAATTGAAGGATTGCTAAAAATAACATGATGACTTGAGTTGAACTGCTGATGATGCCACTGCCAAAATTAGACTTACTAAAAATAGCCAATTCCAAAAATAGTAAGTTGACTTCAAAACCATCAGAAAGCCAAACTGATCAACCAAACTGAACTGCAAATGATTGAGCTGTTGCTAGAAAGATATTGCTAAAAGATAGACTTACCAAAAATAACAAACTGCTATAAATAGTAAGTTTGCACAACTTCCTCTGAACGCCAACTGAGCAGTATCACGACTTACTATAAATAATAAATGTTTCCAAATATCATTTGAACACAAACCAGGCAACCAACATGACTTACTATAAATAGTAAGTGCCTGGAAAAGATGTCAAAATCAGATGCATGTCACACCACCCCGGAGATCTCTAAAAACCCAGAAAAACCTAGAAACCTTTTACATGCAAACCCTCAAAAAAGCATCTGAAAGAGGAAACCCTAATTTTTTGCTTCATCTTAGCCTACGGATTTTTGGAAATAGGCTAAATCCAATTGAAGAGCATTGGGCTAAACTGGGGACATTACAGTCCGCCCTTCCCAAAATTGCTTGTCCTCAAGCAATGCCACCACACTCTAAGGAAACAATTTGATCCTTACTATGCCAAGTAGGATCCCAGGGTCCCAAATCCATCTCTAATAAGACCCACCATGCTGATGCTGCGCCACACTGATCACACAATCATAGCCATCATACCAAAACAACACTGTCCTCCTCTGTAACCCTGAAAGATTACAGAACAAATGACTTGAACTAGAAGACCAAGAGGAAAAAAATTCAAAACATTGCAGCATCTCACACCCCAGAGCCTCTGAGGAGTTAATATCATCAATGCCAATGATTAACATCATTCGAAGCACAAGGAAAAAAGATCTAAGCAACTCAAAATTATTCTCATTAGCAAAGCTCCTCAAAGCATCAAGAGAGTCACAACTGCAAAGGTGACTCCAACAAGGATATTTGCAAAGAAGGAAGCAACTCTTTGCAGATACATAAAAGCCTCAACCTCAAAATTCTTCAAGGATGTACAATGCCTTCTCTGAAGATTACACACATACACAAGAAGACACTTGAAATCTTTCACAACTCTTTCTTCAAAAGTCTCTAAAAGACGAACCAAAACAGCCCAAGGTTCGCTGCCCTGAACATGAGTACAAAAGAATGTGCACATGTGACAACTAGAAAGAACTCCAACTCTATCCAAAAAATGATTCTGATGAATCTGAACCATCATTCTTCCCATTTGAGGCCAAAAATCATCTCTAGAAAGAGATTGTGAAGTGAAAATATGAGCATACCAGCTGCCCACCAAGTCAAAATTGAATGACTCAACATCCGAGTTAAGAGAAATCAACATGCTAAGAGAAGAGCAGCTGCTGCCATACTGAAAATTCTCATTCAATTTGACTAATCTGCTTATATTCAAAGCTGGAAACACCCACTCAAACAGTTCCATCATAGCAAAGAACCATTCTTTGCTCAATATTTCTCTCGAATCCATTTGTTGATGAACAAATGGGATCATCAAGTGGCTGATAAGGAAGGGAACAACATTATTAATTCTGAAAGTTTGATCCTTATCCCTCCAAAGAAGCTTCCTACCATACCCCAAAAGATTTTTCATTCCACATCGAGGGTGCCAAACAAAGATGCCTAACCAAGAATGATTCACCACACCCCTGAAGAGATTCACAACACATTCCCAAGTGCCAATCAACTCCAAATGCACACTCAAGAAATTATTGACTTTTTTTGTGAACCACTGAAGTCTATCCAAGAAAGCTTAAAAAATAAGGGAGCCTGAAACAAACATTGTCTTCAAATCCATTTCCCAAGCCAGGTTAGTGTGAGTATTACTCAATCCAAAGGATAAACTATCAAGCATGTAAACATGTTTTACCAAAACATGTTTTGAACACACCTTGGTTTCAAAGATGGGGAAGTCATCATGACTCAACACTTCCCATATGGAGACTAAATCCTCTAAACCTCTTATGCATTCACTTACAAGCAAGCTTGGAGGATTATCAATTACAGAGTGTAACTCAGCCTCACACTCTCTGAGTTGTTTGAAATCAGCTAGCTGGTCTCCTTCCTCCATCAAGTCCAACTGATCATTTTTCAACATACCCTTGGTTGATTCAAGCCCAAGAGTAAGTTTATCAACCTTTCCCTCATTTCCTTGGAATACATGGCTGGTCTTCTTTGTGAATTCATAGGCATAATCCTGATCTATAATCCAACATAGATATTCTGATTTTATAATCTCCAAGGAGTCTTTGATGAATTGCATATTAAAGAGAGTGGCTCCATTCCAAACACCTTCCAAACTCTCTTCAATCAAACTATATGAGCGATCAATTCTGAATAGGGCTTGACCATCATCTTCAATGGATATCAAGAATTGATTTTCCCACTCATAAATACACAAGGATGGCAAACTGTTGATAAGCTGCATATCAAAATCAGAACTTTGTTTTTTGACTTTGCTGCCCTCAAAGCTGCTCCAAAGCTCTTGTCTTTCACCACCCGCTAATTGAAAATGCAGAGGATTAGATTTTACCAATTCTTCGAACCTTGGTTGACAACCTCATGAATTGGAAATTCAAATTTGAGATCCTCTTTAAATCCTCCATCAGCAAGGGCCCTTCGATCTTCTAAATCTGCTTCCACCTTACTGATACTTTGATCATATGTTTTAGCAGCCCCCAACTTGATTAATGAGTCACTATGGGGCTTTTCCATGCAAGCTTCTTTGTCAAAGACATATTCTCCTCCCATGTCCATCTCATAGCTTGCATTGAGATCAGAATTTGGTACTTTATTAGGATCAAAGGGATATTTATCCCATAAAGGTTCCTTGACAACCTTAGACGCCTTCACACCCGGGTCCCACATTCTGAGAGGTTGATTAATATGATCAACAAGAAAGTTCTCTTCATGCTGCTCTTGAAGTGTTGCCTCTTTGAACAAGGCACCTCCCAACACACCAAAACTGATATCTTCACAAATAACCTCTCCCAAGAGCTTAGTTTGATGATCAAACTCAAAACCACCCAAATTTCCATTACTATAATGAAGTAAAGAATCATCACCGTTGGCTAGTTTGAAGATTATATCCTTCTTGTCTTCAATAACCCCTTCATGAGTAGGTACATTGCTGATATTTGTTGGAAATATGTGCCTCAAACAATACAGGCTAAAACCTCCATTAAAGCCAAGTCGGTGTGACATCTTCATTGTCTGGCCGACTAGCAGTTTGATTCATCATGATTTGCACAAGTCGTTGTGACCTTGTTATTGTCTTGCCGAAAGGTTATACTATGGAGTCTATCGCTGTAACATGATGTATTCGTTATGACCTCAGAGCGCTCAGGAGATCTCTAGCCGATAGGCCATTCAATCGTGCATCGGGGAGACTCTTGGTGACTATGGTCTTTGGTGAAGCTAAAGGTTCTCGCTAAGATGTCTCAGCGAAGTGTTAATGTTACGCCGACAGTGTTTGGTTTGTTTCATCGGGGAGACTTGGTCGAATGAAGTGCCATCGGTAAGATGTCCTACCGAAGTGGATATGTCTCAGCGATGAAGACTCAAGTGATAGTCTTCGGTGTAGCTCTTGTCGAATGGTGGTCATCGGTGGAACACTGTGTGTTCGGTAAGAAGTCTTAGCAACTTTGATGAGTCTCGCCGATGTTGAAGAATCTTCGAGGTAACTTAATGATCTCGGGGAGATGTCTCGGCGATAAGCTCTTGTCTTGCCGACTATTCTTCGGAGCTCGTTATGACTTAGTCTCATCGGTATAATGTCACACCGAAAGCTATTAGTTTGGGCGACAACGATACATGTGGAGAATGTCGGCATGAGGTCCTGGTGAGATCGATATGTTATGCCGATAGAATGTTTTCTTCAGAGTGACTTGTGACATCGATATGAAGTCTCACTGAAGCTCAATACTCTTTCCGAATGAAATACTCATGTCTATATGACTTCGCTATAACCTTTGATGTCTCGCTATGACCTTTTGGCGAATGCGATAGGTCTGGGCGACTGCGTGATGACTCAGTGTATCTCTTGAAGCTTGATAGAACATCCTGGCGACTACGATGACTCTTGGTGACATCGGTATGAAGTATATATGGCATCGGTGAGACACTGTTAGTGTCTCACCAAGATGCCAGTACATTACGAATTTTGTTGACCGAGTAAGACCTTCCGATGTGGCATCTCGTGGACGAATCAGAGGAGCCAAATTGGAACCGTTGGGAGTCTGTTCATTGCGATGGTTTTGTGAGGGATTTTGACAGACAGAGATCGACATGGATATAGTTTGAAGTTGCAAACGATTGGGGGTTCGATCATGGTTGGTTCAATCAATAGTGGAGTGTGAAAAGTTTGAACTGTATTAGTGTAAATTTTGATTCTGTAAAAACTATAAACAGAGAAGGTTCCTGTGCAATATTGTTAATGGTGATTGCTGATGTATAATGACACCAGAAAGATAAGTCTGGAATTGTATGTAATTTCAATTACTGTAATACAAAGTTATTTCTCTTGGTGTGGTGGGTTTTTCTCCCGTAAGGGTTTTCCCACGTATATCTGGTGTTCTAGTGTGATTGTCAAAAACTCTATTTTCTGTAATCTATTTTCATAGTGCATCTTAACTTGACTGTAATTGTAAATTTTAAAGTGTATATGCATTCTTTCCTGAGGTATTGACGTTAGGAGAATTGTTTTCCGCATCTAATTTTCCTTACAAGTGGTATCAGAGCCTGGCCAGTTGTGTTATCCTTGGGGTACATTGGGTTTTTTGTGTCAATTTTGTTCAATGGGAGTCTTGTAGAGATTGTTATTTCTAATTACAGATTTAGATGTCTAGTTCATCTGGGAAGATTGAAATAGAGAAATTCAATGGCAGTAACTTTGAGTTATGGAAACTCAAGATGGAGGATCTCTCAGTAGATCGAGATCTTTGGATTGTTGTGTCTAGAACTAAACCTACAGGCATGAAGCAAGAAGATTAGGACCTTGCAGATAGGAAATCTAAGGGGCTGATAAGGCTCTATTTGGCAGACTCAATTCTTCTCAATGTGCATGAAGAGAAGACTGCCTCTTCCTTATGGAAGAGACTGGCGTCTATTTATCAGGGGAAATCTTTGGTGAATAAGCTGTTCCTGAGGAAGAAGCTCTACTCTTTGAGAATGTAGGAAGGAGGGCCTGTAGCTGATCATTTGAATGCATTTAACATGCTGCTCGCACAATTAACATCTGTTGGTGTAAAGATTGAAGAAGAAGATCGCTGTATGCTTCTGTTGTGTTCTTTGCCAGACTCTTGGGATCATCTGGTGATGGCTATTGGGAGTACAACATCCATTTTCAAGATGGAAGATGTTGGTTCTGTGCTGTCAGAAGAAATGAGGAGGATGGCGAAGGAGGCTCTTGCTATTAGAGGAAGGTCAAAGGAGAAAGGCAAGAAGAAGGACAAGAAGTCCAAGTCGAAATCAGAGGGGAGATCAAAGTCTCCTGGCAAGAAGTCTAAGGTGAAGTGCTGGAACTGTGGGCAACCTGGTCATGTCCGAAAGATTGTAAAGAGGAGAAAAAGAAGAAGAAAGGCTCTTCCGATAATGGTTCTTCTCATACTGATGGTGACGCCTTCATTGCAGCCTTGGCTACACAGGCATCAGATGATGTCTGGCTGATTGATTCTGGAGCATTGTTCCACATGACATCTCACAGAGAATGGTTCACAAAGTATGAAGAATACGATGGTGGAAAGGTGTACTTAGCGAGTGATTCAACTTTGGAGATAGTTGGTCGTGGAAGAGTCAGGATACAATTCCCTGATGGAAGAGTGAAGGGAATCAATGATGTTATGCACATACCAGGTCTGGCTCGAATCTACTTTCTGCCAGTAAGCTTAATGATATCGGAGTACAAGTATTGTTCTCAGGAAGTGGCTGCAAGATGACTAGAGGTTCAATGGTGCTGGCTAGAGGTGCTCGAATTGGTACCCTGTACAAGCTAGATGCACAAGCTGTTCAATGTAACAGTGTCTCTTCGAAGTCACTAAAAGCTACTCATGGAGGTAAAGAGGGAAATATCCCTAATTATGTAAACTCCATGGAAGTAAAAATTCCTGCAGAGAAGACTATGCTTTGGCATCATAGGTTAGGCCACATAGGAGAAAAAGGTTTAAAAACCTTGAAGAACAAAAACCTGGTTGAGGGGCTTGAAGATTGTAATCTGGAATTTGAATTATGTGAACACTGTATATATGGAAAGCAGATCGTGTTTCATTTTATGACAGTCCTCATAAATCTTCTGGTTTGTTAGACTATATTCATTCGGATGTGTTTGGTCCAGTAGATGTTCCTTCTTTGTCTAAATCAAGATACTATGTGTCGTTCATTGATGATTATTCAAGAAGAGCATTTATATATTTTTTGAAAAGTAAATCAAAAGTGTTCAGTTGATTTAAGGAGTTTAAAAATCTTGTTGAAAATCAGACTGGTAAAACAATAAAATGCTTAAGGACTGATAATGGCGGTGAATTCTGTTCTGATGAATTTGAAAGATACTGTAAAGACCATGGGATCAAAAGACACAAGACTACACCTTACACTCCACAATAGAATGGAGTTGCAGAAAGGTTCAATAGGACAGTGATGGAGAGAGCACGAAGTATGCTTAGTAGTGCTGGTTTGGTAGAGAAATTCTTGGCTGAAGCTACTACTACTGCATGTTACTTAATTAATCGGTCTCCAAACTCTGCTCTTGTAGAGAAGACACCTTTGGAAGTGTGGTCTGGTAAGAAGCCCTCTCTTAGACATATTCGTGTCTTTGGTTGTGAGGCATATGCTCATGTAATGGATGTAAAAAGATCTAAGTTGGAGAACAAGGCTGTCAAGTGTATTTTTATTGGCTATAGTGCTAACATTAAATGATACAAGCTTTGGAATCCTATTACAGAGAAGGTTGTATATAGCAGAAGTGTAATATTTCGTGAGTTGAAACCTTCCACCTTGGATCTGTAGTCAGAGACAAAGTCAGAAAACAATAAGGATGTAGCACTAATTCCTCTTACACTAGAGAAAGAGGAATTGAAAATTCAAAATGTACCTAAAACTAAGGAGAGCTCAAGTAGTTCTGAAAGTTCTGAAGAAGAAGAACCTTAGCCTCAGCCAATGAGGAGGTCAACCCGAGAAAGGAAACAACCAGATAGGTATGGGTTCTCATTAATTGATTCTACTTGTGCCTATGCCTTGATTTCTAGCACTGATGAGCCTAGGACTGTAAAGGAGGCATTTAAAATGTCTGATTCAGATTCTTGGTTGGAAGCCATGAATGAAGAAATGGCGCCATTAGATAAAAATGAAACTTGGAGTTTGGTGCCCTTTCCTAAAGGCAGAAAACCTGTGGGCTGCAAATGGGTATTTAAGAAAAAGATTGGTCTGGATGGCAGTGTAGAAAAGTACAAGGCAAGACTGGTTGCAAAGGGTTATTCCCAGGTAGAGGGAATTGGTTACGGGGAAATTTTTTCTCCTATAGCAAAGCTGACGTCCATTAGATTTCTATTGTCACTTGCAGCAGCGTATGACTTAGAGGTTGAACAAATGGATGTGAAGAAAACATTTCTTCATGGTGATCTTGAAGAAGAAATCTATATGTCCCAGCCTTAGCACTTTGTTGAAAAAGGTAAAGAAAAACCGATATGCAAATTAAAGAAGTCTCTGTATGGGTTAAAGCAGTCACCTAGAATGTGGTACCAGAAATTTGATACTTTTGTTTTGTCTTTTGGATTTGTGAGATCAAAATCTGATCATTGCGTATATTATAAAGCTGAAAGTGATCAAGTACTTGTTATTGCTCTTTATGTTGATGATATGTTGTTCATAGGAAATAGCAAGCTAATGATTTATGATCTTAAGTCTCAGTTGTCTGCTAAGTTCGAAATGAAGGATCTTGGTGCAGCAAGGTATATTCTGGGGATGGAGATAACCAGGGACATGAAGAATAGAAAGCTTTGGCTCAGTCAGAGTAAGTATATCAAGACTGTTCTTAAGAGATTTTGTACGAATGATTGCAAGCAGTTAGTTGTTCCAGTCATGCAGGGAACGAAGCTATCTGTTGAGGACTGTCCAAAATCTCCTACTGAGATGGAGGACATGACCAGTGTGCCCTATGCTAGTGTTGTAGGCAGTCTTATATATGCAATGGTCTGTACAAGGCCAAACATTGCCCAAGTAATGGGAGTACTTAGTCGATTTATGGCTAATCCAGGAAGAATACATTGGGATGCTGTGAAGAGGGTGTTTAGATATTTGAAGGGGACTTCAGAATATGCTTTGTGTTATCATGGGAATTTGGGTGAATCACAGAGGACTCTCAGCATTCGTGGTTATGTAGATTCTGATTGGGCATGGGACATTGACAGCAGAAGGTCCACCAGTGGATACGTTTTCATGATGAATGGTGGTGCAGTGAGTTGGATGAGCAAGCGGCAAGCTGTAGTCGCTTTGTCCACTACAAAGGCTGAATATATGGCAGCTACCCATGCTTGTAAAGAAGTTGTATGGTTGAAACGTTTGTGTTCTAATATTGGTTTTGATGCAAGGGAAATAACAATTTTATGTGATAGTCAGAGTGCCATTTGTCTGGCAAAGAACCCTACTTTCCATGCCAAGACGAAACATATAGACGTATAGTACCACTTTGTACGAGATATGGTTGAGGATGGAAAGGTCAGTTTGGAAAAAGTTGATACTCTGGAGAATGTTGCAGATGCTTTGACGAAGCCAGTGAGCACAGACAAGTTCACGTGGTGTGCCAGTTCAATGGGCCTTAGTGCCCATGATTTTTAGTAAGTATTATTTGTGCTCTGGAGGTTCCTGTATGATCTTCGTCAAGTGGGAGATTGTTGGAAATATGTGCCTCAAACAATACAGGCTGAAACCTCCATTAAAGCCAAGTCAGTGTGACATCTTCATTGTCTGGCCGACTAGCAGTTTGATTCATCATGATTTGCACAGGTCACTGTGACCTTGTTATTGTCTTGCCGAAAGGTTACATTGTGGAGTCTATCGCTGTAACATGATGTATTCGTTATGACCTCAAAGTGCTCAGGAGATCTCTGGCCGACAGGCCATTCAATCGTACATTGGGGAGACTCTTGGTGACTATGGTCTTCGGTGAAGCTAAAGGTTCTCACTAAGATGTCTCAGCGAAGTGTTAATGTTACGCCGACAGTGTTTGGTTTGTTTCATCGGGGAGACTTGGTCGAATGAAGTGCCATCGGTAAGATGTCCTACCAAAGTGGATATGTCTCAGCGACGAAGACTCAAGTGATAGTATTTGGTGTAGCTCTTTTCGAATGGTGGTCATCGGTGGAACACTATGTGTTTGGTAAGAAGTCTTAGCGACTTTGATGAGTCTCGCCGATGTTGAAGAATCTTTGGGGTAACTTAATGATCTCGGGGAGACGTCTCGGCGATATGCTCTTGTCTTGCGGACTATTCTTCGGAGCTCGTTATGACTTAGTCTCATCGGTATAATGTCACACCGAAAGCTATTAGTTTGGGCGACAGCGATACATGTGGAGAATGTCAGCGTGAGGTCCTGGCGAGATCGATATGTTATGCCGATAGAATGTTTTCTTCGGAGTGACTTGTGACATCGATATGAAGTCTCACCGAAGCTCGATACTCTTGCCAAATGAAATACTCATGTCTATATGACTTCGCTATAACCTTTGATGTCTCGCTATGACCTTCTGGCGAATGCGATAGGTCTGGGCGACTGCGTGATGACTCGGTGTATCTCTTGAAGCTCGATAGGACATCCTGGTGACTACGATGACTCTTGGCGACATCGGTATGAAGTATATATGGCATCGGCGAGACACTATTAGTGTCTCACCGAGATGCCAATACATTACGAATTCTGTTGACCGAGTAAGACCTTCCGATGTGGCATCTCGTGGATGAATCAGAGGAGCCGAATTGGAACCGTTGGGAGTCTGTTCGTTGCGACGGTTCTGTGAGGGAGCTCGAAAGACAGAGATCGACATGGATATAGTTTGAATTTGCATACGCTTAGGGGTTCGATCATGGTTGGTTCAATCAACAGTGGAGTGTGAAGAGTTTGAACTGTATCAGTGTGAATTTCAATTCTTTAAAAACTGTAAACAGAGAAGGTTCCTGTGCAATATTGTTAATGGTGATTGCTACTGTATAATGACACCAGAAAGATAAGTCTGGAATTGTATGTAATTTCAATTACTGTAATACAAAGTTATTTCTCTTGGTGTGGTGAGTTTTTCTCCTGTAAGGGTTTTCCCACGTATATCTGGTGTTCTAGTGTGATTGTCAAAAACTCTATTTTTTGTAATCTATTTTCATAGTGCATCTTAACTTGACTGTAATTGTAAATTTTAAAGTGTATCTGCATTCTTTCCTGAGGTATTGACGTTAGGAGAATTGTTTTCCGCATCTAATTTTCCTTACAATCTCTTCATTATTAATCACAAGAATACCAAGGAGGTCTTCTTGAGAAACCGCCATAGAATCATTGAGAAACAACATTTTATCTTTTGCATTAATGACCACTTCATTTATCAGCTCTGTCTTCTTCAAGTGTGGCTTCAATTTTCCCTCACACTAATTGAAAAAATCGTTGATCAACATACCAACAGTAGAGGAATTCTTTCCTTCTTGTTCATGAATGTTTAGCAGGAAAGATAGGACGAAATCTGAAATGTCATCCAACTCTTTGATAATCATAACTAAAATGTTTCTCATTGCTGCAATTACATCCTCCTCTTGTTCACTCCAAGTTGAAATGAAGAGGTAATGAGTCAAATAATAAATTCGGTCTTGCATACCCATATCAACCAACAACATACTTATTTTGAGTTCTGAAAAGATCCTTAGTATAGAAGCTCTTCTGGAGTACTGATTGCTTTCAATTTCATCAAGGTCTTGAAAGCTTTCTACGAACATATGAAAAAATCTCTTCATAGTTTTATCGCCATAGGGTACCAAGGGTGCCCAAATTCTCATCACTTCACGAAGGCATGAAGTAACCAACAGATTAATCTCTTCATCCAAATGCCTCAACCAATAAGGACTTTTTAGAAAGGTCACTGCAGGCGCCAATGCTGTTTTAATTATCCCTAAAGGTGACTGCTTCACCTGGCTCAAACATTGTTCCAATAGAAGAAGTATTCTCACTTCTTCATCCCTTGTCTAATATTCTTTAATGAGCCTTGCGCCCTCAATGTATAAAGATCTTGCCAAATATTTCTCTTCATCTGAAGTCATAGCTTAAACTGGCAAGACAAGGTTTCTTAAAACCTCTGAAAAAGTGCCAACTTCAAAACTTCTGAAGCTGAAACTAAACTTTGTTCTGCCTTCTGATGTAGTATCGGTTTTATCTGACTCTCATCTGATAGATGAAGCTTTGAACACATAGGATGGCAAGAAAATAGGCTCTGATACCACTGAAATATTCCCCTTTAATTTTTTCCCCAAAATTAGACACACAACTAGCAACAAGTCATTGATTAGCATTAGCTCCAAATGAAAATCAACATGGAAAGTAACTCTAACCAAGAATGCTCACCAAGATCCCAATGTGGGTGAGGTGATAGCATATGGTTAGAGGATCATTAGGAATAATCTGAACTAGAATTACAATTCATCTGCTGATGCAGGCATCGACAAGTAGTTGGGATTCTCCACTTATTCAGTGGGTGAGATTATTACAATTATTAAAGGCAGCAAGCCAACCATTTGAATCCTCACTTCCACTTATTTTCTTGGGGGGAATACAGTCCTCACAACCACTTATTATTGTGGAGGAAACAACATGAATACAAATGATTATTTAAAAACTCAACCACTCAATTGTGGGAGTATAAACAAATATAAATTGTAGCAACTAAACTATCAGCTGTTAGTACTACTAACAAGCTTTACAATTAATGAACTAAGCTGCAAATGAGAATGATATGCTTCCAAAAACACTCAATGGTTAGAGTAACACTTCCTCTAACATTTACAATGCCAAAATGATATAGAAAGAAACTCATAACAACATTATAACAATTGCTAACTAATTTGATCAGAAACATGAAATACAGAAAATCAGATCAGCAAGATGAGAATTCACCATAATGGACGTATCTTCTTCAAATTAACTTGAAAAGCTCTCAAACCACAAACAATTAATAGCTAAGAGTTAGGTGTCCAACCTCCATTGAGAAAATGAGCCAAAAATAGAGAGAAACAGTTGGCACGATTCCCAAGACAACCAAGAAGAAAGGTACAACCTCCAGGAAGGGTCGACCTTCTCCCAAAAATTAGAAACTTCACTAAAAAATCTAAAAACTTCTAGAAAGGGTCGCCCTTCATAGTGAAACAGCATGGATGAATACCCAGAATGAAATAAAATTCACTGGTGAAGCTATGATCAGAAATTCTCTTAAGCCATGACGAACCAGCAACTCAGGAAATAGGCTATACATCAACAACATGTTGAAAACATCATAATTGAAGCTCAATCTGCACCTTTGAATGAAGTACAGTCTCATATCTCCACCTAGGAAGCCACAGTTTTAGGCTCGAAGGATAGATTGAATTTGCTAAGCTTCCCCTTAGCCAGGTTTTGGATTCAGTCCAACAACATAACTTTGCTTTCCAAAACATAACATAATCAACTCTCCAAAAAGCCTCAATATATAAGCTTCAATTGGAAAATGAAACACTTCAAATTCCAAGAAGTTGAATCACTTCAACTTCCAATAGGGACGCCACCTTTAAGAATTTACTTTTTGAAATAATAAAACATTATTTAACTTCCCCTTTAGGTGTCCATTTCCATATTGCAACAATAAAGCATTTATTAAATAATTAAATGCTCAACATGACCCCTTAATGTCCCCTCTTTAAAACAACATGAAGTTATTAAGCCTAAGCGTGGGGTACAACTTCAAGACATGAAAATTGACTAAGTATAAAACTCAGTCCAAGGAGATAACCAAAACCAACACCAAAACTGAAACTGAAGGATTGCTAAAAATAACATGATGACTTGAGTTGAATTGCTGATGATGCCACTGCCAAAATTAGACTTACTAAAAATAGCCAATTCCAAAAATAGTAAGTTGACTTCAAAACCATCAGAAAGCCAAACTGATCAACCAAACTGAACTGCAAATGATCGAGTTGTTGCTAGAAAGATATTGCTAAAAGATAGACTTACCAAAAATAGCAAACTGCTGTAAATAGTAAGTTTGCACAACTTCCTCTGAATGCCAACTGAGCAGTATCATGACTTACTATAAATAATAAGTGTTTCCAAATATCATTTGAACACAAACCAGGCAACCAACATGACTTACTATAAATAGTAAGTGCCTGGAAAAGATGTCAGAATCAGATGCATGTCACACCACCCCGAAGATCTTTGAAAACCAAGAAAAACCTAGAAACCTTTTACATGCAAACCCTCGAAAAAGCATCTGAAAGAGGAAACCCTAATTTTTAGCTTTAGCTTAGCCTACGGATTTTTGGAAATAGGCTAAATCCAATTGAAGAGCATCGGGCTAAACTGGGGACATTACATTATGGTAGGATATCTTTGGTCTATAAGTTATTGATGATTTATGCTTGGGAAACTAGGGCATATGATGAGCTTGCTTGAGATAATATCATCTAAGGGCTCATTGGTATATTGTTCTTGGTTTATAAGGCTATCATCATCCTTGTGCTAAAAGGGGATTTTAGATCCATATAATATATTTATAATTAACATGAGTTTCACTTAGATTTTGGGTAGATTTTTAGCTTTCTTAATAAATTATTGAACTAGTGGTCCACAATTCTTGTTGAATTTTTTTTATTTTATGATTTTTGAAATTTAAACATTGGTTTCACAAAGGGGAAGGTAAAGTATACACAAAAAAATATATATAATTATTCAAGTGGGTGTGTACACACTTGTGATCCCATTGATAATGCCTTATTTAGGTGTGAAAAGTAGGGCCCAAAAGGAGTCACTACTATTAATCCTCAAGATCACATAAAGGTGAAAGAGGGGAGTATAAATGGGCTAAATCCCATTTTTAGAGGCACATTGTGAGTAACTTCTCGGGGCTAATTTCTTATTAGTGCATCGCAAGCACGCATAGCCAAATTCCTCTAACTAGGCTTACACAAGGTTCACCAAGGGGAGTCCTTGGTACAATTAAATGTACCAATTCCTTGAAATGAGGGGTATGTGTAATAAATTAGCGCAAGAGGATAACCCACTCTTTTCCTTCGCTTTGTAAGGTATAAACTTCATTAGAGGATTAGCCAAAATGGAAAATGTCTCTCAATGGGAGTGTCTTTTGATTCTCTCCCATATTTTTATACCCACTAGAACACGAGAGTTTGGGTCATCCACTTTGTGATGAAGACCAAGGTAGGCATGTCAAAAGAAAATAAAGAAGAAAGAGTATTTTTACTTTCAATATTGTAAAGTTGAATGAACTTTAGGTGACAAAAGGTAAAAACTAAACCACCTTTTGTCTTCAAGATAGCCAAAAGGTACAAGAAGAGAGAATACATGAACTTTAAAATTATAAAAAAAATTCCAGACACAAACAAATAGAATATTTTTTTAACCCCTAAAAGAAAAATGTGTGATTTTTTTGAAAAATATGGTTTTTGACATGTTGATGTGAATGGGGTTATTTCCTAACTAGTTATTAGTGAGGAACTATTCACATTATTATAAGTTTACTTAGGAATTAAGTTTCCTAGTTGTCATTTCTAGAAGTTAGTTATAATGGGGCCATGTCTCATTACTTCCTTTTAGTTATCTAGGCATTTAATAATTCTCTCATGCAATTAATATTTTGCATTGAGGGTTTAATGCTTGTGTCCTAGGTTGTTATGACTTAGTTGTCTCATGTGATAGGATTAAGACACTTGTCATGATCTTGTCTAATCCTATCTCACTCATTGCCTATATAAGAAAGGCTTCATATTTACATTTCATCAATCCAAAGCTTAGTTGAGTGTTGTGTAAGTCCAATATATCATTGCAATCTTGAGTATTGCATATTGGCCACAACTTGCATCCATTGTTGCAATTTCATGTTCTTGATTTTCCCTCTTGTGGAAGGTTGTTGTTGGTTTTTGTAGATGATCTTGGAGGCTTTAGTCCTTGAGTGACTCAAACATGTTCTATTAGCTATATCTCATCTCCTACATGACAAAGAAATCTATAAAAAATAATTAGTAGTTTTCAAAAATGTTCTTCAACATGCAATGCCCATCAACCTTTGCTCATCACAATCATGCTAAAGGTATAAAAAAAAATCAACTTGATTACCAAAGTGATTTAGATTATTAAATTTCATCCATATCATAAATAAAAGAAACAAAAATAATCACACTAGTGAGATTATGAAAGTAATGAAGTAATACATGTAGCATCGTAAATTGTCACCCATTAAAATTTCACCCTATGTTTGCTCCCCCCTTAAATTATTGGACCTAATTGAGTATTTCATTCACTAAATTATGCATTATATGACCTATTTTTTACAATTTTTGGGGAATTACAAGTGGGAATCAAATGCCTCTATCTAAGACCTTTCCCCCAACACCTAAAATCTCAGAAAATAGTGCAAGGACACTCACGCCCCCCTAATTTTTCTCCAAATTCAAATATGTTGGTGTCAAAAATTTAATATTTTCAATTCAATTGTCTAAAGTCGACTATGGAGATTTAATTTTTGGGAAATTAAATAAATTCCTATAAATACCTAGTTATTGCATCATTTTGAGATCTATCTAGCATCAACTAGCAAGAGGTGAACACTAAGAGAAAATACTATCATTGAGAGCAAGTCAAGAGCAACATTTTTTAGAGATTGTATAAGATTTAATTTGCACCCCATGTGGAAATCCCCTTTTTTCCTTTACCTGCCTTAAAAAACCAAGTTCAGAGGCTTAATTCCACCTAGGCCCGCTGCTTGCATCACACTTGGTGCTTGTTTTGAGTGTGGGTGGAGGCATTTTTGTCGGGGGCGCCCGTGCGACGCGTAGACATCTGTACGACGTGCTTACGTCCCTGAAAAATTCCTGCATCTGGAGCCTGTAGAGGCATTACACTTCCCATTGGGGGTCGATTTGTAATGCCCTCCTTGGCCGACCGACCCGAATATGGTCATTTTCTTCATCTCCCCTTCAAATTCACTTCTTCCATATGTATTTCATCTTCTAAGAGCTTCTTCACTTCATTCACAAGCTTCAAAATATCTCCATAAGCTCTAAGAAGCCTCTTCACCATCTCTTCAATCTCCAAACACTTTGCACTTCATAGCAACAACATCAACACTCCACCACTTTAGTAGAGAAAGTGTGGAACAAAACATCATTGCAGCAGAGGATTGAGTTCCTCTAGTTTTCTCCCCCATTAGCCTTGAACGCTCTTGGTGGAGGTGGTAAGATTTCACTCCTCTCCTATATTACTTGGTTGAGTAGCATAACACTGTTTTGTAGTGCTTTAAGTGCTCTTTACTTCATTTCTACTTTTCTCTCTATCTATTTGGCTATCTGTGGAGGTGGGAACACCAAAACAAGGTCTGACTGAGGCAGGCCCCTATACAGCCCCAACAATTTATCTTTCCCTCTTGTGTACAGGTATTGAAGACACTCACAAGCTAGAAGCTTCATCAATTGCATAGTTGTAAGTATTTCCTTTCTTCTCCTTATCTTTGTCATCTCTACTTCTTTATTTCAGTTCTACCACTTTCTGTTATTTCCCTATATTATGTAAGTTCTTAACAATCAGATAGAATTATTCACTTTGCTATTTTCTGAGACATTCTCATTCTCTAGTTTGTGTGAGATGCCAGCGTGCCTCTAGGATGCTAGCACACCGCTCTGTTGTCCTTTGGCTGAGAGCTTGTCAGTTTGTCCAAAAAATCTCTGTGACCTGCTCTTTTGGATTATGAAACTTCCGCACTATTCCATTGAGGTAGTTTAGGGTAGTTCACCTTGTGAGGCTCTCTAAATGAAGAGAACTCATGAGTAGTGAATCCCCCTCTTCTACATTTTGGTGAACCCGACGTGAAGAACAATGTTCTTCGAAAAAACTAGGAATTTATTTACCCTTACTTGGTGGGATCATAACCTTTGGCTGGTGCTCGAAGTTCAGAACTATTGGCACTATTGGAAAGGCCTCCTAGAGAACTTGCGTTGGTCCCTAAAATTTGACTACATAAGGCATTAGTATTTTAGGGATTGAACTTTTTCTCTAGACACAAGTTCCGACCTAAAATTTCACTCCAAAGACCTCTGAAAACGTGAAAGTACCAAAAAAATGGTAATGGATTTAATATTTTCTTTCATTAGTTTAGTATCTAACTTTGTTCAAAATTTTAATGATATTCCATTTAATGCATGTGATGGTGACTTGGCTCTGCCCATGTCACTTGGTATCTTTGATCCTTCTCACAAAATTCCTCTGGCTTCAGAGGATATTTTTCCTGCAAGAAGATGAAATCATCGATACCTTTCTTAATGTTACTATACCTCCTATTCATTCTAATGTGCTCTCTTCTAGAGATGTTGCATTTGTGAATGATAAGTCCTATCTTTTCTCCAATGCACTCTCTTCTAGAGATGATGCATTCACGAATGAGGAATCTCTTATACCTTTTGATGCACTTCTCCTAGAGACGTTGCATTTTTTAATGATGAACTTCTTATCTATTCCAATGCACTCTCCTCTAGAGATGATGCATTAGTGAATGATGAACCTCCTTCCACATCTAATTCTCCCTGGATTGATGTTGAGAATGTTTCTTCAAATAATTATTCCACATTTGATCCTATTTGGATCGATGTTAAGAATATGTATTCAAATAATTATTCCACTAGTCGTGATGAGTTTGTAAATGCAGTCTATGTCTTAGTTTCCCCTCAAAGACCTAAGAGACCGATCATTTACGTGACTCCATCTAGTCCTTCTTCTAAAAGGATTTGTTCTATTGATGGTGTTTCACTTGATGGCAGTTCCCTTGATCCTTCTAAGGCTCCATCTTATAGAGTGGTAGCCCATACTTATGAGAATATAATGAATAAACAATCTAGTCTTCCTTTAGCTCCTAAACCTATGACTAAAACACCTAGTGATTACAATCTTGCTGAGCAACCTCAGGTTACTCTAGATAAGATCTCACTTTGGGACTTGCTTCATTCTTTTCCTACCTCTCCTCAAAGGAATTCATGTCTCGGTGATGAATGGGGTTCCTTATACTTTACAGACTCCTTCATTCAGGAATATAAAGTCGACCCGATCCACTTAGACCTTCCGATAACATCATCCACACCTGCTATCGAAGATGCTTACTCTTTTGTATCACGGGGTGAGGTGAATGCAAATTGTAATGTTCTTAGTGTTGATCCTCCTTCTAGGGAAGATGATCACACTTATGTTAATGAGGTTGATGTTGGTATTCCTATCAAGAAGGATGATGGCGATCTCATAAATGAGTGTGATCCCCATTGTTGGGACAATGCTCTTTATGAGGATCCTCCTTCTTTTCAAGATCTACAAACACGTTATGGCCCTAGCTTTAAGCTTGTTTATAAATATGGCTATGAGTGTAAAGGTTGTGGACATAATGAACAAGGCATTCAAGTCCCTATAGAATTTAAACCCCGTAAGCATAATTTGGGACTTGGTTGCTCGAAAGAGCGATCTAAACGGAAGCCATGGTTAAGTGACATGAATTCTTCTCAACCTCATCCTGTTGAAAAGATTCTTCCCCCATTGTCTTCTATCTTCGTGCCTTCTTCTTCTTCTTGTGAGAAGTCAAACCTTTCTCCACAAGAGAAAGGGTTGCTTCCTACTCCTCATCCTTTATCTGAACAAGAGCGCATTTTGTTGTGGCTTCTAAAATCCCACTTAATCACTCTTCCTTCTCCTACATGTAATAAAATTCATAAACATCATGAAGGAAAACATTATTTCTGTGCATACCATTGAGTGCTTGGGCATTCCACTAGTGAATGTAATCCCTTGAAAGATAAAATACAAAAACTTCGTGACTCAGGTGCCATCAAACTCCCATTTGATTGATGCACTTGCCTCTTCTTTGCATGACAAGTGATGTCGAGATTTACCTCTATCCTGTTGGTCCTAAGTATCTTGCATGATTCTCCTCCCCTATATGTTTGGGGCGGTGATGACTCATTTTGGAGATGTGTGCCCTTCTTAAGGACCCCCTCTCTTCTCTATGTCTTTCAACTTAAGCATCCCTTGAGTGGACCCCCTTTATTTTGAAGGGTTCTCGAGGGACCTCTTTGAAAGCTTCTTCTCTCGAATGAATTCATTGGCGTCTAGCTTGGGGGTAGCCCGATTAGACCTATTTCATAACTTTACGTCTAGCTTGGGGGCAGCCAAACTAGACTTTGCTTTTCAAATAGTGCATCCCTTGAGTGGACCCCTCTTCCTTTTGAAGGGTTCCCAAGGGACCCCTTTGAAAATCTTCCAACTTGATGATGGTCTGTGTGACTATCTGCTTACTTGCTCTACAAGACCGAGAACCTGTAAAGCTCCTTTACATACTTACATGGTGATACGGGTTCTCCTTTTTGAGTGGGGTTTTCTTTTATCACCTCTTTGGTGATACAGGTTCTCCTCCTCAAGTGGGGTTTTCTTTTATCACCTCTTTGGTGATATGGGTTCTCCTCCTTGAGCAGGGTTTTCTTTTATTACCTCTTTTGTGATACAAGTTTTCCTCCTCGAGCGTGGATTGCTTTTATCACTTTTACTCTGTGATATGGGTATTCCTCCTCGAGCAGGGATTGCTTTTATCACTTTTACTCTGTGATACAGGTTTTCCTCCTCGAGCGGGGATTGATTTTATTACTTTTTCTTTGTGATACAGGTTTTCCTCCTTGAGCGGGGATTGCTTTTATCACTTTTACTCTGTGATACAAGTTTTCCTCCTCGAGCGGGGATTGCTTTTATCACCCATCTTTTGTGATATGGGTTCTCCTCCTCGTGTGGGGATTGCTTTTATCACTCCTACTTTGTGGTGCGGGTTTTTATTTCACCATGCGCTTTGTTCATTTCTATCTTTCTCTTCTCAATTGTATATACTAGATCGAAGATCAACATCTTCTTCATCCTGAGTATATACTCTTTCTTCAGCTTCATAAGTCTACGAAACTATTAAGTCCTCTTTTGACCTTGCACTCTCAAGTTCACCAGATCATGGTTTGCTTCCTCGATGGTTAAGATATATGTTTCTAACCCTATTCTTTCTTGATCTACTTTACCGAGCACTCATCAGTATTTGTGCTTGCTAAAGTGGGGGAAAAATGTATAAGAGTGAATTTGCACCCCATGTGCAAATCCCCTTTTTTCCTTTACCCGCCTTAGAGAACCAAGTTTGGAGGCTTAATTCCACCTAAGCCCACTACTTGCATCACACTTGGTACTTTTTTTGAGCGTCGGTGGAGGCGTTTCTGTCAGGGATGCCCACGTGGTGCGCAAACGTCCACGCGGTGCACTTACATCCTTGACAGATTCCCACGTCTAGAGCCTGCAGAGGCGTTACACTTCCCATTGGGAGTTGATTTGTAATGCCCTCCTCGGCTGACCGACCCAAATATGGTAATTTTCTTGATCTCCCCTTCAAATTCACATCTTCCATATGTTTTTCATCTTCTAAGAGATTCTTCACTTCATTCACAAGCTTCACAATCTCTCCATAAGCTCTAAGCAGCTTCTTCACCATCTCTTCAATCTCCAAACACTTTACACTTCACGGTAGCAACATCAACACTCCACCACTTCAGTAGAGCAAGTGTGGAATAAAACACCATTGCAGTAGAGGCTTGAGTTCCTCTCGTTTTCTCCCCCATTAGCCTTGAGTGCTCTTGGTGGAGGTGGTAAGCTTTCACTCCTCTCCTCTATTACTTGGTTGAGTAGCATAACAATGTTTTGTAGTACTTTAAGTGCTCTTTACTTCATTTCTACTTTTCTCTCTATCTATCTGGCTGTCCATGGGGGTGGGAACACCAGAATGAGGTCTGACTGAGGTAGGCCCCTATACAGCCCCAACAATTTCTCTCTCCCTCTTGTGTGCAGTTATTGAAGACACTCACAAGCTGGAAGCTTCATCACTTGCGTGGTTGTAAGTATTTCCTTTCTTCTCCTTATCTTTGTCATATCTACTTCTTTATTTCAGTTCTATCACTTTCTATTATTTCCCTATATTCTGTAAGTTCTTAGCAATCAAATAGAAGCATTCACTTTGCTATTTTCTAAGACATTCTCATTCTCTAGTCTGTGCTATTTTCTAAGACACCAGCATGCCTCTGGGATGCCAGTGCGTCGTGTTGTCATCCATTTTCTGTGATGTCATCCTTTGGTCGAGAGCTTGTTAGTTTGTTTAGAAAATCTCTGTGACCTGCTCTTTCGGATTCTGAAACTTTCGCGCTCTTCCATTGAGGTAGTTTAGGGTAGTTCACTCTGTGAGGCTCTCTGAATGAAGAGAACTCATGAGTAGTGAATCCCCCTCTTCTATAGAGATTTATTGCAACAATTCAAGATCCTAACATCATTTCCAATTCCATATGAGTGTATATGTGTTCATGTTGTCATTTTTTTGTGAAGGCTAATACTTTTGTAGGTCTCCAAAGAATTCAATCATTCAAACAAATCAAGTAAATCAAGATCAAGACCTTGAGGTGATGTGCATGACTTCAGTCCTTCAAGGAAGCCATTGAAGGGTGGTGAGTTGCAACACATTATGATTTCATCATTTCTTCCTATTCGTTATCATTTCTATCATTAACATTGCCATTGTGGAGGTAGAAACACTTACACGAGGTTTGACTAAGGCAAGCCCCTAAAATGGCAAACATCTCTTCCCTTTATGAATGTGCAAATCTTAGGTTTTAAGGATATTTAAAGGAATTTGGAAGACAAATTGTTCATTATTGTATTTGAAGACTTGCATCTTGTCAAGCCATGAAAACTCAATTATAGAAATATCCAACAGTGTTTTGATAGATCTGAAGGTAGGAATTTGAAGCTCATATTTGACATTAGAGGACACCAAAAACGTATCTATAAAAGCATACAAGGAAACTCACACTCTAGGTGTTTGTGTCCTCCATTTTTTGCCTCAAATTTTAATCACAGGTGTACAATGTCCTGCTCTACTCATTCTATTGTCCAAATTTTTCTGTGAACTTATATACTTTTTATTTGTATTAGAACAATAAATTGCACTATTATCCTAGTTAGATCATTTTATTTCATCATTAAGACATTTTCATATTTGGTTAAGGGATCATTAACTCACCTATTAGGTTGTAATTCAATCACATACCTTATTCAAATCCATAAAACCCTCATTCCATCCTTGCATTTTCAATCCATCACATCTCCCCCGTCTTTTCCTAACCTACTTCATGAAATTTGGGAAAGGTGTCAAACCCTAAGGCCAAAAACCAAAAGGGTTCCCTTTCACACCATTTCAATACATAAGACATTGTGCATTATCATTAATGTAGATATTAAATAGACTTTTATAGTTGTAAAAAAGCAATAGATTTTCTCCACATTCAACAAGTGTTTTTTTAGGAAAAAGTGGCAAGCCACTATAATATTTTATATATATATATATATATATATATATATATATATATTACAAAATCCTGGTTCAAGCGAGCATACCAGCAGGAAAGAACCCAGAAGAAAACCTCTAGTTATAGCTTGACACATTCAACAAGTGTTGATAACAAACTTAGCTTTGATTATCAAATTGGTCAATTAAATATATAAAGATAGATTTAGATAATCTTTGGTTCAAATCATGTGGAAGGATCATCTTCAAGGGAAGCTAACTTGATGTTATTCACTAGTTATCAATTCATTATTGAGGAGGTTGTGGGTGCTTCTGTAAATATGATCATACTTTTGTGCTTGAACATGTCTAAGACATGGATTGCATATACTACATGGTGTTATGTCCATGCCAAATCATCAATTTTAGGAGATCACCTAGTATTAAAATCATGCCATTTGTCATATATTATAGTTTAGGAGGTTTCTTCTACAAACTTTTCTTAAGGAAGAGGTAATGCGTGTATAATCATGGTATTTTCTTGTAAAATGAAAAAAAAATAGTGTTGCTTAATGAGGAAATTTAGCATTATAAACATATGTTTAATAATTTACAGTTTTGGAGAAGAATTGGATGGCGACGGGAGGCATATCGAGTTGTGCAGGCATGACAGCTTGCGGCTTGTGATGCCACAGCTGCATGCCATCTGTTCTTAGTGCATGTTCCTGTTTATTGTTGGTACGATGGTGTTGTGTTTGAAGCTATCAGGTGGGGGTTTTGGTGTGTATGTTGGGTGTCTATTTTCTCTTGGGTTCATTTTCATCATTTGCTACTTTGTGATTTATTTGGAGCTTTCTTCTTTAAGGGTTTTTCCCTGTCTCCTCTTCGGTGATGGATCAAGGGGAAGATTCGAGGGTCAATTCTACTTTGGATTTCTGATTTGCTTTGGGAACAAAATCTCCTTCTCTTTCAATGAAGGTTTTTGATAATAACCTATTCTTTAATGATTCGTGGAATGGAGGATTCACTCTGTTTGGAGGTCCTCGTATCCTGAAAATTAATGGGTGACTGGAACGAAGCAAAGATAGGCTGGTGCTAATGATTCAACCTAAATTGATCGCAGAGGATATTGAGTATTACTTGAAGCATGCTTTTCTCTACAAATTTTTGGGAATGAGGGTTTCACTCCAATTTTTGGAGACATGGGCTCATTGTACCTAGTCCCCAGAGGGTGAAATGGAAATAATGTTGTTTTGATCCTTCGGAGGCGCTTCTGAACCAATTTTTGGTGGGGGTTCGTCTCCCTATATTTCCAGTTGAATATTGGCACAATGACATATTGCATCAGGTTGCTTCTTTGTTGGGGAAACCGTTGGGTCCTTCTCAACAAAATCATGATAGAAAGGTAATGAATTTTTCTCGCATTTGTGTTGAAATGGATTTAAATAACCCTCTTCCAGATTCTTTGGAAATTCATGCGGGTTCATATTCTTGGGTGCAACAACTTGATTATGAAACATTTCCCTTTCATTGCCGGCTATGCCATGAATATGGCCATCTACAGAGAAGATGCTCGAAGTCTAAATCTTTTGAATCTTAGACTACTCAGCCTCCTTGCAATCCCCCTAAGGTCGACAAAGGTAAGGACCCCATTCCTGGTGAGGCTGTAGGTGCAGAGGGTTTTATTCTTGTTAAGGCTCATAATAGGAACTGAGGTCAAAAGAGGACTCTTAAGGAGTGTCGGGAAGAAGATACCTTTAATATATCTGAGGTTTTGGATGATCTTAGTCAACAGGAGGTGAATTTGAGTATGATTTTTATGGATTAGGGTGTTTCAGAAGGGGTTCAAGAAGGAATTATTCAGATCACAACCAGACTTCCCAGGAGACTATGCTTTGCAAATGGAGACAAATTTGAGTTTGGTGGTTCATGGGAGGTTTGAGCCTCTTGTGGATACGAAGATGGGGGAGGGAGAGATCTCTTCTCCATTGGTGAAAGTGGGCTCTGGTTCGGTAAAAGGCAACAAGGCTTCTCCTTCATTGGGTATTCTTCAAAAACACCATAAGAAAGGGGTTGTTGATAAGTCTTCCAAATTTGGGAGAAAGAAGGACCTGGAAAAAAATAAAGATGACAGGGCAGACTTTGTTGGAGTCTGGATTTGTTAAGACCCTAGATTCCCATTTTTCTAACCCTCCAAAGTGATTGTCCTTTCTTGGAATTTAAGGGGCTTGAACAGTGGCCCTTGACAAAAATCTATTTGTGAATTGGTGAGAATTCATTCTCGTGATGTTATTTTTTTACAAGAGACTAAGGTAACTATAGAAAGTATGTTTGGTTTGTTTCCAAAGTTGTGGGGTAGGGTGATTTCCAGTGTATTGGGGCTCATGGTAACGGAGGGGGTGTGGCTTGCCTGTGGAACCCAGTGAAGATTTGTCCTCTTTGGTGGATGTCCTCTAAGTCTGGAGTCAGCTGAAACTATTCTTCTTTCAAACATCTATGTGCCTACTAATTATCCTGGTAAGCAGTTATTGTGGTCTCATATTAATTTCATTCAGATCCTTGCTCCTTTTTTCCCTTGGATTATTGCGGGTGATTTTAATATCATTATTGAGTTGGATGAGAAGAAGGGTGGTATTGTGAGATTGGAGCCCTCTGCTTTCCTTCTTCGTGATAACATATCTGCTTTGAATCTAGTTGACATTAAGTCCCGTAATGGTCAGTTTACTTGGAATAATAGGAGAATGGGAGAGAACTATATTGCTAAGAGACTTGACTATTTCTTGGTTTCATGTTTTTGGGTTGGAGGATTTTGGTCTACTTGCTATGAGATTTTGGACTGGAGGGGCTCGAATCACTAGCCTATTAAGTTATCTGCTACTTCAGTGCGTGTTGCTCGGTCCCCCTCTTTCAAGTTCTAGCTTATGTGGTTAAGATATTCTTCCTTGCAAGAGTATGTGGTTGAATGGTGGCAGAGGGGAAGACCTGCTCATGGAACTACTATGTGTTCTTTTTCCAAATTGCTGCAATATGTGAAATATCAACTCAAAAGGTGGAACAGGAAGTGTTTTGGAAATATTTTTCATGCTAAGGTTGTTGACCAAGCTGACTTGGATGTCATCACTCAGGAGATAAGGGAGTTTGGCCTTTCTAAGGATTTACTCAAGGAGGAGGCAGGGGATTTGAAAGCTTTGGAAGAGTGTGAGTTGCGCAAGGAAATTTATTGGAAACAAAAGACTTGTGTTGAGTGGTTACAAGAGGGAGACAAAAACACTACTTTCTTCTTCAACTTGGTGAAAGCTAGGAGACATGGTAAGTCTATGCCTGTTCTTGTGAATGACAGTGGTGAGCATTTATCTTCTTGTCAAGATATGTCTAGAGAAGTTTTGTAGTTCTTTGCTTCATTATTTAGAGAGGATTCTCAAGATGGTTTGGCAAAAGAGAACCATGTTTTATCTTGTATCCCCTCTTTGGTTACTGGGGATATAAATGAGCATCTTTCGGGCTATATCTCACTGGAAGAATTGGAGGCTACTATTTTCTAGATGAAGAAAGGGAAAGCCTCGGGCCTTAATGTTGAATATCCAAGATACTGAGAGGGGGGGTGAATCAGTATCTTCCTAAATTTTATTATCAGATACCATCCAATTATTCCAATGCATACAACAACACAGATAAGTAAAAGCATTAACAGAACATGAAAATCATATAACAAATGAACACCAAGATTTTTATGTGGAAAACCCAAAATGGGAAAAACCACGATGAGTGCTAGCTCACAATATAGTATAACTGGTTATAAGATATTACAAAATGGGTGGCTCACTGCCAAGACTCACTGTCTATAAACAAAGGCTCATTTCCTACGAAATTACAATGAAAAAATGGCTTACAGCTAGAAAATGAATTGATAAAGTACACCTAATGAGTGTAGATTTAGTTCCAATGAGGCTCAAAAAATTGACTTGATACACTTCATCATATTCGCTCTTCTTCACATTCACACTCACAACACACTCATCTCTTTCTCTCCAATCTTCAAAAAAATTGTCCAATATATATATATATCTAATCTCTTCACAAGCATCAATTAGGTCAACCTAATTAGATGCATTTCTTATTTACCAAAAATACCAACTATCGACTTCAAGCTTTCACCCAACATGCTTCATCAAGTCGACATGGACCTAAGATAGGTCACACATATATCCGCATAACAAAAATTAATTCACCATTACACAACTCATTCATTAGGTTAGCCAAGGCTAGACCTAATAGAAACATAGAGTAATACTGATACACCATACGAGCATCTGAGTACATGAGATCTTGAATGTACGTGCTTCCAGAATCCATAAATCAATTTTCAAAACCGCAAACACCAATTGTCAACAGCGGAGGATTGCAAACCAAAATACCAGAGAATGTAAGCATTATACCAGTTCAGATACCAAACCAGAATATCATAATAAATTCAGACTTGATCTTGCAATTGCAACTCATATTTCATGGTGACATCAATGACAACACAAAACAACAAAATGAGATGTTCTTCATTTTTCCAACAATCTCCGCCTTTGTCATTGATGGAAACATGTGACAAAAATAATATTTACAAAACTTATTTACAACACTTCTCCCCCTAACACCAACATTTCACCATTCTTCAAACCTCTCCCCCTTTGACATCAAGGACAAAGGGTGTCCCGAAACTGAAATTGAAATATGAAAAAAAAGAAACATGCATTAATTGGAGGATGGCGAGCCTTGAAGCTTCTTCAGAATACCTTCCCATACTGATTTACCATTCTCCTAGCTATCCTTTGCAGCAATCAACATCTTGTTCAAGGATTCCAACTCTACTAGTGTTTCTTCTGCACCATTTGAAGTATCAGGAGTCAAGTTTATCTTCTCAAGCTTTTTTGTGCCTGTTAGGGCCTTGCCAACTAGAGTGTATTCCGCTCTCATAATGTCACTTAACTATTCAATTTTTTTGATAATCTCCTACTTTTGCTTCTGCAAGACAAATAATTTTTCTTTATGCACAGTGATGGCATTCCATGTTGATCTGTCTCTGTCTTTGGATATACTATAAGTACCGAAGAAAACAATTAGCTGAGACTCAATGGAGTCCATAACAACCTTAATGTTCTAAGTGGCATCTGGCCACTTCAAGTAATAAGCAAGAACTGCATTTGCTTCTGACTCACAAATCTTCACAACTTCTAGATTCTTTTCAATATTTGAGTGTGCAAGAGCACACTTGTCATGTAATTCCAGTAGCCTTTTCTCTACCAGTTTCTCCTCAACTTCTTGTTTTGTCTTTTCTCCAAGCCTGGAGGTATACTCCTTGAAAGAATCTAACAACAATCTAAAATTTTCAATAGGAGCAAGGTATGCATCAATAGATGCACCAGGTGTGACCTCCTGTAATGCCTTAAGAGCATCTTCTATGAGTTTTGTTCCTTTTTGGTGTGTCTCAAGAATCTCCTTCCTTTCAAATGCCTGCAATGCATCTCCTAACACCACTTTATGCACATAAGACATCTTCTCCATATCAACAAACACTTTAATCATAGGAAGTTGTAGAAGCTCCGAAGGAATTATTGGATGGAATCTGATTTGCTTGGATAGCAAGCCTTTCAAAACATCATTACCAGAGGACTATTCTCTGAGATGCTTAATATATTTTACAATCTGCTTTTGACTTTTTTCATTTTTCCTAGTAGATTCCTCATTTTTCTTTTCTTCCTCTCCCTTTTCCTTCTCTTCTTCCTTCTTCTCTTCTTCCACTTTCTCTTCTTCTCCTTCTTTCTTTTCTCCCTTTTTATCTTCATCTTTATCTTTATCCCTATTATCTTCTTCATCATTTCCATCTTTTCCATTTTCATTTTGCTCTTCTTTTGGATTATCTTTCTCTTCTTCTTCACTGCCTTTTCCTTCTTCAGGATTACCTTTTTCATCATTTCCTTTTTCTCCTTCAGTGTGCTCTGAAGGAGCATCATTATTATTTTTAGGCTTAGCTTCACCTTCATTCTTCTTCTCACTTTTTGGAGGATCATTTTCACCACCGTCATCAATTTCAACATCAATGTTTTCAAAAATATCTGCATTACCTGTATCAAGAGGAATATTTTCCTCAACATTTTCAACAGGAACATCTTCATCAGCCTTAAGCATGCCATATTTCTCTGTTGTATCCCATATCGCCTTTGTTGTTTCCTTCCTTATCTTCTTTGTCAACTTTTTATTCCTTGTCATTAAAATATTTACCCTTTTCTTCATTTGAAACATCTCTGCACAAATCTTTTCAAAGTCTCCATATCATTTGGGGTCAAGGAAGAACCAATCTTATCATATGCATCATTCCTAATTTTCTCTTCATATTCAATAACCTTTGATCTCCTTTTCATCAGATCTTCCCACATATTCTCATGTACATCTCTCTTTGTATCATCCCACTTAACTTCCAAGATAATAACATATTGAATGACAGTTAAAATCAAAGTTTCCTCTTCTCCAGCATTATCATAATATTATGTTGTAGGCTATAGCATGTTCTCAAAATGTAACAAAGTATTGAGATTTTCCTCTAATTTAAAACGGGAACCAAAACTTATCGGATTGTCCTGTTCTTCTCTATGGTCTACAGAGGCTTCACCAAACACCTTAGTCTTCTTTGACTCTGGTTTGGTTTGCACATGAACACCAAATTCCTGCTCTTCTTCATCATCAGAAGATGATACAACATGCACTCTCTTAGAACCAACAACTTCCTTAGAAGAACCTTCACCAGAGGATAAACTTCCTCTTCTCCTCACCAATTTTGCATTAGGATCCTCTTCCTCTTCATCCTGATCATCAGTAACACTAATATTTTTATCCCTTGTCACTTTCTCTTTCTTTCCTCTCTTTCTAGGGGCCACCGAAGGAGTTTCTTTCCTCTTTCCAGATCTAGTAGTAGGTTTGGAGGAAACTGGACCTTTTCCTTTGTCAGTGGTATCGGGTTTAATCTTTGGTGTAGGGGCTATAGAGGATTTAGCAAGTGTAGTCCTGTTGGATCTCCTCAAGCCAGATGATTCTGCCTCCAAATATTCTCCCTTAGCCCTTCCAAGAGAAATCTTCTCATCAGTGAATCCAACTTCTTTAAGCTTCTTTTCCACTCTCTTTCTGATTATGGGCTTTTGGTGCTCCATATGGACCTCCATAGATTTTTTTGCATAGGTACCAATTTTGGGTTCATTGGGATCCTCTGAATTTTTCAGCAACATTTGTACATAACCCTCAGCTTCATCTTCTGTAATCTCATATCCTAATGGTTGAATCCATATGGTATGGGGTTCTATTGCTTCAATCATGCATTCATCAAAGGAAACATGGAATATGACGTCATCTTTGTATTTCTCAACAATTTTCCTCAAAATCCTATCTCTTTCATTCATGTTGCTCTTAAATACAATAAAGAATGTTGTTAGAGCATTTTATTGAGCTTTCAGATCACCCAAACTATGCATATGATCAAAATTTTGATGTGCCACTAGTCTGGATGAGTCCCAAAACACTTCATTATTCTTTCCAAGGAGTTTCTTCATGAAATAAAACAATAGACATACAATCAATGAACCAAATTTGAAAGCGTACTTCCTTTCCTTTGTCAACTTCAAATTCTCAAGCAACTATTTCTGAAGAAGCTAACATAAGTCATAGTCTGCACCATTTACAACCATATCAAAACCAATATAAATTGTTGTAACCGAAATAGAGTTTTCTTTGTTTGTGAAGTATATTTTGTGACCAATCATGATAGTTGCATACTTCACAACCAGATTAGTGATGGAATTTGTCGTTAAGGCTCTCTTTTTGTATGTGGCTCCTATAAGTTCCATTACTACCTCATTCTTCATGGTTTTCAATACAAGTACCGTACCTTTATCCCAGAGGCCGGTAATAGCCCTAATCACCTCTTTAGTTATCAGATGAGATTAGTCAGTCCACAAGAATTTATCATGAATTATGCTTAGGACTGGCTTCACAAATCCATCATCATAGCTGAAGTTCAAAAATTTATTCCATCTATCTAATTTCTTCGTAACCAAGTTCGAGTATTCAGGTTTTATCAAGAAATCATCTCTAGTAAGCTCATTCTTCCAAATGTCAATCAATTTTGTGAGATCGTATTCCTCAGTCTTTACTCGAATATACATTATTGTGTCCTCAATCGGCATAAATCCATGAGGGATTGATGAGAATGCACCCATGGGGTCATCTTCGAATACTTTCGAGGAATATTTTATATAAGAAGGTCTCGATCTCTCCGACACTTTAACGACTACAGGGGTTTCCATTCTTCCAATTTTGAATTCAAACAATTCAAAGAACAAAAACCCACAACTACACAGAAAATTAAAATACCTTTTTTTCCACAAAGAACTAGAACTAGGGTTTGCATGGCTCGAACTCCAAATCTCCTCAAGAATGCTCCAAAAATCTCTTCAATTTCTTCAAATGCATGAGTGATCAAAATTCCTTACATATTTTCTTTATAAAATGACGATCTGCCCTCATTCGCATTAAATGTGGCAGATTTCAAAAAGCTGCTAAAAACTATTCTTCTCTACTCAGAAAAACCCTAATTTTCTCCGCAAAAGATTATTCCTTCATGTTTTCTTCTGATTCCACTTGCATAACCTCTAGCTTATCATTTCTCACAACATATCTTCGTGCCAAGGAATGACATGCCAAACATTAGGGGGTTCAAGTGATTTTCTGTTAAAGCTCCCCCTAAGACCTTGTAGGGTCTAGTTCTCAGAGGAATTGTCTATACCAGATGAGAGCACAGATGCATATGTCATCTCAGTCTCTTCTTTCCTCCTCCAAATCTTATTCATTTCTTGCTTAATCTCATCTTTTTCAACCTTCTTCACAGGTTCATTCTTTTCTATCAGATTGGTCTTCGTACCCTTCTTGCTCCTAAAAACTCTTGAGATATGTCTCGGTTTGTTGTAGTTATAGCAGGAAATATTTCTTTGTTTATATCGAATTCCACTAACTCTTGGTTTGTACTGAGTGGCTTTATGTCCATACTTGTTACAAGTATAACAATAGCCATTAAAGGATTGATTCATTCTTCCTCCATTAAACTGATTCATCATCAAGTTTTTGCATACACTTGCCCTATGTATAGTTCTTTTGCAAGAAAAACTTTGACCGGTGAAGGAACCAAGAAACTGATTCATCTTACTCCTACATTTTGTTGCCCTGTGACCAAATTTGTTGCATGAAAAATAGGTGCCATTAAAAGAAGGATACCTTTTTGCATTAGGTTGTCTCACAAGTGGTCTCCTAGCAATGTTCCTTGAATTTCCTTTTTGCTTTCCTTTATTCTGAGTCTTCTAGTTGTCCTTAGAGTTTTCACCTCCTTCCATTCCCAAGCCACCTTTGTCTTTGCTCGGCTTCTATCCTAAAATTAATTCATCAAGCCTATCAGAGTTGGATTTCAAATGGTTTTCATTGATTTTTTCCTTCTCCGGATCCACTTTCAGGTTCACCACTTCTTGTTCAAGCTTGGTGCAATCATCAAACTTTCTTTGCACCAATTTGTTCAGACATTCTTCAATTCTTTTCTTCTCCTCTACTTGCACTTTCAAACTAGTAATTTCTTCATTAGCCTTTTCCAACTGATCAGTTACTTCCCTATGCCTTTCTTTGAACTTTTTCAATTGCTCTTTTAATTTTCGAACACATTCATTTGCATCTTCAAGGTTCTCTTTCAGATCTCTATTTTCTCTTTCAACTTTGTCAAGATCCTCAAGAGCAGTCTAGAGCTCTTCTTTATCATTCATTTCTTCCATCTTTAGGATCTCCCTCAAGCTGTTAGGATTTTCTGGAGGAACCAAGCTCTGGTACCTATTGTTGAATATCCAAGATACTAAGAGGGGGGGTGAATCAATATCTTCTTAAATTTTCTAATCAGATACCATCCAATTATTCCAATACATACAATAGCACAACTAAGTAAAATCATTAACATAACATGAAAATCACATAACACATGAAGACCAAGATTTTTATGTGGAAAACCCAAAATGGGAAAATCCATGGTGAGCGCTAGCTCACAATATAGTATAACCGATTATAAGATATTACAAAATGGTTGGCTCACTGCTAGGACTCACTGTGCATAAACAAAGGATCACTTCCTATGGAATTACAATGACAAAAAGGCTTACAACTAGAAAATGAACTAATAAAGTACACCTAATGAGTGCAGATTTAGTTCCAATGAGCCTCAGTAAACTGACTTGATACACTTCATCATATTCTCTCTTCTTCACATTCACATTCACAACACACTCATCTCTTTCTCTCCAATCTTCAAAAAATTTGTCTATATATATATATATATCTGATCTCTCTGCAAGCATCAATTAGGTCAGCCTAATTAGATGCACTTCTTATTTAACAAAAATACCAACTGTTGGCTTCAAGCTTTCACAAAATCTTTCCAAAATCAATTCAAACACCCAACACACTTCATCAAGTCGGCATGGACCTAAGATAGGTCGCACATATATCTGCATAAAAAAATATTAATTCACCATTACACAACTCATTCATTAGGTCAGCCAAGGATAGACCTAATAGCAAAATAGAGTAATACCGATACACCATACAAGCATCTGAGTACGTGAGATATTGAATGTGCGTGCTTCCAAAATCCATAAATCATTTTTCAAAATCACAAGCACCAACTATCAATGGTGGAGGATTGTGGACCAAAATACTAGAGAATGTAAGCATTATACCGGTTCAGATACCAGACCAAAATACTAGAGCAAATTCAGACTTGATCTTGTAGTTGCAACTCATATATTAGGTGACATCAATGACAACACAAAACAACTAAATGAGATGTTCTTCATTTTTCCAACACCTAATGGCTTTCTAGTTGAATTTTATCAAGAATTTTGGGATATCATTAAGCTAGACTTTTTGGAGGTGGTTTGTGAGTCTCAGAGGAATAAGCAAATGTTGCGGGCTTTGAACTCTACTTTCCTTGCTCTCATTCCCAAATATGAGGGGGTGGATCATCTGAGTCAATTTTAGCCTATTTCCCTTTGTAATGTGGTTTATAAGCATTTCCAAGTTGATTGCTAAAAGGATGAAGCAATGGCTTAGAGGGATTATCTCTGAGGAACAAAGTGGTTTTGTGGAGGATCAGAAAATTCTAGATGGGGTGGTCATTGCTATTGAAACCATTCATTTTATGACATCCTCAAAATAAAAGGCTATGTTCATCAAGCTGGATATGGCAAAGGCCTATGATAGAGTGAAGTGGTCCTTCTTGTGAAAAATTCTTATTGCTTTTGGTTTTGTTGAGGAGTGGGTCTAGTGGGTTATGTGTTGTGTTACTTCCACTTCTTTCTTGGTGTTGATAAATGGTGAGCCTTCTCTTTTTAGTGCTTCTAGAGGCCTTCGTCAAGGGGATCCTCTCTCCTTATTTATTTATTCTTCTTGTTGAGGGCCTAGGGAGATTGGTGAAACATAATGTGGCATTGGGTCTTATCTAGGGATGGGGGTGGGGAAATGGTTTGCCTCCTTAATCTCACCTACAATTTTTGGATGATACTACCTTGATGGGTATGGATAAGATTAGAGAAGCTACGAATTTGCGCAAGGCTTTGGATAGCTATCTTGTTTCCTCTGGTCAAAGCATTAATGAAGATAAATCTTCCATTTTCTTCTTCAATACTCCGCAACTTATTCAACAAAGGATTGCTCGAATCTTGAGGTTTCAGATTGGTTCTCTCCCTTTAAATTATCTTGGAATTCCTATCTCTTCTGGTAGTCTTCCCAGGGAGTCATGGTAGAATATTTTGGATAAGTTTCGTTCGAATGTTAATCATTGAACTCATAGATGGTTGTCCTTTGCTAGTCGTGTTCACCTGCTTAAATTTGTGGTGCAGGATCTTCCTACTTATAGGTGCATGCTACAGGTGGCTCCAGTTGGGTTTTTGAAGGATTTGGATTCTTTGGCTAGACAATTCTTATGGGCGGGTAGCTTGTCCTCTTCTAAGTGGAGCCTGGTGAAGTGGGATATTGTGTGTAGTCTTAAGTAGTTTGGGGGTCTTAGATTGCGGCAATCAACTTGGTCCAGGTTAGCGTTGGTTGCAAAGCTTTACTGGAGGTGGTGTGTGGAGCAGGATCATATCTGGGCCAAGATTTTATCTTATAAGTACCTTCTTGGGGTTTTGAAGGAGGAGCTTCCCAAGTATCCTCTGGTGGGGAAAGGTTCTATGATTTGGGGAATGCTTAAGAAATGGGTTGCACTGATCAAGGAGGGATTGTTTTGGATATGTAATAAGGGGTTAAGGCTCTCTTTTGGTCTGATTCTTGGGATGGATTTTCCCCCATTTTGTGCCAGTATCTAAATTTGTTGAATCTTTTCTAGCGCTTCTTGGAGGCTGGCTGGTCAAGGGTGATTGATTTTAAGACTTCTTATCCTTGTGGGAAGATGGAGGTGGCTAGGTGGAAGGATCCTTGCAATTGGCCTATTGTCGAGTTGGAGGAGGATTGTGCTAAGCTTCAAAATATTTTGGCTAGTAGGTAATGCAGTTCCTTATTCTTGCTTGGAGCCCGAATCTTAAGGGAGCTTTCACTGTGGCTAGTGGGTATCAGGAGTTTTTGTCTCATAAGTTTGGTGGGGTGGAGGTTCCTTGGTGGAAACATGTGTGGAACAAATTTTCATGGCCAAAGTGTAATTATTTTGTGTGGACTTTCGCTAGAAATAGATGTTTGACTTGGGATAATCTTCGAAAGCGGGGATTACAGGGTCCCTCTATTTGTGTTCTGTGCGGCTACAGTGAGGAGGATTCTTCCCATTTTTTTTTTCTATTGTTCTTATTCTATGCTACTCTGGCATTTATGGTGGGGTGTTTGGAAACATCCATGTGGTCATGCTTCTTCCCTTGTTGAGTTTTGGAACAGTTTGGGAAGACCCCCTACCTAGGCCTCTTTCCTCTAGATTGTGTGATGCATTGGTCCTACATTCATCCTTTTGAAATTTTGGTTGGAAAGGAATCGTAGGATTTTTTGTGGGGATAATCTAATGGTTCAACAAGTTTGGCACAAAATTGCTGGTATGATCCAAGAGACGGTGGAAGCCAAATGTGAAGTGGCATATCCATTAATGGAAAAGAGTGATGATGAGATTGTGAATAGATTGGGCTTGCAAGGGTTGACTTCAGTCTCTGCTTGTGTTAGAAGAGGTAGATAGGCTAAAAAGAAGGTTCAAAGGGTTGGAAGATGGTTTCCTCCTCCGACAAATTTTCTAAAGATCAATACGGATGGTTCCTCTAGGGGTAATCCTGGGCCTGCTAGGATTGGTGGAGTTGAAGAGACTATTTTGGCTCAGTTATTTTATTTTTCTCTATTCATAAAGGGAAACATTCTAACAACTTTATGGAGGGTTTGGAAATTCTTTGGGCTATTGAGTGTGCTTGTGCCTTGGGTTGGCATAGGATCATCTGTGGATCTAACTTACAAATTATTTTTAGTATGTTGCAAGAGCAAAAGGTGGTTGAGGTTAATTGGCGGCTTGCATTGGTGGTTTGACAGATTCTACAGATGTGCTCTATGTTGGAAGTGGTGTCTTTTCCCCACATTTTGCGTGAATGGAATAGGGTTGTTGATTGTTTGGCTAAGTGGGCTTCAGAGCATGTGGATGACTGGAAGGTTGAGGAGTGGGGACAGTTATCCCCTGATTATTGTCATGAATTAGAGAGGTTCATTGCTGATGATATGAATGGATAAAGCGTTGGTGATTGTATGGGTGGTGGTTTTTGTCTGGGATGGATGTTTTGGTGCTTTCTTTCTCAAGATTCTACGGGTTCCTTGATCCCTATGTATTGTTAATTTCTTGAATTCAATAAAGTTTTTACCCCTTTTATTTAAAAAATAAATAAATAAATGAGGAAATGTAGCATTGGCTAGAAATTGAAGTACACAAGAAAATATAAATCATAAACTTTGTTGAACTATTGGTACAATGCACTATTTATATCATGTTCTCAATTGGAGGGGAAATGATAGTTGATAATATAGATGGGGAAATTTTATCTTCTCTTTTATTTTTCAACTTCATTAAGAAATGTTACAAATTAATCAAGAGGTAGATTCATTTATTTTTTATATTATAAATAGAGAAAAGGGTCTCAGTCCTTTACACAAGTAAAAAGATAAAATACATTTTCTTAAGTATAAAATAGGGAAAAAGGGAACAAAAACAGTCATAATAAAGAACCACTAGCTAGATGAGCATCATCAAACTAGATAGTACACCAAAAAGCAAGACAAAAATAACATGAAAACAACACTAAAAATAACACAAAAATAACTCCATCACAAGGAAAGGAAAAAATGGAGATTTAATGAGATCACTTTCTTAGGATCAAGGAGAAAATGGAGTGTTTGGATTTAATTTGTTTCAAATGAATGGCTAAGATTGTATTTACTAAAACAGTAATTTGTAGCAATCAAAAGCGAGAGGTAAATACATTCATTTTGGGATGTTGAGGCAATATAGGTAAATTAAATAATATTATTACTAATTAGATGTGACATTAGGTTAGACTAAATAAATAATATTTATTTAATTAGTTGTTGTTGAACTAAATCAATTAAATAATATTTTCATTTAATTAATTGGTGATGATGAAACATTAATATGGAATGATGTTAGGAGATTTTATGTGTCTACAAGAACAATTAAGGTGAAATTCCCCATAATCCAAATAAATGCAAATATCTTGGAACCATTCTTCTTTAAACAAAGTAGCACAAACCTATAAATAATTGCCTTAAATAGTCAATCACCGTAGTTAATTAAGAGAAAATGGGAAATATAGAATATTATCATAAATATTCATGAGTGATGTGTTAGCCATACTATACACGTGTATTATCCTTTTATTGGACAACATCAACAATAAAATGAACAAAATAAAAAAATAAAAAAAAAACTACATCATATTATGTTAATAAAAAATCCTTAGATAGATAATAATCTATAATCTATTCAACCAATGACTATGAATTTCCATGTCTATCAATATATTTCACTTTTTTAAGGATATAATTGCTCTAAGTTACACAATCAATGATTCATACTCAACAATATTATCAATGCTTCATATTTATAATATTATTAATGCTTCATATTCCATACTTTTATGGACCAAGATGAACTACCAATTCACATATGTAATCTTTTGAAGTGGTCTACGTCATCTTTACAAATGTGTCCCATACAAGTTTTAAAATTTATTTGTGTTGAATCATATGATCTTGATTAGGTCATAATGGAATCAATACTTTGTAAAGAAGTAAATTCAATGGTGGATAGGGGGCCCTTATGATGTGAAAATGTAAAGGGAAACATAGAAGCTTGTGATTGAATTCTATACTTCTATAGATGTTAAATGTGGCATAAGGATCATCTATTTGTTTATTAATTTAAGTGGGTCTTCCTAGTGATTTTCTAATGTGCCAAAAATAATTGATTTTATAATAAAATGCATTTGATTGTGCCACATGGCACTCATTATGAGTTTCTACCAATCTATAGATTATACTGTGAGCACTTTATGGGCTTTAGATATTTCAAAGTTGTAAATATTTCTATATACGAGATCTTAACAATTGATTATGAGCCTTTCTTAAATATGTTAAGTAATGTGATCAATATTTGAATTTTGAAAGGAAGAAATGGGTAATTGGACATTAATGAAGGATCTTCGTTGATTAGGAAGTTTTTCATGAAGATCTAATGTAGTCCAAAATATAATTCTCTCATTAAGTGAATTATTGAAGGTAAACACAATTAAGGATATCAAAAGATTTTTCAACAAATTTAATTTCTTTGTTGTGGTGTACGCATATTTTCTTGATTAAGTCCAAAACATTACCCATGTGATATCATATTGTTAATTTTTAATTATCTTAAAGAGCATAATTATGGTTTGGAATAAAGGGATGGGATTTATTGCAAATATTTGTTAATAATTTGTGTATTTAGTTTTGTTTAGCTTGTAATTTGTTGAATCAGTTGGGTGGGATTTAAAATATTTTTTTTGTAAACCCTATAAAAACCCTACTTTGTTGTATAATACCAACGACTCTACCAAGAAAAGTGTCAAATTGAGATATGATATATTGATATATTTTTAAATTTTCTATCATATTAACATATTTGGGTGTGGCCCCATAGTGCCACTTTTATTGATAAAAAAACATCCATCGCCAATATATAATTGTTGTGACAAAGAACACCATCCAAAACTAACACACAACTATTAATATTATCATGGGTGTGCGGATAAATGAAAAAATGCTGTCGCGCGGAGGTCTGGTTCACGCTAGGGCTTGTGTGCCCTAGCCCGACCTGCGGTTGGTCTGTGCTCTGTGGCGAGCTTCTTTGCTGCACTCGGGGGGCATTTTTTTGTTGGCAGGGGCGTGCGCTGGTCAGATAGGGGTCTTGGCCTTTTTCTAGCTCGTGGGTGGGCGTTTTCAGCCTGAATTCCACCTTGGGCGAGTCCTTAGTGGGGGGCCTGCGGAGTTCTGTGTTTGTGGGGCTCCTGCCCCACCTCTTTCTCAGTTCTGCTGAGTCTTGGTTTGTCGTTGCATGGAGAATCGGGGTATAGCCTCTTCTCAGCTTTCCTTCGGAGATATGGAGATGGGTGAGCCGTCTTCTTTGTTGCATGTCAGTGATAAGGAACTGACTAGTAAACCCCAATCTGGGGATGGTGTTTCCTCTTCAAAAGGAATGTTTCGATTAAGAAAAGTAAACAGATGTTTGCAGAGATCCGAGGACCGGCCAGTTTTAGTTATTCAACTTGCGCAAGTTTCAGAGGATCTCGAATACTGGTGCAATCATGCTCTTATTTGCAAATTTTTGGGCCTTCGCCTTTCTTTGCCTATGCTGGAATCCTGGGCACGCCGGGTGTGGAACCCAGAAGGAGATATGGAGATTCTATTAGCGGCTAATAATTATTTTCTGGTTATCTTTTCAAGCATGTTGGATAGGAATAAGGCATTTGAAGGAGGCCCTTATTTCTTTAACCAGATGGGGCTCTTCATCAAGCCTTGGCACATGGGCTTCAACTCTGCTGAGGAGATCCCCTCGCGAGTTCCTGTGTGGGTTCGCTTGCCGAGGCTTCCTTTGGAATTCTAGAGGGAAGATATTCTTCACTCAATCTCTTTACTTCTTGGAAAACTTGTGGGTTCGGCGACACAAACTCAAGATCGTAAGGTAATTTCTTTTGCCCGTATTTGTGTAGAAGTTGATTTAAACAATCCGTTGCCAGATTCTATGGAGATTTGCATGGGATCATCTTCCTGGATCCAACAGCTGGATTACGAGACCCTTCCATTTAGATGCAAAATTTTCCATGAATATGGTCATTTACATCGCAGATGTCCCAGGAATAAGTCTTCCCCCATGGCTGCCCCTGGACCTCCTAGGGAGGACAAGGGGAAGGCTCCTTTGTCTAATGGACCTGTAGATAGCGAGGGATTTATTCAGGTTAAGTCTCGTAACAAAGGCAAAGGTAAGAAGAGAACCTGGATGGACAGACATAATGATGGCACCTTTAACAGATTTGATGCTCTTGGTGACTTGGTCCAAGAGGAAGGTACTCCAGTTGAGCTCTCTTCTGGGGCTAAAGGTCAGCATGAGGTTCTTGATGAAGATGCAAAGAAGGAGGATCAGATTTTATCTTCAGGGGACCAACAGGTTGGACAGTCGGCTATTGATTTGCCTCCTCAAGTTTAGGATATTGGAGACCTTCAGGGGTCACAGGGTACGAAGGACTCTGTTATGGTGGCTCCTGATCCCCTTGCTCCTAAGGGGACCTCAGTTTCTGTAAAGGGTAATAAAGCTTCTCCTGTCCTAGGGATACAACAAAAATCCTTCAAAAAGGGGCCTTTAGATAAACCGTCAAAGAGTGGTAGGAAGACTGATCAAGAGAAGGTGAAGATTATGGGTGATACTTTGGTTGAGTCTGGGTCGGTGAAACCCATTGATTCTCACTTCTCCCACCCCCATAAATGATTGTTTTGTCATGGAATGTAAGGGGGTTGAACATCCCCAGACAAAAGGTTGTTCGCAGATTAATTGAGTCTCAGTCTCCTGATGTGGTCTTTATTCAGGAAACTAAGCTTACTATGGATGGTTTGGCTAATTGTGCTTCACGTATCTGGCCCCAGGGCTCTTGGTAGGGGGTGGGTGCTTTGAACTGTTCGGGGGGGGGGGGGTGGCTTGCTTCTGGAACCCTAGGAAAGTTTCCCCCTTATGGTGGATTTCTAGTCAGTCCTCCATTTCTTTGGTTGCCTCTAGTTTTGAGATTGGAGAAAGGTGTCTTTTATCCAATATTTATGCTCCTATTGAATTTTTAGGTAAGTCCCATTTATGGGCTCATATCAGACTCATTCGGTCCCTGGACCCGTTTCTCGCATGGATTCTGGCTGGAGATTTTAATGTTGTTACTAGTCTGGATGAAAAATGAGGGGGATTAGCTAGGCTGGACCCGTCTTCAAATATGCTCAGGGATATGATTGGTTCCTTGAATCTCATTGATGTGAAGCCAACCAATGGTGTCTTTACATGGAATAATCGGCGATGTGGTGTTGAGGCTATCTCAGAAAGGCTTGACAGATTTTTGGTTTCCTGCTATTGGATGAACAACAGGTGGATCACCAGTTCTGAAATTCTTGATTGGAGGGGCTCTGACCACTAGCCTATTAAGCTCTCTATCACCTCTTATGGAGTCACCAAAAATCCCTCTTTTAAATTTCAGTTGATGTGGTTAAGAGACTTGTCTCTACCAGACCTTATGTTGGATTGGTGGAATGAGGGGACGCCTGCCCATGGGACGACCATGTTTACTTTTAGTAAGAGGCTTCAACATGTGAAGTACAGGCTTAAGAGATGGAATAAACAGTATTTTGGGAACCTGCATGCTCACAAGATAGCTGCTCAGTCCAAGTTGGATAATATTACTCGTCAAATTCGGGACCAAGGGTTGACCTCTGATCTGAGTAAAGCTGAGTCCTCAGCTCTTAAGGGACTTGAAGAGTGGGAGCTTCGGGAGGAGATTTTCTGGAAATAGAAATCTCGTATTGATTGGCTTCAGGAGGGGGATAGGAACACTGCTTTCTTTCATAACTCGGTTAAGGCTCGGAGGCAGGGGATTTCTATCTCCTCTCTTGTCTCATCTGAAGGAGCTCAGATCTCTTCCTGTGAAGAAATTTCTAGGGAAGCTGTCAATTACTTTTCTAATCTTTTTACGAGGGAGGATCTTACTGCTGGGACCGAGGAGCGGGCCATCTTGGATTGTATTCCCCACCTAGTCTCTGCTGAGATGAATGGGGATCTCTTAAGTCCTATCTTGTTACCTGAATTGGAGAAAGTTGTGTTTACTATGAAAAAAGGTAAGGCCCCGGGCCCAGATGGATTTCCGATTGAGTTTTTTCAAGAATTCTGGGAAATAATAAAGTTTGATCTCCTAGATGTGGTTCAGGAATCACATAGAAACAAACAGATACTGAAGTCTTTGAATTCCACTTTCTTGGCTCTCATACCTAAGAAGGAGGGGGCTAATCGGTTGGGCCAATTTAGGCCTATAGCGTTATGTAATGTTGTCTATAAGATCATCACTAAATTGATTGCTGAGAGACTCAAACCACTCCTTGGTTCTTTGATCTCTGCTGAACAGGGTGGTTTTGTTGAGGGAAGACAAATCTTGGATGGGGTTGTGATAGCAATGGAGGCTATTCACTCTATGGCTGCCTCTAAGGAGAAAGCTATGTTTATTAAACTTGACATGGCTAAAGCTTATGATCGGGTGAGTTGGGAGTTCTTACAGAAAATTCTTTTGGCTTTTGGTTTTGATGAGGAATGGGTGAATTGGGTTCTTAGCTGTGTGACCTCATCCTCCTTCTCTGTTCTCATCAATGGGGAACCTTCAGAATTGTTTCGAGCTTCTCAAGGACTTCGGCAAGGGGACCCTTTATCTCCCTATTTATTCATTATCATGGCGGAGGGCCTTGGCAGATTTATAAAATCTCAGGTGAGGCAGGGTCTTATCCAAGGTTGGAGCTGGAACAATAATCTTCCTTCCTACTCTCATCTTCAGTTTGTGGATGACACTGGGTTGTTGGGCATGGCTAGAATTAGTGAGGCAGTGAATTTCAGGAGAGCTTTGGATATCTATTTGAAAGCCTCTGGTTAGAGTATTAATGATGATAAGTCTTCCATTTATTTCTTTAATACTCCTCGGCTTATTCAGAGCAGGATTGCTAGGATTCTTAGATTTCAAATTGGTTCCCTTCCTTTGATGTACCTTGGGATTCCTTTGGCCTTGGGATCTCAGCGTAGAGGCTACTGGTAGGGGATTGTGGATAAGTTCCAAAGTAAGGTTAGTCACTGGACTTACAGATGGTTATCTTATGTTGGGAGAGTGGTTCTCCTAAAGACTGTGGTGCAGTCTCTCCCCATTTATAGGTGTTGTGTTCAGGTCCCCCCTTCCAACTTTGTGAGGGATTTTGATGCTTTATCTCGGCAATTCCTTTGGTCTGGCAACCTTCTATCCTCGAAGTGGAGTTTAGTCAAGTGGGAGTCTGTGTGCAGGCCGAAGCATGCTGGGGGCCTTGGTCTGAGGTCGATGGCTCTTGTTGTCACGGCTTTGGCTGCCAAGCTGTATTGGCGGTGGTGCAACAATCAGGATCAGGATTGGGCCAAGATTCTTTCCCACAAGTATTTTCCTGGTCCTGATTGCCTTGATGTGCCGTGACTTGCTTTGGTGGGTAAAGGTTCTTGTATTTGGGATACTCTTAAGAAGGGAGCTCAACTTATTAAGGAGGGTCTCTTCTGGATTTGTAACAGAGGCTCTGATGCTCTGTTTTGGTAGGACTCTTGGGATGGCCACCCTCCCATTCTCTCTAGCTTCCCCCAGCTTCAGCCTCTTTGCCATATTTTTACTGAAGCTGGTTGGTTTAAGGTGGAGCATTTTAAGACTGTCAAGCGTATGGGTCAGGTGGAGGTGACTTGCTGGAAGGACCCTCAGGAGTGGCCCGTGGGTGGCTCTGATGAGGATCGTGTTGTTCTTACTAAAGCTTTGGAGGGTAGGTTTTGCAGCTCCCTTAATGTGAGGGACGCTTTGGCTTGGAGTCCTAGCCCAAAAGGTAAATTTACTGTTGCTCAAGGCTATGCTATACTTGATAGGAACTTACATGGTCCAGCTGAGGTGCACTGGTGGAAGAAGGTTTGGAATAACTTTTCTTGGCCCAAATGTAATTTTTTCTTATGGTTGTAGGCTCAGAAGAAATGCCTCACCTGGGAGAATCTTCGCAAACAAGGTTTTCAGGGACCTTCTGTTTGCTTCCTTTGTTCGAACAATGAGGAATGTACCTCCCACTTGTTTTTTCTTTGCCCTTTTTCTAGAGAGATATGGCACAGATGGTGGGAGGCTTGGCGTCATGGGTGTATTCATGCTACCTCCCTAATCAATTTTTGGGAAAGTTTGGGCAGGCCTCCAGCGAAGACTTCTTTCTTGCAGGTGGCCTGGACGGTTGGGCCAATTTTCATTCTCTGGAACCTTTGGCTAGAGAGGAACTGCAGAATTTTTTGTGATTCCAAATTAGGAAGTTTTCAATTGTGGAAGATGATACTTGGTAGGCTTCAGGAGACTATTTCTGCAAAGTGTGATATGTCTGAAAGTATTGATCCTGGTGATCGTGCTATTGTGAGGAATTTGAACCTGGGGGATAGTAGATGGGGATGCATTCTTGGAAAAAGACCTCGCCATGTCAAGCAACGGGTTTGTCGGGATGGGAGGTGGACTCTTCCCCCGGCTGGGGTCTTAAAGATTAATACAGATGGTTCTTCTCGTGGGAACCCTAGGCATGCTGGTATTGGGGGTATAGGTAGAGGTAATGATGGTGGTGCGGTTTTTCTCTTCTCTATTTACAAAGGTCAACATTCTAATAATCTGATGGAGGCCCTTGCTATTAAGATTGTTGTTGAGAGAGGATGCTCTTTAGGCTGGAAGAGGATCATCTGTGAGTCTGATTCTCAGATTGTTGTGGATATGCTGAACAACCAGAGTTGGGAGGATGTTAGTTGGCAATTAGCCTCTTTAGTCGGACAAATTCTAAGTCTTTGTAGTTCCTTGGACTCTGTCTCCTTTTGTCATATCCCTAGAGAATGGAACAGAGTGGCTGATTGTTTGGCAAAGTGGGCTTCAAAGAATGTGGATGGTTGGGACATTAGTGGAAGGGATGAGTTACCTTCTGAGTATCGTGGGACCTTTGAGCAGCTGTTATTGGAAGACAGGAATATGTAGTGTTGTTGTTGGCCTTTGGCCTTTGCTTGAATAAATTTTTACCCCTTCTTTTAAAAAAAAAAAAACTATTAATATTATCATTTAGTTGAATATTTAATAGCTAGAACCATTTTCCAAATATTATAAATAACTATTGAATATTGTTTTAAACCCAAACCCAATATATGATTAGTTATAGCAGCAATAACAACAATACTTCTAATTTAAAACAAATAATTGTATAACCAGATTGAAGCGGCCAACAAAGAATTCAACAATGATTAGCAACTGATATTCGCTAAAAATCATAAATAACTTCAATATATCATGTAAGATCGCCTCTATGAGATGGTAAGATAGGTTTGAGGAGATGTATGTCCTACTACATTCCTCCACATTATCACCTCCAAAAATGGAATAATTATGAAAACCCTTCAATTTTTTGTCTAGGAATGAATCTTTCAAATATTACAATTATATTTGTTGAAACAAATAGAAACCTCAAAAATTATAAACTATAATCACAATTAAAATTAGACACACCAAACATCTAGAAATAGTGCTACAATTTTTCAATAGAATAAACTTCACAACCACAAAATAAAAATTACCAACATTCAACACTTGTGTAATCCATAGATAGAATTATTGAGATGACTAGGAGAGTATTCATCCCTAAAACCATCTTGCCAAAGGATTTCATCCTAGGACAAACAAAGAAGAACTATTGTTCATTCTCAAGAAATAAGAAATTGATAATAAGACAAAATCCTTCTTCTATCCACAACTTCTTTTATAAGTGCTCTTGAGAAAATAAAATATTATTTTCTATTTTTCTTCTTTTTCCTCCAAAAATTTAATTCTAAATTGATTTAGGGACCTTGTAAAATATTATCACTTTGTACCCCATTGCCTAGCATCACTTTATAACATCACTTTCAAAAACACTTTATAAATCATTTTTAGGTATTTTTATAATTTAGTAATAAAATAAAATTGAATTTTATAAATTATTTTTTGGGGCAACTTAAATAAATTATTATATTATTTTCTAATTTAAAGAAGGGAATATGACATATGACTCTCAACAAAATCTCAAAAACAACAAACATGAATACAATAAGTTCCTTAGATTGTGTTCTAATAATAGTGTGATAAATTCTACTAGGGTGATGTCATAAATATTTTATTAGTGACCATTGAATGCTCCTTGATAATTCCTAGATCATTTCCTACACAATTTCAAACAAATGGATGAATATATTTAAATAAAACAACCAAGCACACAAATCAACATAATGTGTACTAAGTCAACTCATAATGGTTACTAAAGTGGTTGGTAAGATATTATCAAATATTGAACTTTAAAGTTTGGGGTTTTGTTTTGAAAGTATAAAAAAAACTTTGGTTTATTCTACACCCATAGATTTGATCTAGGGCGACGAAAAATGGATCTAATGATCAAGAATAAATATTTAAGGCTTTAAGATATGAATAGGATTTGCTTTGTGAAGGGTCGAATCTATAGGCCTGGGTATTTTTTTATAGTTATATACCTAATCTCCTCCCACAAAAATGATTTGGTTGACTATGCTTTCAAATAATATTCCCATAGGGTGTTATTTCAAGTCCCAATATTTTTTTGAGATCAACTCAAATTCTAGCTCTTTCTAATCACCCAAATCCAAATGTGGACAAGGTGATAGTATACAAAGCTTAGAACATGGAAAAAGGAATTAAAAATAGATGTCAGCAGCTAGTCAACCAACATACAATAAAAAATAATCATAGAATTGATCAAAGCCAAAATGGCTAATAGTGAGTGCAAAGCCAAATCAAGACAAATTATGAGGATAAAGAAGTTAAAAATAGATGTTGGTAACTAGTCAATTAAAATAGAATAAAAAAATAGAATCATGGAATTACTCAAGCCAAAATGGCTAATACTGAGTGCAAAGTTGAATCAAGCCAAATTAGTTGAATATGAGTAGCATTTTGTCTATGCCAAAATGGCAAACTAACTCACCTAATCCTTGTACACATCATGCAAGGTAGAGAATATATATGAAATTAAATTAGGATCCAATGAATGAATCAAACAAGATTTTTTATAATGAAAATAACATCTAATAATATAATTATTCAGGTTCTTCAAAATAAATATCCAAAATTACTAGCGATATACTATATTATTACAATATTTAGAAAATTTGACTATTAAAATTTGTATACAATATTATCACTCAAATTATGACCAACAACTCTAGAGTTTGATTGTTTCAAATAATTTAAATTATATCTAATTATTGGGACTCAATAGTTTGTTACCCCTTTTTGGCTTGAGCCCCTTCTTTTGTGTATGTCTATGAAGTATGATCCTTTGTTAACAACAAATCTAAGAAACACCATAAGGGTCATCATTTTAAAATATACTCTAGGATGTGTGCTCCCCTCCCTTGTCCTTAGTTAGTTACTCAAGCTCAAAAAATCTAAAAAATTGGCTAAGTATGGGGTTTGTCTAAGTTTCCCACCTTGTTGAATGCCCAATGGGTGTCTCCATTTCAAATTTGAAGGAAATTGGAAAATTTATGGCAAGTTAGAGTTTTTCCCCTCTTCACAAACAAGTTAAAGGTTCTCAGTGTTCTAAGAACCCTGGGAACCTCCAACGAGTTTTAGTTCCTAGTGAAAGTCATGATAGTTCTTGATGGGGTTGAAATCATCGACAAAGAGGATGAATGAGCAAGCATAAGTGGCAGTTTTTATATGGTCGGAATTGTCAACAAAAGGAATTTAAGAAGTCAAATGAAAAAATTTGGAGATCTTGGGTGTTCCAAGAATATTTAACGAGTTCCTGGTCCTATTAAAAGAATTGATGGTTTGTTAAAGTTTTCTTTTTGGGTCTTCTTTTTGGTGAACATCAAGATATATCTACATCTCGACCCATGTCTCACTTTCTGTAGCAACATTGGTAAAGCATTATATATCTAGATGCATGCCACAATTTCACGTGATCATAATGAATGCAAATTTTTTCATGACCCTAGTGCAACTCAAATATCTACAAAGGTGTGGAGATATATAATAAATTTTATTGAAAATCCAAGTGGAGAATGATACACCTCTCCTCCACCTTCTTCACCAACTCATATTGGTGGCATTGTTTTGCCTAGCTATCGAAAGTAAGTGTAGACCTCTTCCATTTTGAAGTTCCCATTTTGGGCAAGAATCATCCTCAACCATGGATTTTGAGTGTTTTATAATGCAACGATTAGGGTTTAGTGTCTTTCTACTATTATACCATGATTTTTGGGTCTTTTTTAAGGAGATTGGTTCTTCTAGTAGCAACTAGAGGCTTCATAGGTGTAGAGATTTGTCTAGGGTTTCAACCACGCCATGTCCAATTACAAAAGGTCAATGAATCTATGAGGCATACAAAGGATAAAGTGTATTAGTATTATGCAAAGGATGTTTGCACGTTGTTTGTATTTCTCCAAGGAAATCTTCATTGTTGTAAAGGTTTTCTCTTGTCACACTCGCTAACATGAATGTAATAAATACTTCATAATATTATAACATTCTAAATTATTACAAGCATTGTAATAATTATTTGTGTATTACATAAGGATTCATGCAATTTAGTTCTGATTACTAAGTATGCTCTTGTAGACACCTAAAATTGTCTAAACGCATCACACATTCCTAATTCACTATTTTATATCATTTTCTTCATTATCTCCAAATTCCTCAATTTTAATTAAATAATTTCTAATTATTTGATTAAATTCATTATTTTCCTCTATTAATTGAATAATTAATATTATTTAATTAAATTCAAATTTCTATCTCTCCATGTTAATTAAATAATTTTAATTATTTAATCAAATACTAATTTTCCCTCTGACACACCTAATTAAATAATTTCAATTATTTAATTAAATCCTAATTTCCTCTCACTTCACAATTAAATATTTTTTAATTATTTAATTAACTAATTTTCCTCCAACTTGCACATGGCATATTCTATTTTCTAAAAGGGAGTATTCCTTTTTAAAAATATATTCCCTCCAAAATATCTCAAAATAACTTCCTTGAAATGAGGAGATATTTTCAATTAACTAAAGCTCTCATTCAAATTCATCCATTGATTTCTTGATCAAATCTCATCCATTGATCTTTATCCTTTGATCTCTACCATTGATCCAATCTCCTAGAAATCTATAAACCAGGCCATCTTCTTCATAAAAATCATTCACAATTCTCATAAGGAATTCATAATTCTTTTGAGAGCATTCATGAGCTTGAGAAATCAACATTCTCGAGCAATTTGAGAATTTTGTAAGTCACATCTTCATCAATTAAGGCTTTGCAACATGGGTTATGTGTAATTGAGCAATCCACATATTCAAGGAGCATAATCCAACAATGAAATAACAAGTTTATAATGTTTTGTATCTTTGTTTTGAATTGAATTCTCAATTTGGTTTATTTTGTTTTAAAGCATTGCATTCTATTTCATTGAGTATGGGTTTAATTGATCTTTTTTTCATGGGTTTGTAGTGTTTGTTAACCCTAATTACTTGAATTGTACTTTTTATCATTACCTATTATCCCCTTACGACATTTTGTCACACTTGCTGGGACCCACATCCCAAATTTTAACGTCACTTGTGAGTTTTGATAAGTTACAGGTTACAATGACACTTTTGAGGCAAATCGATCTATTTCACTTTATAGAGCGATGTGTTTGTTATAGATCGATGTTATTGACATAAACAATGACACTTTTGAGTTTTCACTTTTGATTCTTTGACGTGTTTGAGTTCTTCATTTTACAAGATTCAACGACGCATATGATTTACAATAATGCTTATGATCTAAAGTGACACGTTTGAGAATTATAGTGACACATTCCATGTCAGAGCAATATGCTTCTATAAAAAATTTATGTGTTTGACAGGTATAACAATGCTTTTGTATTTTCAGTGACATTTTTTTTTTCACTAACACTCTTGAATTTGATTACAATTTTTTTCACTAACCCTAACGTTTTGTGAATTTTTATTAGAAACAACACACTTGTGCAAATTATGGAAAATGTTGGGAGAATACAAACAAGTTAAACTACCAACGAATCGTCTTGCAATATTTCTTTATACTTTGAATTTCTTTAAAAAGAACCACACATTTCAATTTTTGTTTTAGTTAAAGAACTTGTTTGTTGTGTTTGGTAAGTCCTTAGGTATGTATGCTCTCTCCTCACACCTAGTGTGAACTTGGAGATCAATAGTACCTTAGGATTTGCATTCTATATTTTTTACCTCATGATTTGATTGTTTGCGTATGCTCTTCCCTTGTGACTCTTAAGAACGATCTTGCGAATCAAAAACAATATCATATATCTGTTTAATTCAAGTAGGAGGCTTGCTTGGGGATTTCATCACCTTGAGGATGACCTCAACCATGTTTACTGATGGGGTGTATAAAGGGGGGAGAATGAAAGTTTTACCCCAAGACGTGATTGACATCCTTTAAGCCAAGCCTCAAGACCCTCGATCTGCCAAGATGTGTATTAGTGATGAGAAGAGGGGAGACCCCCCTCGACTCAAGCATCCTTGAATAGGTCCACTATTCATGGAAACACTAAGAACCTTGATTTTATAAGCCTTTAAAATACCATCGGTCATTAGCTTAGTAGGGTACAAGTTATAGTATCATGCCTAAAGTTACCACATACTCTTCTCTTATTGAGGTGACAAAATTTCTTGTTGGACTTGGTCTTTCTAACTAAAGGAGTGGTAACGTGTTACATGATCTTATCATACCCTAGTTACTCATTCATTTTAAGGTATTATGCTCTAGCAAATGGACCTCTACTAAGTCAATAAACCTTTTTTTACCACTTATTAGGTTGTGCTTTTTGAAGTGTTTTCTTGTTTAGACTTGTATTAGCCATACAACAAATTTTCTTCAAAAAGACTCATTCCTTTAGCCTGCTTTACACATTGGATTCAATCCTACAAGTTGTTCTATGTTATGTGTTATCTCTTGCCATATCAAACAACAAAAAATTAGTCCTTAGGATAGTTAGATAAGTCATAAACCCTAGAAAGATTTAGGTTGAACTTACAGAATCTTGCCTTTGTGTCATAGTGACACTTCTGAAGTGTTACAATGGCACTTTTGCAAATATGCCACACTTTTGATTGCAACTCAATGCTTGCAATTAAGCAACTTGATGCTTTTGAGTAACTCAACATGTTTGATCAAAAACCTACTAGCTGTTAGTCTAGAACAATGTTTTTGAAAAATCCTAATGCTTTTGCAAAACCTAGTCACTTTTTACTGTCAATTAATTTTTCCATAAATTTAAAATTCCAAATTTTCAACAGCCATTCATTATAAGATCACATACTTGTATAAGAAAAACCTATAGCCATAATCAATAATCCAAAATATCAAACAAAGGTTTTTCATCCTCATCCCATATCATCCTTTCGTATTGGGCTTTTAGAATCACATCCTTTTAGTTTTGTACCAAACATCAACATTATCAACAATAGCAAACAACTCATCCAACAACAACCAAAAAATTATACATAAATCTTCTTAGATCTCCTATCATATCTTCTGGTTTAGCCTTTTCTTGGAAAACAATCATTTCTAAGTAAATTATTAAATTAGCGTCAAATCCTTGTGAGCTAGCTTGCTTACTAATCATTATATACTCATATTATAAACTCATTATCATCTTCCTTTACTTGGACTCATTAGTCTAGTACAAGAAGGGATTATCCTCAACACCAATCAAAACTAGATCTAGTCAACTTTTGTCTTTAAAGGTTTTCATATCCTCCATCCATCCAATCAATAACAACATCAAAATTTGGTCCAAATCTACTTAGCGTGTCTTTTTCAAAGTCCATTTTGAAAAAAAATGTTCATCAAAAACACATCACCCAAACTCAAGTCTTACAAGGTCATCACAAGTTTTATGCCTTTAATAATATCTCAACACAAATGAATCATTGGATCTAACCCAAGTAGTTCTAGTGGTCCCACACCCATGAGTACTATCAAAACAACCCTTGGAATACTTGGTATCAAGTTTAACCCTCAAGAGTATCACACCCTCCAACAAAAACAACAAGATCATACAATCACTATAGAGGACATCACAAATAAACAAGAGGGCTTTATAGAATTCACTAATGATAAAACTCCTAGAGATACAACAAGATCCATCTATGGCTAGGGAACTTGATGCTCTATTAGCTTCAGACTCTAAATTGTACTTTCTTAAACTTACACAAGGTGGTGCTAAATTACCCTTAAATTATGACATCACCACACTTAGGGAACAAACCATTACAAACACTATAACATCTAGTGTACCTATACATGAGAACGTGCCTATGGTGCATACCGTTATTGAAAAAATACCACCACCTCCCATACAAAACATGCTAATTCAGCCTATGATCCCTCTATTTGACATAGATTCTTTACCTTTTTCTAAACAATATGTGATTCTACTTTACCACAACCAACCCGTAGGTATCAAACAAACCCAAATCTTCCAAACATGAACACCCCACCCTTTTCAACATACACATCCATATCAAACACTAACATACCAAATCCCCAAATAACTATACAAATAATCCATTCATAACACCAACTCCTCCACCTCATGTACTGTGTGAGGGGGAAATCATTAGATGCTAAACAAGATTTAAGGTGCTTGAAATCAGAAATCTAAGCTAAGATCAAACACATTAATCTAAGATCTAATCCTACACATACGAAATGAAACTTAGCTATTGAAAACATAATTAGGAAATCTATGATTACCAAAATGAATACAAACAACAAACAAAGTGTTACCATCCCATAGTGGAGTGTATTCACTTGATGTTGAATTGTTCTTATCACCGTGAAGCCTCCATAGTTCATGAAAAGCTTGATGAATGATTGCTTGATGTTGATCGAAAAAAGGCTGAAGCTCTATCAATGGTGATTGTGACAACACTTCATTGCATAAGGTATGTTGATTCTTCGATCCTTATTTGTGAGGAGAGAGGTTTGTTATATAGGAAATGAGATTTCAAATCAACAATCAGGATTCAACAATGTTGGATCAAGATCAATGGTTGAAAAATGTTGAGAGGATTTAGCCATGAGAAGATTGTACAAAGTTGATTGCACAATTTGTGTGATTGAAGAATAGATTGGCTAGTTAGGGTTTAAATTGATCAGTTAGGATTTGATTCATCAATCAGGGTTTAGTTAGGAAATTGATGGTTGAGTTAGAAAATTAGATGGTTGAGTTAGCAAATTAGATTGCTCAGTCAGCAACCCATGATTTTCTCAATCAGAAAGTGGGTGAGGAATATGAATTAATTGATTTAATTAATTAATTCCTTTTTTGAGTTGAATGTACAAATCAAGTTTGACTTTTGCAAATAGAGTTGCATTAGTTTTATTTGATTTTTGACAATTGATTTGAATAGTTTGATTTAATTATTCAAATTTTAGAGGGAAAGTGTGTTAATTAAATTATTATGATTTAATAATTCAATTAATTTACAGGAATAAGGTGAATTAGTGATGTAATTAAATAATTGGCATTATTTAATCAATCAGGACGAAATAAGATTAAATTAGGACTTTATTAAATAAATGTAATTTATTTAATTTTTCAAAATGATAAAAAAGTGAATTGATTAAAGTGTTGTATTATTCAATTAACAGTAGAATTAGGGTTTTCAAGACTTTGTTAAATAAATGGAATTTATTTAATTCAAATTCAAGAATGATGAAAAAGTGAATTAATTAAATAGTGTTGTATTATTCAATTAATAAAGGAAATTAGGGTTTTGGATGTTGTTTGATATTGTGTAATGTTTGTGTGATGTTCTAGGATATTTCGAGGTGATTTTGAGATGTTTTGAGATGATTCAAGATAATTTGGGATGATTCCAAGATAATTTTGACATGTTCCAAGATGATTCAGGATGATTTCAAGATGTTCTGAGACATTACAGGTTGATTCTGAGATGTTTTGATATTACAGGTTGATTCTAAGATGTTTTGAGACATTACGGGTTGATTCTAAGATGTTCCAAGACATTATGGGTTGATTCCAAGATGTTTTGAGACATTACATATTGATTATGAGATGTTCTGAGACATTACTAGTTGATTTTGAGATATTCTGAGACATTACGAGTTGATTCTGAGATGTTTCAGGACATTACAGGTTGATTCTGAGATGTTCCAAGACATTATGAGATGTTATGGGATGTTGTTCGATGATGTTTGATGTTTTTCGATGTTGTTTGATGTTGTTTAGGGTGTGTGATAGGTGTTAGGTCAATTTTACTTGTCTACATTTTTCCCCTCTTTGATACAAAGTACTAGTTTCTTTGTTTCAAATATTCAGTTTTTAAGATCAAGTTTTTTGAAAAAATTTATGCCCCATCATGCCCTGACATTTTTTGGAATGATGGTATGGCTCTATGTTGTCCCCTCGAGAGGTTGGATGAAGATTTCAAGTTTCAAGGTCAAGCTCACAACTCTATTCTATTTCAGTTCTGATGTGTTTAGGTCAAAGAATTAGATCTATAGGTCCTTCGTTTCTCCTTCTGATGTTTCTTTAAGCTTCTAATTTGAAAGTAGGAAGGTTCCCCAAGTAGAAATTAGGGTTTCCTAGATGAAATTAGGGTTTCTTGAGGTTTAATGTAGGCAATTAGTCCTCTTGTTAGCTCATTTGTGCTTTGACCCTATAGCTAATTCTTGTCTCTAGATTTCCCATTCTATCAGTTTTCAAGGAGCAATGCCAAGATTTGAGGGAGCCCCACATCATTCTAAGCTTGTTCGGGAGGTTGGAAAGCCTTCAGGAATCGGTGGCCTGGTATGTACCTTCTCACTTTTCTCTTTCATCTTGTTTCGTTCTCGTTATGCGTGTATAAAGTTTCTTGAGTCAATAGCAAAGTTTTTATGATTCGCTCACACTTGCATCGGTGTCCTCGCCTTTGACTAGGTTAGAATCTTGCACCTGACACTTAAAACCTCACACTTGACTAGAAACCTCACTTCTGCTTCATGCACTTGATCTGAAAGCTCACCCTTGACCTAAAACTTCGCTTATGCTTGCTCTGGAGTCTAAAACCCCGCACTTGACTGGAAATATCACCCTTTTTTCTTCACCTTTGACCTAAAATCTTGCATTTGACTGAAAAGCTTGCTTTGGCTTGGTGTTTTCTAAGCATTTGCTCAAAAACCTTGCATTTTACTTTTCCTTTTGTATTTGCTTTTAGCATTTGCTCTGGACCTTAGCATGTTGTTTTTTGTCATCCTAAATGTTGTTTTTCATCATTCCTTGTTTTTTTTTGTGTTGCATTACATGTTTTGAGAGTGAAACCCTAATATCTTGGTTTACAATGATTGCAGGTGAGTCTCAAACCACTACAGCTGAGAGAGAGACATCCTCGACACTTGTTTGATCCCATTGCCCATTTTGGTGTGTTGGAGTGAGACTTTCTTGATTTTGTTGGACTACTTTATATTTGCTACATGCCTCTTATTAGGACTCATACTGTGATGATGACCGCACTCTTGGAGCGGTGGCATTCTGAGACATCCTCGTTTCATTTTCCAACAAGAGAGGCTACTGTTACTCTTGAGGATGTTTGGAGGATACTTCGCCTTCCCATTCATGGTGAGCTAGTTTCATATCATGTTTGACATGGTACTCACGCCATGCGGTAGGTGTTAGATGCTAGCCACTTGGAGGTGCGATAGTCAAAGATTGATTTGTCCGCATTTTCTGATAGTGTCGATCCTATTGTGCTTGTTCTATGTGGTTTGATCTTAGGACTTGTTGTCCTTGATAGGAGAGGTCGACAATTCCCTATGGGTTGGGGTGTGTGTATCAAGAGTATGCTTGAGCATGGGATGTAGTATGCATGGGGTACATGTCTTCTTGCCCACTTTTACAAAGATATGCACGAGGTTGTGTATCGGGGTGGGAAATCCATGTTCGCAGTTGTTTCACTTTTGCATGTTTGGGCGTGGGAGCGTATTGTTGTTGCTTGACCAGATGGGATACATGATCATTCTCCTAATGATCTGTACTCCTATCATTATGGGGATTTCATGCACTATACCTTGCCCGAGGATCTTCCTTATTGGTGCCGAATTTTTGATGAGATGCCAGGTTTTGCATGGAGACCCTATATGGGTTGTGAGGCTTGGCTAGAGGATTCATATCACCTGGTTTATTATCGGAAGGCTTGTTGGTTGATTGGTCGTTCCTTTTTTTTTTTAGAGCATTACTTGTTGGACCGAGTATGTCGCCAGTTTGGAGAGAGACAAGGTTGAGTTCTTGATACTTATGAGGCTCGTTTTGGTCAGAAAACTAGGGAGATTCATGTATGGGGTCTCCATCCAGATATAGATATTGAATTGTTGTTGAGTTCAGAGCCCTTGCCCCAGTTGGTTTAGAAAATCCAAGTACCTCTCATGATTATGATGAGTGGTGGGCATGATGCAGGCTGTTAAGACTCACCTATCCTAGGGGTGATCCCGCTTTGAGTAGATCAGGTATTACAGGTCATCGTGGAGAGCGACAACACATTGAGGTCCTTGCGGAGCAATTGGATAGGGCCCAATGTGATGGTGCCTAGGGTGGTCAGGATGAGCACATGCCTTAGGCATAGGGTCGTACATAAGTTCTGGTTCCCCCTCCACCTGCTAGGGATGGAGACATACTATTATATCAGATGAAAAGTGCCAGAGATGTGGAGATAGTGTGGTGACAAGCTACAGAGGCTCAGGTAGATATTTTGAGGGATAAACGAGATATTGAGAGTGGTCAACAACATGCTATGGAGGCATAGATATAGTTGCTTACATCAAAGAGGGATACTCTCAAGGTAGAGCATGATAGCATGCGAGCTGAGCGAGATTGGTATCTATAGATGTACACTTATTATCAGACCTTATATGATGCTACCATTCCTAGGGTTGCTCAACATCCACAGTTTGGAGAGCCTAGTGTTGTGAGCGGTGGTGGTGGGGAAGGTGATCAGTCCATGAGATAGCCAGATCCTTTCGATGGTCCACAACCTGGTTCACAGGGTTTTGTTCTCTTTGTCGAGATCTTACTTTTTTGTACTTGATCTTCATTTTGTTCATTATTCTGAGGCATATTGTAGACATCTGTTTTGTATACATATTCATTGGCCCCGTCGAGGCCTCGTATATATGTTATGATTTTGTATTTACTCTATCACACTTGTTTCACTGATGATGATGATGTACTCCTCTTTTTGATGATGATATATGAGATATACCTTCTTCAATTCAGCTTCGTGATGTTTATGATGATGATGTATGATGATGTATGCATATGTGGGATGAATGTATATGATGTGGATGTAGGATGGATATGGTACTAATGATATTGCTATGCAAGATGGATGTTAGTTAGAAGGAAAATTATGATGGATAGAAATTTGATGTTGTTAGTAGTGATGAGTATTTCTTTCACTTTACTTTTAGAGGCTTCACAATTTTGAACAATCCTATTTGATGTAGCAAACAAATATAATGCACCAGTGATACTAATAACGAAGGTGACTTTGTATCCATTGAGTGGACTTTGACTCTACAAACAAGGAGTATTCTTGCTCATACCAAACATATGGAAACCCTGTCAGAGTGTATGGGTGAAGCTTTTAAAACATGTCAAACCAATAACACAAGAGGTATTAAGAACCTAACATGTCACTGTTACACGAAAATATCCAAAGATGACTTCCACACACAAAACAAAGCAAGTATTTGCCATGGTAGTATAACAAAAATATCCACAAACAACAAATCAAAATGATGCTCAATTGCCCACATTCCTTCTTCTCTAAATCCTTATGGACATCCTCGAGAGATACTGGGAATGATTCAATAAAATAAATCATAAAAATAAGACTACAAAAAGATAAAATAATGTTGTTATATCACTTGCCATATTTGTTTGGGGTGGGGATATTATCCGGTGTTGATCATGTTTATTGTAGGAACAGATCCGTTAAGGCATATCTTAGGATGTTGTTGGGACTTGTCAAAAGATAGGTAGCTGATACTTTGGCATTTTTTCTATCTATTTATAGTCAGAGCTTTTGCAATTGTTTGCTTGAAAGTTCTAGCTATTGATGTTTGTTTGTTTGTTTGTTTGTTTTGTCAAAGGGTGAGTGTGATGATTTGTTTATTATGGATGAAAAGTTTATTGCGGATTGTGATGATGGGATTGGTCTTTTTTATTTTTCTAAGTTTTTATGATGTTGTTTTTGTTGTTTTCAGGGGACTAACCTAGGGCCTCAGGGGCTCATCAAAGATAAGCCTTGCCTACGTTGTAAACACAGAGGCTCGTAGTTCACTGGGTTTGAATGTTTTGACCTTTTCTATTTTTGGAATGTTTTTGGCTTTTGGATTTTTGATTGTTTTTAAATTTTGTATTTTTTGATTGTTTTTGGATTTTGAATTTTTTGACTGTTTTTGGATTTTGAATTTTTTTAATTGTTTTTGGATTTTGAATTTTTTTTTACTAAGTTGAAATAAAGCATGTTGGAAACCTAAGGGGACTGGCTTAGGGTCTTGGGGGCTAATAAGCCTTTCCTACATTGTACACACAGAGACCACATAGTTTGATTGTTTGACTCAAAGCATAAACTATTTTTGGGTAAACAACATTGATAGTCTGGATTGATATTCCACTTTTGTGTCTAGAGGATATGTTGCAGTAAATCAACTTGAACTAGCTATGAGGTTCAAGCAAATGTTGATATCTTAGACTGTTTGAGTGAAGGAATAAACCCACGATGTTGTTTTGTTTTTGATGTTTTTCAAATGTTTGTGATTTTTGTTACTTTTCAAATGTTTTTGATCTTTTATTATTTTCCCAATGTTTTTGACTTTATGTTGTTTTCTAATGTTTTTGATCTTTTTTTGTTTTCATGACCATGATAGGATGCTCAAAGATCTAATCCATGACCAATCTTTGGAGATTGCCCCTAGTTGTAGACAAGATGACTTTCCTTAATCAACAACAAGCCATGGTTGGATACACTGTTTTATTATGAAATGAATGGGTGGATGTTGTGGATAGTACCGATAGATGATGATGCAAGTTTTATTCAAACATAGCACCCGTTTGCTAGGTTTTCACTATGGTACCTATTTTAGGAGCGTCACAAAGTGGTTTTCACTCAGAGAACGTTTTATTTCTCTTTACTATTTTTCTTGCTTTTTGATTTTTTTGTTTTTGATTTTTGATTTTTTCTTTTTTTTTTGGATTTTTACCCTTTTGCCTAGGGTATAAGATACTGAAAAACTTGGATTGATATTTCACTTTATTTTTCTAGAGGATATGTTATGGAAAAGCTTACTTGAACTAGCTGTAGGGTTCAAGTAACTGTTGATATCTTATAATTTTCGAGTGAAGGAATAATCCACATTGTTAGTATCTTTGAAGGTTACCTTGGTAGTGCGTTGGCAGTATACCTTGTTGTTGGGATGAATTTTTTTCTTGCTTTTTGATTTTTTTTCTTTTTTATCCTTTTTCCTTTTTTTTTGGATTTTTACCCTCTTTCCTAGGGTATAAGATATTGACAACTTGGATTCATATTTCACTTTGTTTTTCTAAAGGATATGTTGTGGAAAAGCTTACTTGAACTAGCTGTGGGGTTCAAGCAACTGTTGATATCTTAGAATTTTTGTGTGAAGGAATAACCTACGTTGTTGATATCTTTTAAGGTTACCTTGGTAGTGCGTTGGTGGCACACCTTGTTTTTGGGACGAACTATTTTGATTTTTTTGGATTTTTACCCTCTTGCCTGGGGTATAAGATATTGACAACTAGGATTGATATTTCACTTTTGTTCTAGAGGATATGTTGTGGAAAATCTTACTTGAACTAGCTATAGGGTTTAAGCAACTATTTATATCTTACAATTTTCAAGTGAAGGAATAACCCAACGATGTTTTTTTGTTTGAAGGTTACCTTGGTAGTGTGTTGGTGGTACACCTTGTTGTTGGGAAGTTATCATTTTTTCCATTTTTTTGGATTTTCACCCTTTTGCCTAGGGTGTAAGATGTTGACAACTTGGATTGATATTTCACTTTTGTTCTAGAGGATATGTTGTAGAAAAGCTTACTTGAACTAGTTGTAGGGTTCAAGCAACTATTGATATCTTAGAATTTTTGAGTGAAGGAATAATCCATGTTGTTGGTATCTTTGAAGGTTACCTTGGTAGTACGTTGGTGGTACACCTTGTTGTCAGGACAAATTGTTTCAAAGGTTACCCTAGTAGTGCATTGGTGGGATACCTTGTTGTTGGGATGAACTATTTTGAAGGTTACCCTAATAGTGTGTTAGTGGGATACCTTGTTGATGGGACAAATTGGGAAGGTTACCATGTCGTACACCTTGTTGTTTGGATAGATCCCAGATCACTATGTGAGCTAGAAGACCTAGATCAATATTTATTCTGAAGCAAGATGTAATTACTTGCCCCCAGTGTCTAGCAATGATGGATTATCTTGTGATAAGATAACATGTTTGGATAGAGTATGCCCCTTTGGAAAATTCCTCATGGCTCAAATAATGTTGGATAGAATAGGATCAATGATACTGACCCATGTCAAGATGTTTTCCATAAGCAAGTGTAAAGTGTACACCAAACATTTGTCAAGATCAAGGTACATTGGATTGGGATAAAAATGGATTGGATTTATTTTGGATAAGTTGAGATGCTTCCACCTGAAATGGTGCACATAGATGCTCGATTCTACACATGACACCTATTTTCCAGGCTTTCATCATAGTACTTGTCCAAAGCGCCACCATAGTGGTTTTCACTGGAGGATGATTTTTCTCTTGACTATTTTCTTAAATTTTTTTTTGATTTTTTTGATGTCACACAAGATGCCTGTTTACCAAGTTTTCATTATGGTGACAATTTTTTGCTCATGTTGAACCACCTAGTGGTGCTAATGTAGACGCTGCTGGTGTTGATATGGTTGTTGTTACTGTCATGACGTGCCAATGATATCCTGCTTGGAGGAGTTGTTTTGCTAGGATACAGGTGCTTGAATGTAACCCCTAATAATTATTATCTTCCTTTTCGATACTAGACTTAACTTTACCTTGATGTGCACATTGTGATAGAGTTCCCTTAGAATCCTTATGATAAAGAGTTGTTGCCAATACATGGTTAATGCGAGATTTGGATATCTCGGATGGAAAAATGCATTGAGGGATATGAGATTTAGATGGATTGGTTGGCAGTTTGGATCCTTTTATTCTCCAAACTTGGGTTGATGAGCAATGATGGGTGGATATAGCAATTCGATTGGGACCAACATCTTGATATATCTTGCAAGTCAATCTTGATATACCTTGTAGGTCACTCTTGAAGCTTTCTTTTGCATTGATAGACTTTTTTGATGGATGAAATTCCCTTTTTTATTTTTCCCCATAGTTTCTTTGACTAATGGAGTTTGATAGGGATGATTTTCTTGCTTTTTCTTTTGTATCCATTTAAACTTTTCTTGTCCATTTTGCTTTGCTGATTCTTTTTCTTCAATGACTTGTTTTGTTCTTGGATATAGCTTGTTCTCTTGTTGTTGGGCCCAATGAGAGGGTGGAAAAATATGTGGATGATGATTCATGATATGGCTAGTTGTAGCATTGGTATCGATTTCATTATAAGGGCTCTTTGTGCTCTCTATGTTGATGCTTGCATTAGATAAAGTTTCCCCCAGTATTGTATAGATATCACTAATAGGTTTAGATCCCTTAATTGTTGAATAACCAAGACTTTGATGTTTAGAATTGCCAATATTCATCACTGGTTCTAGGATACCCAGCTCATGTAGGCCTAATCCTCTATCTTGATAATGAATCTGTTGAATTTTTTTATTTTCAATTGGATATGTCTTACCTTGGAGACAAGGTGCTAATCCTTCTCTGCTTTGTTGTGGATCTTCAATTGTGATAGCTTCTTCACTGATAGGACCCTTTATATGTGGGATAACTTCTTGATTGACATTTTCAACTTGATCCTATGAAATATCAGATTTTGATAGTTCTTCAGGATATATCAGTGCTTCTTTGACTATTGTATACCCAATGCTCTGCTACTCAGGATTTTCCATTATCTTTACTGATTTTAAGATATTGTGCTCCATATTTTCATGTTCACTATCTTCAACCTACCTAGAGGATGTTTTTGATTTCAATGCTTCTTCTTGATCAATTTCTGATATGTCTATAGATTCTTTTGTGCTTTGATCTTTTGTAAAGATGTTAAGAGTAGGTGACTCTTGTTCCTTGGTAATTTCATCAAGAGTATGAGACTCTTGTCTTGGATGAAGATCATCTACATGTCCATTAGGAGTAAGCATCTCATGGGTAGATGTATGTTTGTTTGGTGTATGGATATGTTCTTCTTTTGGAAAATATCGGATGTCTTGGAAGATATCTACCAAGTCATTGTAGTATTTTGATGATAGGGATTCTTGATCTTGACTTTGTGTGGTGTCATCTTTGATATGCTTTGGATCACGTTCTTGAAATGGATCAATTTCAAAGAAAGGATTGCTTGTAAAGGATCCTTGGATTTCTTTAGAATGTGGGCATATGGGTGATAGCTCTTTGTCTAGATTTTTTGCATTGGGTATAAGTGTTAAATTAAGAGTCTCTTGATCATCAATATGTACTACCATGAGATTGGATGATATCACTATATCTTGGACTGGATCATTTCTAGACTTGGGTGATTCAATTTGATCATGCTTGGGAATAAATTCTTGATGTATGTCCTCTTTCTCACTGGATGATATAGAGACATTATCAATGTGATTAGTGATAATTGTTTTCAACTTTTGAGGTTGAGACCTTGTCATTGTTGTCATTGCTAGATGGACCTTGAATGCTAATAGCTATTTATTCTTGATCAATAAGGTCTTGGATGAGATTTTTGAGTGTAGCACATTTTTTCATTGGGCGACCCTTGATTTTGTGGAACTCACATTCTTCGTACTTGTTATACCAAGGAAGTTTAAAGTTTGGTTCACCATAAGTTGTACTATTGTTGATTTTGATAAGTTCCTGTTGTACTAGTTCGTGCATGGTTACCTCTAAAGTCGCTCCTAAAAGGGTGAATTTCATATTGGTTGATTGTATTGCTTTTGTTGCCCTCCCAGATTTGTCTACTCCTGATTTTTTTGTTGGTTGTTCAATTGATTGTTTTGGTAATCGAGTTGATTGTTATTTTGTAACTACAAGGTTATATAGTCAATAGGTGTGTTTGTTTGTTTTGGAAGGATGTTATAACCTTGTTGTTCGATGACGTTTGCTCGATCATAGGTGGGTTTTTGTGAAGGTTTTGACCCTTGATAACCATGTTGTGTATAAGGATGGTTAAGTCCTTTTTGTGTGTTGTAGGTACCTTGAGGGTGGGGTGCACATTGATATTGAACTTGAGGAATCCTTTGATCTTGAGTTTGAGGTACACCTTGGTGTTGTGGAACTCCTTGATATTGAGATTGAGGTACATTTTGATATTGCATTTGAGGTACACCTTGGTGTTTCGAAACTTCTTGATACTATGGATATTGCAAGTGTTGATGATGTGGATATTGAGGTGTTTGTGGAATAATGTCTATTGGTTGAGGATATGTAATGTTTCAACTTTTCACATGGCATTGGTGATACGTTGGATTTCAATTTTATTTAATTTCCTCAAGATCTCTCTCAATTTTATCTAGGGCAATTTGATGTTTTGGATTTATTCCTTGATGGTGATTTTGAAATCCCTGATGTTGTTGCCATATTTGATGTTGTGACCCTTGATGAGAGTAATTTTGGTAATAGATCGACATGTTTTGGGGATTTTTTGATACTCAATATCCTATCATAAGGTCACTTGGTTTATATATCTAAGAGGATCATACCTATTGCCATGTGAGAGGTGGTAAAACGGGCCTTATGGCTGCTAGGTCTGCTTTTTCTTCCTCTTCACCTAAGATGATTGATGTGGTGAGAAACTGACGGGGTGTTTCATTTTTCTCAAATATGAAGGTTCTCAAACTACTTATGATGTCAGCATGTGCACATTCAATGTGTGTGAGACTAGGTTGAAGGATGGGTGCTACAAGGTCTGGTTGTTGAATTGGAGTGGTAGGTTGTCGAATAGTCATAAGGTGTGATGGTGTTTTAGGATGGTTGTTATGAATCTCAAGACCCTAAGGTTTGAGTGTTGTTTTGGAATGTAGCTACTTTTTGGAAATCAAAATGTTGAAGGACTAGGGTCGATATTTCACTTCCTTGTATAGAGGATATGTTGTAGGAAAGCTTACTTGTACTATATGTGAGTCCCAAGTAACTATTGATATCATAGATGTTTGAATGAAGGAATGATCCTAATGGTTTGTTTGATTTTGATCTCTAACAAGTAGGATGGAAATGGTGGATGAAAGACTATGTGACCTATCTAGTTTTTCAATTGTTTTGTTCGAACAATGACCCTATAAACAACTTTAGTTTGTTTTCCCCAAGTGTTAGCAAAATGTTCAAGACTGTGAGCTGGAATGGAAATTGTATCCTCTGTGTGTTTTGTTTCCTCCGTGTTTTGGAGTATGGAAAATGATAGAACAACATTGGACTAACTCCAAAAGCATGGACTTTGTGTGACTTTAATATCTATAGCTTAAGTTGTGAAATCACAACACCTAAGCCATAGTTCCCAAATGTTTACTTTGATTTAATATAGCTTGGAATAAAAGCCTAAATATCTAGAAACCTTGAAGGAAATCCTCCAAGGAGTGCAAGTAAGGGGCTTCTCTCAAAAGCATACACTAATTCAAAGGGTTTGTGTTTTGACCATCGTGTTCAGTGTTTGTTTGGATGTGTTCTTTTTCTTTAAATCAAACACAAAATTTTATGTCAGAATTGTTTTAGAATGTAATTAGAAAGTTTTAAAAAAACAAGCATTTACAACCCTAGTGGACAGGAACCACTCTCTTAGGTGGGCCTACCTCATGCTCTGAAGAGATCATTTTACATGCGACTTATGGCACGGGCCTGAAGTCAAACTTGGAAAGTAACTTCTTGAAAGTAAATTCCGATGCACCACTTTCAAAGAATGTTTTTGGATTAAAGGGGTAGCTTCTAAAACAATTGGCTCTTAGTTGTTTTTTGGGGATATTATTTTCGGGCACCTATACATGCGGTGTTTTGTTCAATTAAGAACCTCCCATCCCTTACGGGTTTTTATGCATCACAAGGATACTGAGGGAGAATACATCGATATAGGACAATAGAACCCAGTGAGTGATGAACTTTCCTCACACTCACAAAATATTTATATAGCAGTCCAGAATGAAAGTATCGCTTGGGTCACCTACGAGTTCTCCAACACGGGAGTTTCCTCAAATAGGAAGGCCCTCTAAAAAAGGTATGCTTAAAAAGAAAGGTGTGAAGCTCAAATTTTTTTTGCTCACCCAAGATCACCAAAAGGTGCAAGGGTAGAAAACAAACATTTAGCTTTCCAATCACTAGATACACGACATAAACTTCATAGAAAATTGATTCTTTTTAAACACCTCGAGTGGTATTATCCCCAAAAATATGTGAATAATATAAACAACTTGTTCTTTTTATTTTTGCACCAATATGAAGTGTTTAGGACATCAAGCAGTTAACATAGCAATGGTGTAAAGACAAGAATAGTTTGTTCATTTTTAAGCCCCAAAATTGAAGTGTTTCTAAGAAATCAGGCCTGGTTCTAACTTGGTCAACAAAAAGTGAATAGAGTGTGTGTCAACAAAATAGAAACCATTTTGCGTTCTTTTTATACACCAAAATTAAAGTTCCTAATTATGAAAACATGAAATGTGTTCATTTTTAGAGCCCAAAATTGAAGTTTTTTTTTGTTCTTTTTATGAGCACTAAAATAAGAGTTCCTAATGTAAGAAAGCTTAAAATTGGTTTAATTTTAATAGCACCAAAACAAATGTGACTTTGTCTTGTTCTTTTTAGAGCACCAAAATTAAATTTTCCTATTTTAAGAAAGCTCAAAAGTTGTTCAATTTTAAGAACACCAAAAACAAATGTGAATTTGTGTTGTTCATTTTTAGAGCACCAAATTTAGATGTTCCTAACTTTAAGAAACCTTTCAAAATTGGTTCATTTTTATCAACACCAAAACCAAATGTGATTTTGTGTTGTTCATTTTTAGAGCACCAAATTCAATTTTTTCCTAAGTTAACAAAAAATATTTGTGGATCTATAAATCTTGGACAAATCATCTTCCCTACAAAAAACAAGTTAGAGTCATGTAAATCTTGCATCCAAATTTGTTAATACGTATTACACATTCAAAAACAAGCAAACGTTAATGGAAAAATTCATTACAATAGTGCAAGATCCATGCACTTGTCTGTCAAAGCAACTACTCAGTTCTTAGAGAAAATTCTTAGAAAAATAAATGTGAAAGCGCCCTGTCAGAAATAGATGCTCAAACCTATGAGTAGATGCTACCATTGTCAAAAGAAAATGCGAAGTTTTCAGAGCAAAAGAACTGATCCTATTGCAAGTGTGTAGTTCCCATGGCAAGTGTATAGTTCCCATGGAAAGTGTGTAGTTCTTGTTGCAACTGTTTAGTTTTCTTGACAGTCAAGTGCGCAGGTTTTCTGGGCAGTGTGTGAAAACTTCTTCAAGTGTGTTTCTGGGACTTATAACTTCGAACGTTAGTGTATGGGACAAGGGTCCCATTGGGCATGCCAGAATGTGTGAGGGGGAAAATCATTAGATGCTAAACAATATTTAAGGTGCTTGAAATCTAAAATCTAAGCTAAGATCAAACACATTAATCTAAGATCTAATCCTACACATACAAAATGAAACTAAGCTATTGAAAACATAATTAGGAAATCTATGATTACCAAAATTAATGCAAACAACAAACAAAGTGTTACCATCCCGTAGTGGAGTGTATTCGCCTGATGTTGGATTGTTCTTATCACCACGAAGCCTCCATAGTTCATGAAAATCTTCATGAATGATTGCTTGATGTTGATTGAAAAAAGGTTGAAGTTCTATCAATGGTGGTTGTGACAACACTTCATTGCATGAGGTATGTTGATTCTTCAATCCTTATTTGTGAGGAGAGAGGTTTGTTATATAGGAAATGAGATTTCAAATCAACGATCAGGATACAACAATGTTGGATCAAGATCAATGGTTGAAAAATGTTGAGAGGATTTAGACATGAGAAGATTGTGCAAAGTTGATTGCTCAATTTGTGTGATTCAAGAATAGATTGGCTAATTAGGGTTTAGATTGATCATTCAGGCTTTAGTTAGGAAATTGATGGTTGAGTTAGCAAATTAGATTGCTCAGTCAGCAACCCATGATTTTCTCAATCAGAAAGTGGGTGAGGAATATGAATTAATTGATTTAATTAATTAATTCCTTTGGAGTTGAACATGCAAATCAAGTTTGACTTTTGCAAACAGAGTTGCATTAGTTTGATTTGATTTTTGACAATTGATTTGAATAGTTTGATTTGATTATTCAAATTTTGGAGGGAAAGTGTGTTAATTAAATTATTATGATTTAATAATTCAATTAATTTAGACGAATAAGGTGAATTAGTGACATAATTAAATAATTGGCATTATTAAATCAATCAGGATGAAATAAGACTAGATTAGGACTTTATTAAATAAATGTAATTTATTTAATTTGTTGAAATGATGAAAAAGTTAATTAATTAAATAATGTTGTATTATTCAATTAACAGTAGAATTAGGGTTTTTAGGACTTTATTAAATAAATGGAATTTATTTAATTTTTCAAGAATAATGAAAATTTGAATTAATTAAATAGTGTTGTATTATTCAATTAATAGAGGAAATTAGGGTTTTGGATGTTGTTTGATATTGTGTAATGTTCTGGGATATTCGGAGATGATTTCGAGATGTTTCGAGATGATTCAAGATTATTCGAGATGATTCCAAGATGATTTTGAGATGTTTTGAGACATTCCAAGATGATTCGGGGTGATTTTGAGATGTTCAAAGACATTATAGGTTGACTTTGAGATGTTCTAAGACATTACGGGTTGATTCTGAGATGTTTTGAGACATAACGGGTTGATTCCAAGATGTTTTGAGACATTATAGGTCAATTTTGAGATGTTCTGAGACATTACGAGTTGTTTATGAGATGTTCATAGATATTACAAGTTGATTTTGAGATGTTTTGAGACATTATGAGTTGATTCAGAGATGTTCTGAGACATTACGTGTTGATTCTGAGATGTTATGAGACATTACGGGATGTTATGGGATGTTGTTTGATGATGTTCGATGTTGTTCGATACTGTTTGATGTTGTTTAGGGTGTGTGATAGGTGTTATGTCAATTTTACATATCTACACGTACATACTAACATAACAAACACTATGCATCCATTGAACATACCAAACCCTACTAACAACCCTAACATTTCAAATTACCTTCCCAACTCACAAAAAATCCCTCCACAACATGGACCTCAAATATAACTGTTACCAATTTTTCGCCTCAACTCAAATGGAGGAGCTGGCTGATTGTTTTTCAACATTAAGTGGAATTGCAGATTGAATTTTAAATGTTGTTTCGCATTACTTTTGCATTGAGTAACAGTTATGCATTTTAGTGAAGTTATGGAGTTGCAGAGTGCCATTCAGATGTTGCAGATTTAAAAGAATACAAAATTGAGTACATGAGCAAAATAGCATTTCAGATGCTTTTATTCATTTTGTAAAGAACTCATATTTTTACAAGGCTTCATTTGATTTCACAATCAAAATGATATTACAACATTGCATGAAAATGCATTTTCTTTTCAATTGCAAAGCAAAATTGAAATCAAAGATCCACACAAGCCGTGGATATAACTGTGACAACACATTTCTAATAGCACATTGCACTACTGAAGATGCGAAAGGAAGACACATAAGTAACAGCATAATCATCATTGCCTGATTATCGACGCTTGATGTTGAATGGTGCACCTCGTCATCTCGAGCTTCGTCAACCTGTAGGAGGAAAAGAGGGGTGTCAGTGGCTCCGACTATGATGAAACTTATATGGAGCACCTACAATAGTACAACATACTATTAGTAATGCATTGAAACAATCAAATCCTATCAAGTGTAGTATAAAAGAAGTGAGCTGAAGAAATAGCAATATCATGATCAACATGTTCCATTTTTATGCTAACACTGTTTGCTTCCTTGTGCAGGTATAGGTAAAATCATGAAGCTGAACATTATTTGAAGACCAAGCATGTGGAGTAAAACGGGCTCCCACAAGGGTTGAGCTCAGCATGCTGCCCTATTCATTAAATGGGCTGATTTTAAAAGATACTTTACCATATTCATCAAATGAAATGAGAACAACTGAAAGAGTAAAACAGAGAATCCATCAAGTAACGAAACCAACTGTGCATTCATAACGATCAGGATTTCCTTTTGAAGGCTACAGGTGAACAATGAGTTTAGTTCACTTAATAAATTTAACTAAGTACATTTACATCAGAAATTGCTGAATAACTACATTTTCTGTGTTGATTGTAATCAAATGTCATGTAAGTTTCAATTCATCAATTCTTTCCCGGATAGTGAACAGGCATACATTATGCCTTAATGGTTTGATTTAATTTTCATCGTCAAAGAGAATAGATTTTAAGAGCATTTTGATAAGTAGAAATATAAAAATGCATGAAGAGTACCATGTTGCTCAGGAATACAAAGGACAGACAGTGCATTTGATTGTTGAATGAATTTCTAGCTCTAAGTTGACTGTTAAAGTAAACACAGTATTATGAATATCAAGCAAGTGATCATTCCAAAATACTAAAGATAGAGCAGGCAGTTGTGAGGTGTCAGTCATGCCTAAGTACAGAAGACTAGGGAAGTAGCTTGATACAGTAACAAGCATCAGTGATACAATACCTGAATATGGAGTACTGGTTATTAGAAGCTATAGCAAGGACAGTTAACTCTTTCTAGTTGGGATGGTGCTTCAAACGGGATAGTGTATCAATGATTAGTGAAGGACAACAATCTAATGTGATGCACATTCGTTTTGTTTTCAGTGAGTTATAGGTGTCAAGCAAGGCACATATGGGCAGAATTGCCAAAATCAGATTATGGAGACATATGTTTGAAGCAGAAGATAGATATTGCTTTGTTAAGGTTGAGAGAAAAACAGAAAAGACACTGCTGTGCATACAATTATAGGCATGGAAACAATATACGTTAAGAGGGCATCCTTTCCTTAATGAACAAACAAGATTGCTGGAAATAAGAAGTTCAAAATGCCTTAAGTAGCCTAGCTTGTCATGATAAAATGAAGATGCAGGGATTGGAGAGGAGTTAAGATCAGCTTTAATAAAAAATACTAAAGTATGAGTTTTTGCAACTGGAAGTGCAAAAGAAACGATAATGGTCAAGCCCTGGACTCAATATGGATAAGCATACAGATTCTTATTGTTCCCATCATGTTCTTTTTATATTTCTGAAGACATATTAAAGCAAACAACAGTGATGCATTGAGTTGCTTTCTTTTGAGACGTACAAAATGCTAAGGAGGTTAAAAGTAAAGACAAATATTCAAGGCATCCTTTTGTAATAGAAGTGAAAGCAAAATATCACTGGTTATTTGAATCAAATCCTAATATTAAATACAACAAATAAACAGGATTTTCATCATTTCCAAATTATTCAGTTGAGATCTTGTCAAAGCAGTAAGGTAAAAAATTTGCCATATTTACAAGATAAGCAACAGAAACCAGTTGGAAGTCATCATGGGTTGAGCCCATAACTTGAATGCAAATCAATGTGTAGTGTTTTTGTTTATTTTTCTTCATATACCCATATTAGAGCTTGAGTTTATAACATATTTTTCTTCAAAGGTTCCTGATACTCAGTTGAGTCTTCTACAGAAAGGAGCAGGGTTTTGTTTTTCTATGAAAGACCATTATGAAGTGTACAATTTCGAGCTCAATACACATATGAGATTTTAAATTCAAGACAGATTTTTCAGAATCTTGTGAACATCATGGAGAGTCATACTAGTTTTCGACAGAAATAACAAATGAATAGTTTTCCTTCAAGATAATGAGTATCTGCATGAGGGTTATTACTCAAATAAGAGTTCCATTATATTTCAGTATACCCATGTCGGGTTTTGAACATGAATGAGGAAACACAACTAGTAATAGTGGGTCAAGCCCAGAAAATAACATAAGGCCTATTTTGATGCATAAGTATGACAGCCTGTATATGGCCATTAGTTGTGGAGCAAGTTTTAGATTGAACAAAATACAGTTCTCTTCAGAAATCCCAAGTACCCACATGAGGGTTTGCTTTCGAAAATACAAAAATATGATAATCTATGATACCTATATGGGTTTCTCATAAAAACAGCAGTAAATTACAAAATGTGAAGATTTTTGTGCTAGGTCCAGCTTCGGAAGAGAAGAAAATGCAATTTTCTTTAATAATCCCAAAGACCCACTTTCAGTTTAGCATCAAAATACAGAAAATGCAGTTTCCCTTAAAGATTTCGAGTGCCCATTTTCGGGTTAGCTTCAAAGTGCAGAAGAAATAATTGCAGTAGTAACCCATGTGAAGTCTTGAATTAAATAGCAAGAATATACAACAGATGCAAGTTTCTGAGTTGGGTCGAAGAACAGAAGGAAGAAAATGCAGATTTATTAAAATTTCTATGACACCCATAAAAAGATTTACTCTCAGGAAGACATAATGGTAACTTTTATGTTCTGGGTCGAGCCCAAAAGTAAAGTAAAAAATGCTTCCTACAGTGCGCATTTGGCACGGCCTGATATGGCCAAAATCCATGAGTAAAGAAAATAATTTTTTAAGTCTTTGGAGAGAAAAATGTAACAAAGGAAAATTACCAGTCTATATTTCTGATGGAGCACTATAGCCACGGCCAGAACTTCCAGTTTAGCTTCCCAAAGCAGGATTTTGAGCTTTTGAAGAACAGTCGAGCCCTCATAGTGAGAATAGAGCACAACATTGATTATTGCAAACACAGAAAGTTCAAAAGAAAAGCATTAGGGAGTATGCATAGCCGCGGCCTTAAGGCCTGAATATATTTAAGTATGGAGCCATAGAGGTTATGAAATCATCAAATAAAGCTTACCTCTACACAGTAAAGGTAAGCAAAAGTACAAGTCGAGCTTTCATGGAGTGAACTGCAGAGGTCGAGCTCGAGCTCATTGTGGCTAAAGGAGAGCAAGTGCAAAGAGCTTTCAAGATGAATTCAAGCTCACAGGCCGGCCAAGCAAACAAAGTCACTGGAGTTTCAGATATCTGGAGTACATGGTTTAGTTCCTCCAAGCATTCGAGCTTGAGCTTGACAGAGTCATGGCGGTGGCAGAGGGCGGCAGAGCTTCTTTCTTGCAAGTTGAGGAGTGTAGAATGAGTGATCATTAGGGTTTGATTCTGTTTTGACCGAACCCTAATTCGAGCATTATGATGTTCTAGAATTTTCAATCAAAACACATGTGGTGAATTCCAATGGAGGTCGAAATCCATAATGCCTACCTTGTGATTTATTAATCTAAGTCTAAATGTATATCACAGAGGCCGAATTCCTAAGTTGGTCTATGGGTTAGGACTTAGTGTTGTTTTTTTTAAGCCTTGGTGAGATATTAAGCTTTGGGGATAATGTTGATCAATATCTTGTGATCTAAGTTTAGAATTTAATGCCATATGACCTAGGTGCTTTTGTTTAAAGGTCAAATTATCTATTTTAGGGTTTTATTTTTAATTGATTTTAGAGAAATCAATTGGAGTTTTGATGAAGGGATAATTGATATGTATTAATGTTTTTATGATTTTTGAAGAAAATTAGAATATTGTAATGGAGAAATAAGGAGATTTTCTTTTTGCAAAAGATTTTCAATCTTTAAATTGCAAAAATAGACAAATTGTAAAAATTTGCATCTTGTAAAGCAGAATCATAAAAGCGATATTCTATAAATTGCTTTATGTTTTCTTGCTATTTTTAGCAGATCTTTGATTAACTTTTCCTCTTGGTCGGATTTGAGACTTATCTTGGAGAGATAAGGTGTTTTTTGAGCTTTTAAAGCAGATTCAACCTATTTTTAGAGACTTGACAAGTTCATCATGAAAGCATTATGCTTTTTTCTGCTTTTAAAATAGTTTTTGAGATTGTTTGAAACCTTTTTCCTTGAGCTTTTTTCTGAGCTCGGATTAGGGTTTTCTTGAGAGTTCTTTTCAAAGACTTAGTCTTTTCAGCTCTCCATTCTCAGCAGTTCAAATTAGAGTTTCTTGCCCTTACACATTTTGGGGAGCTTGTAAACTTATGTGTGCTCAGATTCTGAGAAGTTCCACTCCATCATTCAATAAAATAGCAGAGTTTCCCTTTCTCAGTTCTTTTTCATGACTTGGAATAGTAATTTGATTTGACCTGTGATTCAAATCTGTTGGATCCTTTTCTTTTCTTACTATTGTCAAGAGATTTGCAGGAGTTACATGTTAGTTCAGGTTATGCCTTGTGTTATTTTAACCTTTGCATAAATCACTGTTGAACTACATGTGTTGTGAGATTGTGGGAATTTAATTTTAAAGAGTTGATGAGAGTAAGTTATTATCAGGGTCTTCTTACAGTTGATTAATATTTTTAGGGTGATAGAATTTTAGTTTTAGATTTTAAGTCCAGTTTATCCTTCTATCCTTTTTTCTGGAAGGTCACTTAGAATAGAATTCATCATTCGGAGAACCAGCTCACTCTGGAGATTCCTCTTTCTGCAGATCACCCACATCTGAAAGAGGTTTCCATGTTTCAGTAGTTTGCTGAATACTGCATTCAACAGGGTGCAAAACTATTGATAATAATAACAATAAAAACCCCCTCAACAACAAACCTTGCAACATGTCTTTCAACAATAAACCCATCAACAACAAATATATCGAAAAACCTTGCAACAATATGTCTTTCAACAATAAAATTTTGAACAACAACAATACATCCACCATCAACACAAAAATACTCAACAACAAGAATACATCAACCATCAACACCAAATTTGATAACACAAAATTCCACAACACCAAACTCCTCAACACCAAACTCCACAACACCAAACTCCAAAACATCAAATCCCACCACAACATCAATTCAATCCATATGACACAACCCAAACACACACAAAATTATCCTCAACATAAAATAAATCCACAAAAAAACCCATCATACAACATGTATGATAACCTTCACAATATCCCGTCAAACCAAAATCCATTATATAACTCATCATCCATAACCCAACATAGCACATACGTTCCACTCAACCAAACACCAAAGAATCCTCCTAAAAAATTGACGTCACAAATCTAAAACTTAACTCAGAATATAAATAAAATATGATTAGTACACACAAATAAATCATACGCTCTTGAAGACCTATGTCCTTATCAGTTCAATAGAAACATAATATTGACACCATTTCCTCACAATTTTGAAATGTCAAAGTTGGAAAAATACAAAGGATGTAGTGAACCATGTGAACATTTAAGGGAATTCTATGTAGCTTCCTTAGAGGTTTCATATAATGATACATATATAATGTGCCTCTTTCCATGAAGCTTGGGTGGATAAGCGATCAAATGGTTCTCTCACTTACCCCTGAGTATCAAGACATTCCAAGAAATCGATAAAGTTGTAACTAACCTCTCCTATAATATGGAACATGAAGTTACTATGACTGACTTGTACATCACAAAACAAAACCAAGGAGAAACATTCATATCCTTTTTGCAAAGATGGAGACATAAAGCTAGTAAATGTAAGTGGCCTATGCTAGAAAATAACTTGTGGACACTTTTGTTTAAAATATCAACACTGAAATCAATTTTCGCCTACGCATACAATGTGCCAATACATTTGAGGAACTTATAGAAAAAGGTTTAACAATTGAAAGGGCTCTAATTTAAAAAGGGTTAGTCAAAATCTAAAAAGACAACAAGGACCAACCTTCAAGCTCAAATGACAAACCACACCTATGGGATAAAAAGAATATTAAAAATGATGGTGGTGTAGACATGAAATTCGTTCAAAATACATAACCCCAACCATATATATAAAAAAATGTTCAAAATAAAAATCCTCCATGAGGACAACCACCAAGACCTAACAACACAACTAAGACAATACGACAAAACACATTTTATACCATCATGGTATAATGACAACTATTATGAATACCATAGAATGAAGGGACATAATACATCTAATTGTATGAGACTTAAAAATATAATTCAAGATCTCATCAACCAAGGCGAAGTAAATATTAACCAACTCCCTAGAACATATAGAAATAAAAATCTAGGGATATACAAGGATCCAATCCCCAATCATGGAAACAAAAATGACAACAATGAGACAAGAGAGTATAAAAAATTATTTATCATTCCTACAATAATGTTGTAGGACACTCTCAATGTACCAACAATCAAATTTTCGTCATCATTTACAGTAGAAATCCTAAGTGCAAAGTCACCATACAATGAGGGAAGGTTACTATTCAAGGATATCCTCTATTTTACAAAGGCATAACTAAGGTGCACTCAACTAATTATAGTCTAATTGATCACCTCAAAAAGACTCCTGCACAAATTTTTATCTCAGAGCTTCTAAGAATCTCACCTGCACATAAGGAAGTCTTAGATAAAGTTGTCCTACAATCATTCATACCCACTGATATAGATACACAACAATTCCAAGCCATGGTAGGGCACATTTCACCTACTCATCGCCTCATTTTTATCAAAAAGGATCTTCCAACCCATACTTATCATAACAACACTCTACATATCGAAGTATTTTTCCACAAACACAAAATCAAAAGAGTTTAAATGATAGATGGTGGTGCAAGCTTAAACATTTGCACTTTAAAACATGTTCAACAATTGGGATACTTTGAAGAAGTTATCAACAAACCAAAGGGCAGCACTATCAAAGCCTATGATGATAATGAAAGAGAATTAGAAGGTACAATAAGATTTCCTATCCAAGTTGGTCCTATGATCGCTAAAACCACATGTCAAGTACTAGACCTTGATCTACTTTACAACATTCTCCTAGGATGCCCATGGATACATTCCATACAGGTCATCCCATCCACTTATCATGAATGTATAAAATTTTCGTATAATGAGACTAAGGTTACCATTTATGGCGATCTTGAACCCTTCCATTATTTCAAGAACTTGGAAGAGAAATACCACAAGTTACTCGAAGTTCCCAACAATGATGTAACTCCACATTCCACTACCATCTATACTTTCCTTGTCATCTACATCTTATCAACCAATACCCGACATCAAGGTCCAAGTACGAGATAATGGTTGTGGTGACTATAACCTCAAAAATTCCTATGTAGGACAACTTTTGTCTTCTCCAAAGATGTATGGGAAATCACAACATATTGAAAAAAACTATACCATCATCAAATTTGAGCCCATATTCTTTTCTAAGTGGGGTGAACTCAATAAAAAGGTTATAGATGAAGAAGACTTTTCTAAATGGTTGTATCAAGACAAATAAGAAGAAGCTCCTCTCCCCATTGATCAAAATAGTAGAGGTTTCCAAAGGATGAAGAACATGGGATTTACAGGCTATGGTGATCTTGGTATACATAAAGAAGGTATAAGAGAAACTATTCTTTTGTAAAAGAGGGAAAAATAAGGGTCTTTGGTATGGTTCACAAGACAATGTCACCCCTAACATTACAGGTATCTCTTGTGAGGAGTTTTTAATTTCTCCTATGGTTAATTCACCTAACAAAAACGTCATTGATGACTCTCATATGTATATCACTGACTTATTAAAAAATGCATCCATCTACACCATCGCATCCTTATCATTGCAACCCCTACTCGAGACAATAGTCTCCAGCTTGTTTACCCTCAGCTTATCGATTGGAACCAACAACAAGCTTCAATTCTAAATTTGTTTTAATACGATGAAGCTATTACATAGTTCATGGGACTAAGAGATAGAATACCTTCCAAAGATCACAAAGCAGGTTTCAACATAGAACTTGATACAAAATCATACTATGGGGGAGACCTGAATCCTTTAGTCACAAAATTAAAAATTTAAAAATTAAAGTAGGCCCCCTATCAAAAACCATGATGTGGTTCTTTCGAATCAAGAAAAATAAAAAAAAGGATGTATCCAACAGTGAAAACCTCTCTGAGGTGCCCAAGGATGAAGGATTTTATCTCCCTGGTATTCCTAAGTATCAATAAAAATCAACGGTACTTATGGAAGAAGCAAACCAAATCAATATTGGGACAACTGACAATCCATAAATCACATTTCATTCAACATCTTTAGATTATGAAGAACAACAAAAAAATTTAGTATTATTACAAGAACAAAAAATCAACTTTGCTTGGTCTTATGTAGATATTCCCAAGTTGCACACATCTCTAGTGGTTCATCACTTAACAATTTATCCTTAGGATAAACTAGTAAAATAAAATATTTGAAAGATGCATCCTCAAATAGCACTATTTGTCAAGGTAGAACTACAAAAATTGCTCAATGTTAGTTTTATTCAACCTATTGACTACCTTGAGTTGGTTTTAAATTTGGTGACAATTTCAAAACCCACTAGGGTTATAAGGATATATACTAACTTTAGATACCTCATCAAAGCATGTCCTAAGGATGAATTTTTGTTACCTGACATTGACATTATAGTGGATCTCATGAATGGAAATGAGATGTTGTTTTTTATGGATATATTTTTTGGTACAACCAAATCATAATAGCATAAGAAGATCAACATGAGACAACATTCACATGTCTATGAGATACCTATTATTGGAATGTTATGTTGTTCGGCCTAAAGAATGTAGGAGTGAAATGTAGGAGTGACTTATCAAAGAGAGATGATAATAATTTTTCATGACATTTTCTACACCATCATGGAAGATTATGTGGATGACATGTTAGCTAAATCTGTAAAAAAGAGAAAGTCATCTTGAAGTTCTAGCAAAAAAATGATAGGCTAGAAAAATATCAAGGTTAAATCCCAAGAAGTGTATCTTTGGAGTCACTTTTGGAAAAATATTGGGATACATAGTATCTCATAAAGGAATCAAAGTGGACCCCTCCAAAGTCAAAGCAATCATTCAAATGCCTCCACCAAAAACCCTTAAGTAACTCCATAGTCTATAGGGAAAACTATAATCTATTCAGAGGTTCATAGCACAATTAGCAGATAAATATCACCCATTCATGCATCTTCTTCATAAGGATGTAACCCTTAAATGGGATGAAAAGTTCCAACAAGCCTTTCAACATCTAAAGGATTATCTTACATCACCACCTTTATTAATGTCACTAATTACAAACAAATTGTTGATTTTGTACATCTCAGTGACTACAACATTACTAGAAGCTCTTCTACCATAACATGATGATTTAGGAAAAGAAAGAGCAGTCTATTATATCAATCAAACCCTAGTTGGCTATGAAAATAACTACACACTTATTCAAAGAGCTTGCTTAGAAATAGTTTTTGCTTCCTAAAACCTATGACATTATATGCTCAATCATCAAGTGAAGCTCATTTCAAAGATGGATCCACTCAAGTACCTATTATCTAAGGAAACACTCATAGGATGAATGGCTAAATGGGTTATGATTCTCAATTATTCAACATAGAGTACGTCGATAGAAAAGTGATCAAAGGACAAATAATTGCAAATCAATTAGCAAAAGCATAAATATATGATAAAAATCCTCTTACATCAAATTTTCTAGATGAGGCAATATTCATTGTTACTTTAACAAGTCATACTTTGATGGTTCCCACACGCAACATTGCTTGGGGGCAGGAATTCTCTTCATTAGCCCCCAAGGTGAAATACATACCTAAGCTATACCGGCTAGCTTTTCCATGTACAAATAACATAGCTAAATATGAAGCTCTAATAATAGAGTTGAGAATGGATATATAGTGGTAAATCAAAGAATTGCAAGTTTTTGGTGATTCACAACTAGTGGTAAGACAAGTCAATGATGATTATCAGACAAAAGATGACAAGTTGATGCCATACAAAAGGATGATAGATAGCTTCAAGGAATACTTCAATGATATTACTTTTGATAAAATCCCTAGGATCAATAACAAGGTAGTAGATGCTATGGATGTAATTGGTTCTATATTGGATATGTCACATAATAATCATAAGTGTGAGTTCCTAGTCGATCAACTACTAATACTCATACATTCAAAGTCCCTAAATCAGAATTTGTGTGCAAAATTGTTGGTCCCAATTCCCCTTGGTACCATGAAATCTTCCACTATCTCCAAAATGGTATCATACCACCTAACCTCACTACTAACCTCAAAAATACTTTCATTCGGCGATCATCCCACTTCATCATTATTGGTGATACCCTTTATAAGAAGAGTCTTGATGATGCACTACTAAGGTGCCTTGAATAGAAAGAAGTAACAACTTCCTTATAAGAGGTGCATGAAGGTGTTTGTGGGTCTCATTCAAGTGGCCTTACCCTTGCTAAAAGTTTGTTGAGAACTGGATACTATTTTCCAACTATAGAACAAGAAGCAAATCAATTTTCCAGGAAATATATGTAGTGAAAACAAAATGGTGATCTCATCCATGCTCCAGCATTGGAATTATGACCCATAACTACACCATGTCCTTTCTCACAATGGGGGATCAATCTCATAAGAAATATATTTCCTACCTCTTCTAATGGCCATAAATTTATCATTACTGACATCGAGTATTTTACAAAGTGGTTTGAAGCCATTCCTCTGACATACATTATTGGCAAGAAAATTTCCAAGTTCATTTTAAACCACTTAGATTTTTAGTATGGTGTGTCTTAAGACATTATCACTGATAAAAAAAACTTTTCAAGAATTGGGATGTCTAAGAACTTTGTGCTAAATTCTATATCCAACATCATTTATCTATACCCTACTATCCTCAAGGAAATGACCAAGCCGAAGAATCGAACAAAAATATCTTGAAAATATTGAAAAATATTGTTAATTATGTTGGTCATGAATGGAACCTACAACTTAATCCCACCTTATGGGCTTACCAAACTATCATCAAAACACCTACTAGCGCCACACCATTCTTCTTGGTTTATGGTACTAAAGCCATCTTACCTATTGAGGTTGAGCTTCCATCATTGAGGGTTTCATTACAACACCTAATTGGTCATGAAGAATATCGAGTGTCCAAATTGAACAAGCTAGGGTTACTAGATGAACGACGTCTCTAAGAACTTAACCATATTCAAGCCTATCAAAATTGTCTTTGTCAAAGTTACAATAAGAATATCAAGGGCCAAAAATTCTAAGTGGGAGATCTAGTCCTTAAAGAGAATCAAAAGAATTAGATGGATCAGGATAAAAAAGGATAGTTTGAACCTAACCGGTTAGGACCATTCGTTGTTATCATAAGCTATGGATCGAGAGCTTATCAATTAGTAACACCTAAAGGTGACCCTTTGCAAGAACCTTTAAATAAAAACTACCTCAAATGGTTATATTCTTAACCCATTGGAGTATCTTATTCAAATAAAAAATGTTAAAAATCCAAAAAAAGGAATAAAATAGTAAAGAGAAAAAATCGTCCTCTAGTGAAAAACCACTTCGATGGCGCTTTGGACAAATACCTTGGTGAAAACCTAGAAAACAAGCATCATTTGTAAATAAGCACCATCCTCCATCTATCAAAACTCTTTCCCATCTCACTCATAATAAAATCCACTCCATCCATCTATATATCTCCATCAACACCCCTAGCATGGCTTGATATTTGATCAGAATCTATCGTTACCTAGCATTATCTTTAGGTCATCTCATCTAGTCCATAATAAAGTGATGTTACATTTAGCTAGTGGCATCTTCTTGAACCTAGTTGTCGGATTAGATCCTTGTTCATGTTGCACTAAGTTGTCATCAATGTTGTCATTGATGTCAACCTCTAGTATGGATATGTTGAGAGGGTGTGTATGGTGTTGAGTAGGTGTTGTAGATGGTGTGTATGGTGTAGAGCAGGTATTTCAGATGTTGTAGGGATACTTGGTTTCCAAGTGCTTTTGAGAAAATTTGTATAAAGATTGAACAAGGTGTCTAGGAAGTGTTCTATATTTTGCTCCACATTTCTTCATTCTTGAAGATGTGCTTGTGTGGTTTGAAAGTGATGATTAAAGGTATTCAAAGGTGTTATATCCAGAGTTTCAGGTTTTGGATTGTGTGATAGTAGAAGATATGTTTGATAGCATTTTAGACTATCTCTAGCTTGTGAAGAGGGATATCTAGGAGAAATTGAATTGCTCTACATTTCTCCACGCTGAAGTTTCTTGTCTTGCAGATTTGGGAATGTGCTAATATTGCCTATATCTACCTTCCCTTGGTTTTTTTAGTGCCCAGTTGTTCCACAAGCTTGGTTCATGAGTTGTATCACTATGGCAGGTTGACTGGTTGCATAAGATGATTGTATTCTTAGTCTTATGTGTTTTTCCAGTGTTTTTGGATATTCTATTGGTGTTGGAATATTTAAGGGTGTTTTATAATGTTGCTACATAGTCCACAGGATGTTTTTAGCCTGGGTGAAGTGTGAATTCAATTCCTTGATAGTGTTGATATTGGTTTCGCTAACCTGGTGTGTTAGCACTATTTGCAAATGATCTTCATGGTTTGTGGAAGCCTGGTGTAGTGTGTCGATGTAGATTTGGGTCCTAGTTAACCCTTGATGTGGTCTACCCTCACTTCTTTCCATTGTAGAGGTGTTTGGTGCTGACCTATTTGGTGGTTGCATGTTTGAGGTGCATACATTTCATTGAAGCTGACCTAGAGAAGGTTATTCGAGGTTACAAAAGATATATATGCAAGGTCAAATATTTGGAGATGAGTGTGGCATGGAATAATACATATGTGATCATGTGTTGAGATCTGAGTGCAATCAAGAACATCTAAGACTACTGGAGGAAGTGAGCATAAGGTGTCTACAGTTTAGTGTAACATAAGTTGTTGGAGGCAATGAGCCGAAGGTTGTGTATGGTAGAGAGACATTGTGGTGATTTCTCTAGTTGCTCTGAGGTAGTGAACCTCCTTGTAACTATTTCTTTTTAATCCAGAAGAAGTGATCTTCCTAGGTAGTTAGCCTTTTTTCTTTTGGACAGTGAGTCCTCTAGGCAATGAGCCCTTCAGGTAGTGAGCCTCTTGTAATCGGTTTTGGTTTTCATATAATGAGCTAATCCTCAACATGGTTTTTACCTTATAGGGTTTTCCACACAAATATCTAGTGTTCTATTGTAAACGTTTGTGGATGTGTTGTTATTTCATTTTTCTACATTCTTAATAAGGTTTTGAAGGTTTTAATACACAACTAATACCCCCTCTAAGTTGTCTTATGTGTCTAACAATTCAACACCTAAGTCAAAAAATCCTAAAAAACATTAAAAAAAGTCCAAAAATAGTCTCAATAATTCCCCAAGAAAGAAAGAAAAATGAAATCAAATATCTTAAAAGAATAAAAATAGCCTCAAATATTTCAAAAATTATAAAAATGTCAAAAAAATAATTATAACTCACCCATTTACAATAAACTTGACATCCATAATTTAAATATATTGTCACACTCATCTTTGACAAAGTAAGCAAAATCAAATATGGCAATCATTGAAACACAAACGTTCATGAAAAATTCCAAGTATCGATCATTGCCGAAACAAACCAACTACCTACATGTCAACAACCTAAAATAATCTAGTTTACATCCAATATCTTTTCCTTAATAGATATATCATTCCTAAAATAGACGCTAATCACAGATCAACAAACAACAATCTCTTTGGCAAGAGATATAATGACTTCGATATATTTTGTCAGTCGGTATTTTCTTTTGATTTCTCTTTTGTCTCATTCCATCACTTACTCAATGCCACCTTGATCTTTAATATCTTGGTGTATCTAGAGGGGTACGTAATGGGGCATATCCATTGCTTTCATTTGTTGTGTTTGTCAGATTTTCTTGTAATATGACCATAGCGAATACTTACCTTGTGTGTGTAGGGATAGTCTCAGGCAATACAAATAAAATTTGCATATCTGGTTTTGTATACCTTATATGCATTAGCCTAAATTTCTTTGAGGTTTCATTCTCTTACATTACCAAACAAGGTTTTGTATGTCAGGTATGAACAAGGATACTCCTGTTGTTTGCAGAGTCAAATTCCACGCAATAGATATAACGCCACCCTAGTTCTTCATACCTTGGTATATAGTATCTACTTGATATATCAAAATAAGGATTTCTCTACATTATTTAGCATAACCTAAATAAAAAGAAAAATCATACATCCTATCTCATAAGATATGCAATAAAATAATCCCCAATCTATCCAATAATCATAGTTTCCTTATTATCAACGTGTCATCCATTCATCATATCTCATTCTATCTATCCATATAATCATCTTTTCTTCTATCCTACTTATCATACTAACAATTCTATCCAAGTATCATGACATGCACAAAATATCCATCACATCCTTCATCCAAAAAGCATCAATGGCATAAATATATCCATACATCATATCACCATAAATCATCCATCCCACATAGTCATCATATATATCATATCAAAAATACAAATTAAAACAAAAAAAGAATCATATTCATACATCCTAATATCATATCATATATCCTACATCTACATATCATTAGCATCATCACAATAATCATGCATCCATGGTCAACACATCATGTCATATCATAGAATCATGAATCATAAATCACAATATCATATGTATCCATAAATTATACATCATCATGTGCATAATAACATCACAAGAATTATACCTAACAAAAAGCTAAGAGAATGGAGAGCAAGAAGAGAGGTGGGAGTGGGTGTTTGAAATCTTTGGAGGGAGATGGAGATGGAGAATTTGAACCAGATGATGTTGATGCTTTGTTGTTGGGTCATGATGGATGGTTGTTTGGTCTTGTGTGCTTCGCAGATGCTATGCTAGGATCTTCGTGTTGTTGGCCTGTGGTTCATTGCGAGGTGATGCTTGGCGGGTTGGAGTGGATGGGCGGGAATAGGAGAAAGAGCTCCATTTTGAATGGAGATGGCGAGGCTGTTGTTTGGTGGGTCTCTTTGCTTCTAGTTTTGCAGGAGAGTTCTATTTTCTTTGGGATCTTAGAGGAATTTTTGCCTTTGGATTGGCCTTTTTCTGGCTCTAACTGATGTGTTAGGGTGGCTTGGGTGCTTCTCTTGTGGTCTATTTGTTGGATCCTTTCTTGTTGGGTCCCTCTGGCTTCTTTGTGCTCTCCTAGATTTTGGTTTCTCTGGGTCACCCTCCTGGCTGTTGTCCGTTGCTACTCACTTTAGTTGTGGATCCTTGTTTGTTGTGGGTTCTGGGCCCTTTTCTTTGGTTCCTCCCTAGGATTATTTTTCTCAATGATCTTGAGTTCTCTCTATTATTGGGCCTCAAGGGTTTTTTGTTGGCTGAGATATGGTTTGAGCTATCCTTTTGGGTTGGGTTATTTTTTCTAATGCAGTTTGTTGAGCCTGGTTCTTTGAAAGTGTGGATTGGGTTTGCTTTTTTTTTTCTTGCAGACCCAGAAGTTGATGCTATTTGGGGGTTTCTTGTTGCCTGGTGGGTCGAAATTTGGTGTGGTTTGTTGTCCCCAAGGTTCCTCTGCATGGTTCTTCTTTTGAGGTGAAGTTTGATTTTGTGCTTATGACTAAGGGTCACTTTTGGTCTAAGTGGATGTTATATTGCTTTATCTCAAATGCTCAAATGTTCCTTTTTCTGTTGAATGAAGCTCATTCTACTTCTTTCTTGTTCTTGTACCTTGCTATGCTTATGGAGGGTGTGATTTTTCTTCCTTCCAAAGTTTTCTCTTTGGATCTATAGTTGGTGTCTTCTTTGGAGGTGGAGATTGCTCCCATTGAGGTAGAGCCCTCTTCTATTGAGGTGAAGATGGTTGTTGTAGTTTTGGTGGGGATTTATTTTCTCTTCTGCTTGGCCCTATCAATGTGGTGCTTGTGTGGGCAGAAGAGTGAAGACTTTGGAGGTTGGGGCTCTCATATCTCCTTCTTCTATAGAGGGTAGCTCCCTCCTATAGAGGTGGAGGTAGGGTACTGCTACAAAAAAAATGATGTGCTTTAGTATTTCATTGTGCTCCCTAACTCCCCTATTGAGGTGGGGATTGGGGATTTGTTGGTGTTATTGTTTAGGATGTTGATGGTGTTTTACACCATTGTTTTCACTATTTTTCTTGGATTAGGGGTTTCTTCTCTGTGCGTATGGTTCGCTGATGTCTGGGTGATATAGGAAATTTTGTTGTTTAACTAAGGGTTCCAGGTCTTAGCTTTTTCTTGGTTGTCAAGGGATCTCAGTCCCTTGTTTTCTTTTCTGATGTAGCCTGTGTAATCTTGTTTCTATGATTGTATGTTGTTGTTGGGCTGCTGTTGATTTGTAGTTTATCTTGTTTAGCAACTTGATTTGCTTGGATAGGGTTACATATCCCTTCAAAACTAGTTTGTAATGGGTTTTAGGGTCCCATCAAAACCTATTTTACCCCTAATCAAAAACATCACAAGAACCATCTCATAGTTGCTCAAAATTATATGTCATATATATCATCAAAAAAATTGTACAATAAATGTGTGAACAAGGCTATCAAGAGCCATCAATATATATATATATATATATATATATATATATATATATATATATATATATATATATATATATATATATATATCATAAAAAGTGTCTACAAAATGTATGTGTACATAAAATATATACAAAGGCATGAGATACATGGATCTCCCTCTCTCCTCCTGACCTAGAGAACAAGGATGGGGAGGAGCCACCTATTGTGTTGGAACCTGTTGCTGGTCCCTAGATGGACCTGCTAATGTCTTCCAGGTACCTGAGCCCTTGATTCCTATGGTTGTTGAGACTATTGTGGTTCTTGAGAGGGATGACCCATAGATCCTCCATATGATCTACCTACTACTATGAAACTCCTAGCAGAAAAGCAAGGTTATCTCCTAGTAGGAGGTACAACCACCTTATAGAGGATCCTATAGTATATAGCTTCTCATTGGAGAATCCTGACCTCCCTCATGTGTTGATACATTGGTATCACCTGTCCCTACCTTGCATCCTCTAACTACTACTTCCTAACTCTATTTGTCTCTCGGCTATTAGTTGAATCACTTATTCCTCAACCTGTTGTTGGTGAGTGATCTTTGCATCCCTCTTAATGGTACGTTGATCTCTCTCAATCATTTGTTGATCCCTCTTGATAGTCCTCTACATAAGCTGAGTAGCCAAACTGTCCCACTCAGCATGGTAGCCATCTCACTCCCTATGCACCTGATCTCTCTCTAACAATGCAACAACAAGGTGCACATCAATTTCTCCTCCACCTCTACCTTTATCCTCTCTCTTTGTCTCCTCCACCTCTACCTTTATCTTCTCTCCTCCTCTTTCAGTCTAGGTGCTACTAAGGGTACTACCTACTACTGTTATCCTTGGCCTCTACCTCCATCTCCTTCTACCTCCTCCTCCCTGGCTGCCTGTACCCTCAACCATTTTTGGTGGGCTCTCCCTGGCTCCACCTCCCACCTCCTACAGACTCCTATTGTCCCACCATCCTAGTGAGTGAATTTCAAAGGCATTTGAGGGACCCACCATGAGTTGTAATCTAGATTCATCTCAAATCCTCTAGCCCATCTGCCCAAATCCAAGCAAGAGGAGCTAATTGTGCAAACTTTTTGATTGCAACTTGTGCTACAGCCATGGGCCCCCACTTTACAATCTCTCATTGTGTGTGAACAAATACTACATGGTATCCATTTGTAGGCACATCCTAAGGCTCTCTAAACTAGTGTCAAAATCTATTAGGAAAATATATTTCAAGGTTGTGTGTGTTTTAATTGATAATCCATCATGTTTTACAATAAAAGACGAGATGAATTTGGTCATCTATCCACACCTCGCAACATATCCAAGGTCTCTAAGTGAACTAATCCATATAATTAAGCACCTATATCCAATAATGAAGATCCCCAAGCCTCTTCTATGTAAGCATGGTGTCATACTGATAAAAAAATGGATCACCCGATGCTTTGTGTGCCTCTCCAATTAGTCTAGTAACTATAATATGCTCCCATACCCAAACATGGAGTATTCACTCTTGTTGATAAGTTTGTAGTCGACCTATAGACGACCTGATGCCTATCATGGTAAAGATGTGCAAGGATGCAAAGTACCCACATAAATGTGATGCCATCTTAGATCATTCCCTTGAGAACGAGTCCCCATCCAACTAAAAATCCCTTGGATCTATGATTAGGCATGATATTACCATAAATCAACCCTACTACTACCAGTATAATGTCATCAACTACACCAATGTATGACCTCAATTTAATCTTCTTGTTGTCAATATCCGTCATCATCCAACAACACTCTCTCTAATGACTCCATCCCTCGTTCTAGGTCGTAGATAACTCAAGCACCCTCGATGGAAATCCTCAAGATACACCACACATCCACCAATGTGATGTTGGCCTCTCTTTTGGGGAATCTAAAGGAAGTAGTCTTTGAATGCTATCGCTCGACGATAAATATCATGAATTCTCAATGGACCTAAATCTCAGGTATGTATGCAATATAATATAAACCGATCAAGACAAGAAGTCTACGTCAATCTCACCAAGAAGAGCCATACGATCTAGAACTCTTGGTCTTTGCTATCATGATAGGATAGGGTCAAGTACCTCCTACAAGTATAACATCAATGATGTCATTTTTTAAAAAAATGTATAAAAAAGCATGATTTTGTAAGCCCTAAGTCAAGAGCAATCTTTTTTGCAAAAGAATCATTTCATTTCAGTCATAAGCAAGCCTTTTTCAAACATGTTGCTTTGTCACAGCCAGATGTGAACCAATTTTTCATATGTGACATGCTATATTAAATATAACATGCTACATCATAAGCGTCATGTCAGGCTTCATAAGTATCGATCGCAGATCAACATGTTTGATTAACTCCCTAGACCTAGAATTTATTGTATCTAAACTTACTTTTGACCCAAAAATAATTTCATACATACCAGCCTTGGCACTCTTGTTGGCCTCCCGAACTATTGACTTGATCCACACGGTGTGAAGCACGAGGTACAAGCACCATCTCTATAAGGTTTCTAAGAAGCAACAATACTCTGAGCTCTGGAAATCTAAAATTGAGTGAGTGAAAATGAGGTAAAATGACCCCAAATGCATATATATGGTCCTTGAAACCCTAGATTTCATCCCTCCCACCCCCTTCGGCCTATTTCTCACCTTCCCCATCTTTCTTGATCAAATTCTTGGCCTCATAAGACCTGAATTTTCCACCTCTTCTTCATTAAACCTATCTCGTCATCCTATCTCAAACCCAACCTAAAAAATATTTTTTTCAGTTGACCTCTCGAGAGGACAACCTGCCATCCTTCCATCATTCCTTCATTCGTTGGGGCATAGTGGGACATCAAAAACAATTAATTTTTTTCTAATCAGTATCATGGAAACAACATAATAGATACATTATCTCAAAGAGGGAAAAAATGTAGGCACCTAAAATTGTCTAAATGCATCACACATTCCTAATTCACTATTTTACATCATTTTCCTCATTATCTCTTGATTCCTTAATTTTAATTAAATAATTTCCAATTATTTGATTAAATTCATTAAATTTTCCTCTATTAATTGAGTAATTAATATTATTTGATTAATTTATCGTTTTTCAATATTTTCCTCTAACTTCACCTTAATTAAAAAACTAATATTATTTAATTAAATTTAAATTTATATCTCTCACATTAGTTAAATAATTTAAATTATTTAATCAAATACTAATTTTCCCTCTCACACACCTAATTTAATTATATCCTAATTTCCTCACTTCACAATTAAATAATTTTTTAATTAAAAATATCTTCCCTCCAAAATATCTAAAACTAATTTCCTTTAAATGAGGAGATATTTTCAGTTAACTAAAGCTTTCATTCAATTTCATCCATTGATTTCTTGATCTAATCTCATCCACTGATCTTTATCCTCTGATTGTCATCGTTAATCCAATCTCTTAGAAATCTATAAAACAAGTCATTCTATTCATAAAAATAATTCACAATTTTCATAAGGAATTCATAATCTTTTTGTGGGCATTCATGAGCTTGAGCAATCAACATTCTTGAGAAATTTGAGCATTTTTTAAGTAAAATCTTCATCAATTAAGGCTTTTGCAACATGGGTTATGCATAATTGAGCAATCCACATATCCAAGGAGTAGAATCCAACATGGAATAATAGGTTTGTAATGTTTTGAATCGAATTCTCAATTTGGTCTTTTTTTTTAAAGCATTACATTCTATTTCATTGATTATGGGTTTAATTGATCTTTTTTTTATGGTTTTTTAGTGTTTGTTAACCCTAATTACTTGAATTGTACTTTTTATCATTACCCATTAATCCTTGACAATAGTTTTCCATTTAATGCTTGTAATTTGATGAAATATATACCCAGATTTGCTCTTTTATATTTCCTTTTATTATTTTCTTTTTTGTTATTTGTGACTTTGTAGCCCAATGGATAAGGCACTAGTATCTGACCAATCTCAAATCATTCAAAACAAATAAACCATTAATCATTAGTTTTGTAAGAGAGGGGGACCACCATGTGCAAGACCCCAGGTCATAGAGGGCCAAGACGTGAGAGGCTGCCCTAACTTACCTCAACTAGATGGGATGTTTAGGGTATGAAGATGAGAATGATGAGGACTATAAAGTCCTGCAACCACTCTGTGATCCCAAATTTCAAAGTGGGGCTAGGCAAGCTGATTTTTAGGTCCAACTCTACACCTCGGGAAGCTCTCTGCCCGAGGACAAAAGTGTAGTCTTTGGACAACAGTGCGGTGCGCTGGTGTCCGTATGGCCAGACAACAGTGAAGACGAGGTTAAACCTAGAAAAACTAGCTAATGGCCCAACTCACTAACTAAAGGGCCAAAATGATGCGATTAAGTAAATAAAGTATTCTCTAATATTATAAAGAAAAAAGGCAAGAGTGAAAAGGGAAAGAATGATCTCACCAGGAAATTCAGCTACCAACTGGCTCCTCGAAAGTGTGTACTCCTACACACAGAAAGAGAGGAAAGTGTTGGGTGGTTGTATAGGGGTCTACCTTAGTTAGACCTTCGTTTAGGTGTTTCCACCTCCATAGATAGCTAAGGAAACGAGATAAAGAAAGTAATATAGTGAAAAGCACGAAAGCTCTGCAAAATAGTAAAGTGCTAACTCAACCAAGTGATAGAAGGAAAGAAAGGGAAGCTTACCATCTCCACCAAGAGCACTCAAGGCTGCTTGGGGGAGAAAATGAGAGTACTCAAGCCTCTGTTGCAATGGTGTTTCATTCCCAACTTGTTCTACCAAAGATGGAGTGTTGTGTTTGATGCAATGGAGAGCTTGCATGCTGCTAGAAAGCTTGAAGTGAATGCCAAAGAGTGTGTTGAAGCTTGTAGAGTGATTGTAGATGATCAGAAGAAGTTAGAATGCATGTTGAAGGGATGAATTTGAAGAAGGAATGGAGTAAAATGGCCATATTTGGGTTGGTTAGCCGAAGGGGGCATTACAACTTGACTCCCAATGAGAAGTGTAACGCCTCTGCAAGTTCAACCATAGGAATCTACCAGGGATGTAAGTGCGTCACATGGACATCTGCGCGTCGCGCAAGCCTCCCCAATAGAAACGCCTCCATCGACGCTCAAAATAGGCGCCAAGTGGGATGCAAGCAGCGGTCTTAGGTGGAATTAAGCCTCTAAACTTGGTTTTCTAAAGTGGAGAGGGAAAAAGGGGGAATTTACACAGGGTGCAAATTCACTTCTATACATTTTTTCCCCCACTATAGAAAGCACAAATACTGATGAGTGCTCGATAAAGTAAATCAAGGAGAGTATAGGGTTAGAAATGTATACCTAAACTGTCAAGGAAGCAAAGCTTGGTCTAGCATACCCGAAGGTGCAGGGCAAGCAAAGGACCCCATAGCTGCTCAAAACTATGAAGTTGGAAAAAGAGAAAGTGCCTTACAGGTTCTTGGTCCTATAAGGAAGGTGTCCCCCAAAAACTCTAGCATGGAGGAAACACAAAGGAAGTTCCCTATAGGTTCTTGGTCCTATAAGGAAGGTATTCTCCATGAACTTGAGCATGAAGAACACCCAAGTAAGAACCCTATAGGCTCTCAGTCCCATAGGGAAGGTAACCCCCAAGATCTCTCACATGGAGGGAACCCGAGAAAGTGCCCTACAGGCTCTCAGTCCTGCAAGGGAGCCACCCCCAAGATCTCTCGCATGGAGGAAGCTCAAAGGAAAGTGGACTCCACAGAGTTAGAAAGCAACCATGTAGGCAAGTGAGAAGACAGTTGCATAGACTGTTGACAATTTTGAAAAATTTCGAAGGGGTCCCTTGGGAACCCACCGTGAAGAGAGGGTCCACTCAAAGGACATGTAGTTCATAAGTATATGTTCTTTCTCTCGAATCGATCCTTCATCAAGGAATCCTTTTGAAATATTTTCACTTCATCAAGGAATTTGAAAGGAAGAATATGACCCCACGCGAGGGGAAGATTAAAGTTGTTCCTGCTTCGAAGGAAGGTTTAAGTCCTTTCTTTATGAACCCATGATGAAGGAAACACATTTTATTAGGGTTTCAAGTTGAGAGTACAATTTTGAAGAAAATTTTGTGAGGATTTTCAAGAAAAGATTCGTTGGAAACGAATGTGTTTTCTGAAAATCAAAACGTTGAAGAAAATCGTTGTCATGCATAAGAGGGACAACTCAAGCAAAGAAGAGAGAAAGATAAAGAGGAAGCAAAAAGAAAGAAAACCTAAACTAAGGGCACAGGAGTAGCCTGATATTTCAAGGTCAAAACTACTTATATATATATATAGTATATAAATGAACTGTCATCAACCCCCTACTATATCAAGCCATGTGAAGAATGCATGAGAAGAAAAAATAAAAAATTGGGTCAACATGGAAGGGAAGCCTAAATGCCCCCAACGCTTTTCATCGTCCCTAATTTATCAAAAATCAAGCACAAACATGGAAGAATGATGATACAAAGAGAAGAAGGTTTACGACACAAAAATCATTCCTATATCCAAGCACCAACAGGGGTGACGAGGGTCATCCAGGCACACATAACATGATCACGAGGGAACACATCACAAAACACACACACACAAGATCAAGAAGAAGCCTCCTCCTGAATCAGCCAAGAGGTCGTCCGCTTCCCACTCTAGGTCATTGTAGGGGGAAGGAGGACGATCCTGTAATGGAGGGATGTTAAGAGGAGTGTCTGGCCCTCCCGCAATAAGGGCTACGGAAGAGGGCCCCTCGAGGTCCTCTCCATCAAGCTCTTGTGGACTCAAGGTTAGTGATTTTGCGAAGATCACTGACAAGGGTGGAACCTCATCCACAAAGTTAAACATGCACCCCATAGGAGTGTCATGTCCAACTTCAGGGGAAGGGGAAGGTTGAGCCTAAGGCTCATCGCTAGGCTCGTCGAGTGACTCAGGAGCAATGACAAACTTAAGGGAAGTCAGGACTGGTTCGTCACTAGGACAAAACAAGTTAGCACAGGACCACCTTGTGAGGAAAGTGGGCTCCTCTTACACCCTTTGTTGCCAAAAGGACCACTCCCCACCTCTTTCCTCATTGGAGGAGATGAACTCCCCACGGACAAAGCTAGGGGTGTGGAGGAAGAGGAGGAAAGCACCACAGTGGATACAACCAAGGTATTAACCATATCCACGGGCTTTGGAAAAGGTTGAATATCCAGAATGGACATTAGCAAAGGTGGCTCCACCGAAGGAGTGATGAACATGTGTACCCCCTTGGGGTTAGGTGCATTTTCACTCGTAGCAGAAGCCAGAAGTAGCGTAGGACTATACTAGAGTGAAGTAGAGGGGAGGGAAGAGGGTGACATTACAGGAGGCCTTGAAGCAGGGGCAGTCATCTCTTCCTCCTTCCTTTGCGAGGTGGTCTGCTTAACTAAGAGGGCCTTTCACCGGTGCTTGCGTTCGCATGCAAGGTGGTTTCTTCAGCTCTTGGAACTGGAGGCCGAAGGTTGCAAAGGAGTAGAAGGCTCCCGCTCAACCATAGGAACATCCACTACAGTCATTTCCGGGGAAGGAACGAATTCCTGAATGGGAGCTAGAGAAACGGGTTGCAGGACAACAGGAGAAGTCAGTTCAAAGGCCTTGGCAGCAGGCCTCTTCCCACTTGCTTCCTTGGGAGTAGGGGTGGTAGGAGGCCACGGAGGTCGAGACAAAGAGGACTCTCCTTAAGTGACCTTCTTCCTATCATACCAAACAGGTCTAGGCTCCGTTGGTAAAACAGGAAGCTCGAATGCAGGATGCTTAGGCTTTCAGCAAGTGGGCACCATAGGATTCTCCTGCAGATGAGGAGAAAAACTTGATAGTACCACATCAGAGCAAGAAGAAGCATCGAACTGACCAGTGGAAGAGGAAGGAGGATCACGGGACTGCTTCTCTTCTTCCTTCTTTCGTGCCTTAGCGACATCGATGTCAGCTTTTAAGCAAGCCCTATGTGAAATAGCATAAGGCGAAGGAGGGTATCTAACTTTCTGTCATAGACAGGAGAGTACCAAAGGGTGTAAGCCAAGATAAGTCCAAGGAGTAGCTCCCATGTGCAACCAGTGGTCTATAACCAGTGTCGTGGATTACGTGTACAAAACCTTTGTGGATAAATTTTAGAAATTTATGCATGACGAAGGGTACCGCATTCATCGCTATCAACCAAGGGATATCCAATTTCACCCTAAAGAGCTCAGACCCAAGGATGATGTCAAACAAGAGGTTCACAGATTTAGGTCCCACCAGGATCGACATGACAATGCTACCTAAAGGGGGCACAGAAAGCCCATCATGTGTGTAGATAGTACTCACGGGTGCATCATACCCATCTTTATGTAAAAATTTGATCAACATAATCTCCTCAGTGATTATGTTTACTTGTGATGTCAGATCAACGCGAACACCTGATACAATGTTCCCATTGATCCACAGGGAAATATAAAGAGGAGATGGTTCTTTTCTGAAACCCATCGGCAGGTCCTGTGAAGTAAAAGTTATGCCAGTACCACTATCCACAGGTTGCGCAGAGGGGATAGATTGATGCATGAAGGAGGCCATAACACACACCAGACAACACTTCCACAGAGTCCCTAAAGGTAAAAGGATAAGATAGTGACCCAACTAAGGTTTCATCATGCAATACCTTTGGAACCTTCCAAATACACTAGCTAGGGGTCGCAGGTTGGGTTGTAAGGTAACAGCCTTACAACACTCGCACCTACAACACTCCTAGAGTACAAGGAAAAGAACAATCAGTAGCCCAAAAATGGAACCAAAGTGGTTCACGTCAGGTTCACCAAAAATGTAAGAGAGGGGGACCACCATGTGCAAGACCCTAGGTCATGGAGGGCCAAGACACGAGAGGCTGCCCTAACTTACCTCAGCTAGATGGGATATTTGGGGTATGAGGATGAGAATGATGAGGACTATAAAGTCCTACAACCACTTTATGATCCCAAATTTTGAAGTGGGGCTAGGCGAGCTGATTTTTAGGTCCAACACTATGCCTCGGTAAGCTCTTTGCCTAGGGACGAAAATGCGGTCTCTAGACGACAATGCAGCACAAAGTGCGTTGGCGACCGTATGGCGAGACAACAGCGAAGACGAGGTCAAACCTAGAAAAACTAGCTAACGGACCAACTAACTAACTAAAGGGCCAAAATGATGTGATTAAGTAAATAAAATATTCTCTAATATTATAAAGCAGCAAGGCAAGAGTGAAAAGGGCAAGAATGATCTCACCAAGAAATTCAATCACTAGTTGGATCCTCGAAAGCATGTACTCCTACACACAAAAAGCGAGGAAAATGTTGGGTGGTTGTATAGGGGTCTACCTTAGTCAAACCCCCATTTAGGTGTTTCCATCTCCACGGACAGTCAAGGAAATGAGATAAAGAAAGTAATATAGTGAAAAGCATGAAAGCACTACAAAACAGTAAAGTGCTAACTCAACCAAGTGATAGAAGGAAAGAAAGGGAAGCACCACCTCCACCAAGAGCACTCAAGGCTGCTTGGGGGAGAAAATGAGAGTACGTGAGCCTCTGTTGCAATGGTGTTTCATTCCCAACTTGTTCTACCAAAGATGGAGTGTTTTGTTTGCTGTAATGGAGAGCTTGTATGCTGCTAGAAAGATTGAAGTAAATGCTAAAGAGTGTGTTGAATCTTGTGGAGTGATTGTAGAAGATCAAAAGAAGTTAGAATGCATGTTGAAGGGATGAATTTGAAGAAGGAATGGAGAAAAACGGCCATATTCAGGTCGGTTGGTTCAAGGGGGTGTTACAACTTGACTCCCAATGAGAAGTGTAACGCCTCTATAGGTTTAGCTGCAGGAATCTGCTAAGGACGTAAGCATGTCGCACAAACATCTGCACGCCGCGCAAGCATCCTTGATAGAAACACCTTCACCGACGCTCAAAACAGGCGCCAAGTGGGATGCAAGCAACAGACTTAGGTGGAATTAAGCCTCTGAGCTTGGTTTTCTAAAGTGGAGAGGGAAAAAGGGGGAATTTACACATAGGGTGCAAATTCACTTCTATATAGGTTTATTAGTGCCCTTATGTACAATCATATCCTTGTAATATAACAAGGTTTTATCATTAAGAAACCTATAAAATAAATCAAATCCATGAAGGTTATGCTTGCACAATATTATCAGCTATAGAGGGGTTATATGCAACTATTTTTCTTAACCTAGTGATAGTGTTTAGGGTTAAGAATGTGGTTGGGTTTGGTTGTAGTTGTTTATACATTGTATATTTTTTGTGAGTTTAATACTCATTAAGTTATACCCCTAAGAACACCCTCCTAGGTCTAAGTTGATCTTAAAGTGTAGGAGAGATAGCCCACTCATTGAGTTGGCATTCAACCCTACATGGTTTGTTGATGAGTTGATTTCATCCACATGATGAAAACCTTGGACTTGTGAGAGAGATTAGGCTCTAGGAAGTGGAGCAACAACTTTGGGACCCAACACTAAGGAAATATCCTCAAATTAAAAAAATACTAGATATCATTATAAAAGGAAAAATTATTAAGTTTTGAGTTGGAAAGAGGATTGAGTCAGATATGTGATTTTTTGGTGAAACAATGAAGTAAAGATTACTATTTGATCTCCTTAAAATAGAAAAATGTATTCTATATGGTGTGTGGTACCTCAAACAATACTCAATCCTCATTGTTACTACGCTTGTATCAATGGGAAATTTTCAAATAGGTTAGATGATTAGATCAATAATATAAAACCCAAAGAAAGTTATAAATCACAATGAAGGAACAATAATAAATAGAATGATTATACCAGATAATCCTTGAAGCCTCCATGAATCACCTACATAGCACCTTCTAACTTGCTGGAAAAATGTGTTGCCCTCAGATTCAATGTAGGAGCAATTTAATGACAAACAAAAATGACAAAGTCCTAAGCAATATTTTGAAGGATTTAAGATGACTATAATGCTATCATGCAAATGATAAACATTGAACTAATGTCTAAACTATGCCAAAATAAAGCCTATGACAAGAATGTAGGATTGCCTAAGATTCAACAATTATGCCAAAATGAAATATCAAGAAGTTGTCCCTCTAAAATGTGAGCAAAATTGGAATTTTATAGAAAACGCAATTTTGGACGGACGGCCAGGATTAAAAGTTCATGAAAGCCTAAAATCAGAGGTCAAGATTGCATGTGACAACCCATAATTAGGGTTAGGCAAAAATCTGAAATAAGCGACCAAGATGCAATTTGAGAAAATTGCATCAACGATTGAGAATAAATGTGACAAGAGGATAAAGATTAGCCAAAAAGATAAAGATTTCAAAAATCATGAAGATAAGAATATAAGATTCGAAAAATCAAGAAGATAAAGACTGGACAGAAAAGAAGATTTAGAAAATCAAGAATTTGATCAATTACTTGATTTATGGAAGAATATTACCATTTCTAAATTAAAATTAATTAAAAAATGTGGATTTATGTGACAGTAAATAATTGATTTTGGATTATTTACTAAAAGAAGTGGCAGTTAGCAATGTGAGATCATTTTAAATAATTAATTTTATTTAAAATGAGGGAAATGTCCAATAAGGCAATTAAATAATTAAAGATAATTATTTAATTTAGAGAATGTGATTAATAATTAAATAAATTAATAAATCTATTTAATTATAAGAAGACTTAAGAATTAGTGACATATTAAATAAATAAATGAAATATATTTATTTAATAATCCAGAGGAATTATTAGATGAAAAATAATTAAATAAATTAAGAAATTTATTTAATTATAGGAAGACTTTAGACAATTAGTGATGCCTTAAATAAATAAATAAAATCTATTTATTTAATAATCATGAAGAAGAGGAATGGCCTATTGCTGGTACAGAGGAGGAGTGCGCTGAGCTTCATTACATTCTTTCTTGTCGAAGTTGTTACTCCCTCGTGGATGAGGATGTGTTGGCTTGGTTTCCTAATCCCAAGGGTGCTTACACTGTTTCTTCTGGGTATCAGGAGTTGCTTTCCCAGCAAATTGAGGGGGTGGAGGTTCATTGGTGGAAGAAAGTGTGGAATAAGTTTTCTTGGCCAAAGTGTAATTGCTTTATTTGGACTTTGGCTTGGAATAGGTGTTTGACTTGGGATAATATCCGGAAGAGAGGTTTTTCAGGCCCATCTAGGTGTGTTCTCTGCGAGTGTGGGGAGGAGGACTCTCCTCACTTGTTCTTCCGTTGTTCCTTCACCTTACAGCTCTGGAATTTCTGGTGGGGTGTTTGGAAAATCCCTTGCATTCATGCCTCCTCCCTGGTGGAGTTTTGGATTCGTTTGGGGAGACCCCCCTCCTCGGCCTCTTTCTTGCAAGATGTTTGGTATGTTGGTCCCATCTTTCTGCTTTGGCAAGTTTGGTTGGAAAGGAATTAGAGAATCTTTCAGGGTGAAAAATTGGGGATTCAACAGGTTTGGTTTAGAATTGTGGGAATGATCCAGGAGACGGTTGAAGTTAAAGGTGAGATTGTGCTTCCGTTAGAGAAAGGAGATGCTGAGATGGTTGATCGGTTGGGCATTTAGGGGCTATCTTCGGCATCTGCGTGTGTCAGGAGAGGTAGGTGTGTGAAGTAAAAAGTTCAAAGGGTGGGGAGTTGGTTGCCCCCTCCGGCTGGCTTTCTGAAGATTAATACGGATGGCTCATCTAGGGGAAATCCTGGACCCGCTGGGATTGGCGGGGTTGGTAGGGATTCTTCAGGATCGGTGGTATTTCTTTTTTCCGCTAATGAAGGGATACAGACTGTCAATAGGATGGAAGGCTTGGCTATCCTCTGTGCCTTGAAGCGGGCGTATGCTTTAGGGTGGCGTAAGGTTATTTGTGAGTCTGATTCTCAGGTCTTGGTCAATTTACTTCATGTAAAGAAGATTTATGATGTTAGCTGGCAGTTGGCTATAATGGTGCAACGGATATTACAAGTTAGCTCTTTGATGGAGTCGGTGTCTTTTGTCCATATTCCAAGGGAATGGAATAGGGTAGCTGATTGTCTGGCCAAATGGGCGTCGGAGAATATAGATGGTGTGAAGATTGATGGGTGGGAGCAGGTTTCCCGTGAGTTATGTCAGGATTTGGAGAGGATTCTTGCTGAGGATGGGAGTGGTATCAGGGAAGGGTGATTTTGTACCTGGCTTTTCTGGTGGTTTATGTTGATTCTTGGGGCTTTGGCCCTTTGCTATTATGTAATGCTTTGTTCTGATTTTCAATAAAGTTTTTACCCCCTTTTAATAAAAAATAATCATGAAGAATAAAAAGACATGAATTAATTAAATAATTATGAATTATTTAATTGATAGTCGAAAGTGGGCCAAGGACATAATTAAAATGTCATAATTATGCTAGGAAGAAGAAGATGAAAAATAGAGCTTGCAGGCCTAGGTCATTTTTATGTGTCTACAACACTCATATAACATAGGGCACTAATAAAATAAGAGCAATTAGAGGAATACTATCATGTAAATCAAACAATAAAGTTTATAATAGTTATTTATATATAGAGGTTCCTTTAAATGTGTTACAACTTGATGATAAATGCTCTACTCAAAAGTACATGCCTATTTCAGTCATTAAAGAAGGTAATCACCAATAATATTTGATGAATAATGCACGTAAATTAACTAGAATACAATCAACTAGAAAACTACATGTTGGTTGATCTAATTGTTCATTAAAGAAAGGGAATACAACCTCATATAAGACCTGTAAATGCTCCATTTTTAGCTGTGAAATATAGTGCATGGTTATAACAATTGGTAAGGGGTTCAAACCAATTGGAATAATATCATAATTCCTTGCGATTTTTTAAACTACTCGAACTTGAAGATATCACAACCCAATAATGAATTTTATCAACTATATGCTAACAATTATAAATAGTGATCAAACCAAGGGTCTAAAAATACACTTTAAATGATGATAACAAGAGTAATTTGTAACACTTAGCTGAAATAAGTTTCACTTAGGAATTATAAATAGTTGGGAAGCAAAAAATATAGGAAACCTACAACAAAAAATATCATTATTAATGTAACCTTGTTTTAAGAAGAAATATACCTTGCACGTAAAATACAACACCACAAACTATAAGTTCAATTATTGGTACCAAATAGTTAAAGGTCAATTAAATCATAAATATCTACGACCCTTAAAAATTGAATGTGGAATTGTTGAATGCAAAAAAAGATAAAAAAAAAATAATAACCAAGAAATGAGGAGTACAAACATATTCCCAAGCTAAAACCTTAATCTAGAGTATGGCTAGAATAAGGAAGTAGCAAAAATAATGATTTTTCTTTTTAAATCCTTTGTATGAGCTACAATAGTAAAAAATCCTCACCTACAAACTATCAAAAAAATCACAATGAAATGGCTATTCTAGGATTAAACCATCATGATCAACTAACAATAATAATACACCACTATTACTAATAATTTGTAACATGCCAATTGTTCAACGAAAGTAAATTCACTATATTTTAACCTCAGTAAATAATTTATGTTCAAAACTCAGAGCAATAAATTTTTTCTTGTAATTCAAAGACTATATGCACATATGAAATAACACATATTCTAAACTTTCCATTTGCATTATAATTCAAAATTACAATCTTTCCTAAACAATAAATTCTAAAGATAATATTTCTTTCATTACAACTTCCATAGAAATAGATATAAGAAAATATACAGAGCTCCTTGAGCTTTATTAGCACTAGTAACAAATGGTCCAAGAAATCCCCTGCAAATCTCAGCAGCCAACTAATGAGGAGAAGCATCACTCAAGCGCTTTTTCGCCAACCATAGAATCAAATGTAGTCCCTCACACATTTGCCACATATGGCAAGATGGCCCTACCCTTCAACAAAGAGAATGGTTGGTAAAACCCCATAAAAAATAGCCTTTCTAAGCTTAGTGTTGTGTCCTACAATATAGAACCTAATCATACGGTAGCTACAACTATGAGTATGAAATTCCCAAACTAGAATTGTCTATACTAGAACACAGTGAATTGACAATGTAAACAGTGGCTACTTAAACTACTTTGACCAAATTTTCATATAAAAGTGTCATCTATTCACCTACTACCATAGCTCGATTTGGTTAATGACCATTCATATGCTATGCATAGGAAATTCCCTCCATTAGGTAATCTTTAACCCCAGGAACAAACTATCTCTTTTATAATAAAGTACGCATAGGTAATTCCCTCCATTGGATAATATTTAACCCCAAAAACAACCTATGACTATAACATTCCTACTAAGTAAACACAATGCATAAGCTAAATCCTTCACTGGATAATCTAATTCAAGGGTAATCAATGAACTCTCTATAGTTTGGAATACACAATAACTTGAAACAAATACAACATAAGCTACTCAAAGCTTCGTCTTCCCCTAGTATATAATACTAATGAACACAACCACTCCTTAATATGGATTATGTACAAACATTCAATAAGGTTCATGAGATTTAAATAAGATTAGTTCAATCCTATAGAAGCAAACATAATTTTTCCCTATTCTAGCAAATCAATGTATTTTCCACACAAGATGACAACAACAGTCAATCTTTTCAAAAACATATAAAAAAAGGGTAGAATAACATGCCTATTCAATGCTAATCCCAAATGAAATAAACTAACTTCCAAGCTCAATCCACTCCAAGACTCTTCAATAATTCTTGAAATCCACACATAGAAATTCTCACAATAACTCTCTTAACTTTCCTTACAAACAACTCTCAGCTCAAACAAGAATAACTCAGATAAAATGCAGCAGAATGCAAGTGAATGATGCATCCAAATGAAGTAATATTCACCCCTATTTATACATAAATATGAGACTTAGTTTCCTACAATCAAGATATGTTCAATGGCACTTCTCAGCTTATTAAGATCGACTCAACAACTAATATCAATGGGTGGAAGCATTTAAAATCAATACTCATCAAAACAGAGCATCGGGTCAATTAAAAATGAGACAACAAAAATGCATTCCAGAAATACAAGGTAAAAGATCAACAGGTCAACTCATAATATACTAGATTTTAATTGAATTGTTCTACATTTTACTTTTTCTTCCATCGCTGGATAGAGTTTATTGTTTAGACTTCTATTTGCAATGCAATTTTCATATTTTGGCACCACCTAAAACCTACTATTGTGCTTTTGGTGTTTATTGTGCTATGACCAAGTCAACATTTAAATACACTTCAAATATCTCTTATAACTTTTGACTGAGTCTTACATATATATTGCATTGTATTTGCAAGCTTGTTGATGCATATTAAATGACTATTTTTAATTATGGGTAAAACGGGTTTTGATGGGCCCCCGAAACCTAGTACAGATAGGTTTTACAAAGACCTAAAACCCGAACAAAGAGAGAGTTTCCTAAAATAAAAAACAATGACCATTAGCAGCCTAAACAACAACCATAAAGAGAAAGACAAGACTACACGAGCTGCATGAAACAGGTTTTGAAGGGGCCTTAAACCCTTTTACAAATAGGTTTTGACCAGGACCTTAAGCTCTTAGATACACTTAAGCACCGCCTGAATCAACTAGGCGTCAGCAAACCAGCCGCTCAGAACATCCACATATGAGCCCAAAAACATTGAAACACTTAGGGAAGACACCACTAAGCCAAGGGAGATAAACATCTTAATGGTGTAGATCACCATCAAACTCCACACAGTAAAAATATGCAAAGCATTAGCTTCTGTACAACACCAATCTACACACAAAGCATCAACTTCCTTGCAACACCATTCCACTCGGTCAACCAACCCAACCTCCACCTCTAAAGGAGAAGACTCCCCTCTATAGGAGAGGATGAAGACAAAACCCTTACCACCAAAGCCACAACACTCCAACCCAAACAAGCTTCACCTCAATAGGAACCAGAATAAGGGAGGAGATCTTCCCACCCACCCAACAACATCCATCTCCGCCTGAATAGATGATGTCTCCACCTCAAGAGAAACAATCTCCCCCTCAATATGAGACACAAGCTGAGAATCCTAATGGAAAGGAACTTCAGAAGAAAGGGACAACCCAAGATCCCTTAGCATCACAAGCTTTAGGTACAGGCAGAAAGAATCTGAAAACACAACAACCATCTAACAAAACTAGGTCCAAAGAAAAGACAATAAGCATAGCCTAGCCACCAATAAGCCAGTACCAAACAGAACAATATTTCCCCCTTTTTTCCTCATAATCTTCATAAACACAAAAGAGGCTACAACAACTTCCATAAACCATAGAGAATACTAGGTTAAAAGATAAGGAAATAACCTAGTGAAACACCAGTAGTAGCAAACAACCCTCTACAAGAAGCTCATGCTAAATCCCTTCAAATCAAGAATCCTCCATACAAGTAAAGGGAATGAAACAACTTCATTAGAGAGCAAAGACAACAGAAACTTCAAAGGGATAGCAAAATTCCCTCTAATAGAAAAAAAAGGGAAGAAATCCTCAAGAAGAAAATCATGAGGAAAATATCATAGGAAAGAGCCTCCAAAGCACCCATGATTTTAGCCGCACCAAACAGAAACAACAATAGCCAACACCAAGCCCCACAACCTAGAAGCATGAAAACAACAACCTACCTAGCCACAAGTCACCTCACACCAGTAAACCATCTGTCTCATCTGCCCTGCAACAAAGAGGGCACCCAAAAGTAAGTAGCAAAACTATCACGTCCCAACTAGACAACAATAGCCTATGCCAAAACACATCTAGCCGATTGGAAAACGACAAAAGTCAGCACCAAGCCACCACAACCCAGAAGTACAAAATCAACAATCTACCCAGCCACAAGTTGCCTCCCAACTGTGATCTATCTGCCTCCTCAGAATCGTCTCCTTCCCCACCTACATCATCTCTAGGTTTCAAAAAAAACCCTCCACTCCTCTTCCCACTCCCTCTCCTCTCCATCTCTCCTTATTTGATTTGAATGTTAAGACCTCATACATATTAAATGACTGTTGCACTGCCATAGAACATGCATTATTGCTGCATTAATAATCTTATACATTGCACACTATATAGTATATAGTATGTGCTTTATGTTATTTACAAACAACAATTCTTTATTTACAAACATAACTCTTTAATGATAATAATATATATATGTATATATCTATCCATACACACACACATATATATACACGTTTATATAACAATCAACTCATATGATAATATATATATCATTCTATATTTCAAATGCATATAACCATGTTATCGTTTTATAATTAAAGTTATATGTATATGCCTATATACATATATACGTATATATACATATATTGATATATTCAATATGTGTGTATATATGTATATATGCATATATCTCATATATACATTTGCTTATATAATCAATAGCATATCTTTACAAACTTATTAATAAGTATATATGCATACAATGTACATATACATATATACATGTCTTATTATCCTTTCGATACTCTCATTCCCATGAGCAATCCATCCATGAGCATGCGTAGGTACGTCTACTTATGTATACTCATGTATGTATTAACTCATGTGTATGGGTTTATCGTTGACATGTACATGTATACATATATATACATTCCATGTATATATTTATATCTCATTGATTGAATAAAGAACATATAAGAAAGAACTCACATATTCAAAGGAGACTCATCAATTATCACAAACAAGAACATTCACAATAGAATCACAATTCAAACACAAATAACACTAAGGGGTGACTTACCAATTTCCTGAACTATGACTCAACTGGACCAATCTATATGTGTGTGTGAAAAAGCTCAGTTAGGCTTCATTAAGGGTTACCCGACCAATCACTTCTCTTGAGTGATACTTCCCCTCCCTTCCGGAGGCTTGATCCCCGTATCTGCATTCAACTTAGAACATCGCAATAGTAGTTAGTTGTTCATCAAAATGATCATTTGCATATATTCATTTCATAATCTTTATTACCAAATTAAATAAACATACATTCTACTTTTCATTATAAATCCAATCAATTTAACTTCCATTCATAATTTTCCAAATAATACATATAAACAAAGTGCAAACACATGTTTTTCAATAAAAAATACAAGCACATTCATGTATTCAGTATTTTAACCAATCATAGTAATAGTAAATAAGTAAACGCACAATGGGGTGTAACATATCCCCCCTGATGAATCATCATCCTCGATGATTTTATGTAGCTAACATAATATAAAAACAAAACAAACACATCATTTTTTTTCAAGCATTCACAAAAGAAGTAAGACATGTGGAAACTTGTGCTTAATTTCAGCATAGTCTTCCCAAGTGGCAGAATCTTCTGCATACTGGTCCCACTAGACTTTACACTGTAGAACCTCTCTATTATGCAAGCGAAGCTTACATGTTTCTAGAACCTTGAGAGGCTCGATTGTTACCACTCCAGGGTCTTGTACCTATAAAGCATTCCAATCAATTACATGATTATCACCTAATATATACTTCTTTAGGTATGAGATGTGAAAGACATTATGCATTCAAGCAAGACCTAGTAGCAATGCTACTTGGTAAGCAACAAGATTTACTTCCTCGAGAATCTCAAATGGTCCTACATAGCACAGAGCTAGTTTCGATGGCTTTCCAAACTTAATGAAACTCTTTTGAGGTTTAACCCTTAACAACACCTTGTCTCCTAATACAAATTTTATGGGTACTCGCTTAGAATATGCATAGCTCTTTTTCCTATCATTGGATTCAGCTAGCCTTTGCTTAATAACCTTAACTTGCTCCTCCATTTCATACAACATCTCAAGACCAAGACTTACCCTATCCTCAAGCTTATCCTACCTTATAGGGGTTTGACATTTCTAGCCATATAATGCTTCGAAAGGAGCCATCTTAATTGCTCAATGATAGTAATTGTTATATGAAAATTCCACCAATGGCAAGTAATCTTCCCACTTGTATTGTTGATCCATACAATACATTCTTAGTAGGTCTTCCAATACTTAGTTTACTCTTTCCATTTGACCATTCGTTTTCAGATGATACACTGAATTTATATTCAACTGATTCACAAATGCAAAGAATAAGGTTTGCTAAAACCTAGAAGTCACATGAGCATCCCTATCTGAGATAATCTTCTCTGGAATACCATTCAATCTAAACACCTCTTGAATGAATTTTTGAGCTATAACAGGAGCTCCATCAATTAAATTTCCTAGTATAAAGTGTGTTACCTTAGTAATCTTCTCTACTACCACTAGAATAGCATTATGCTTATTCCTCGACATGGGTAATCCTTGCACAAATTCCATACTAATGACTTGCCACTTACTTTCAGGTACATCATGTGGATACAATAGTCTTGCGGGATGATGATGCTCAACCTTCACTCTCTGGAATTCTAAGCATCTAGCCACAAATCTTGTAGCATCTCCTTTCATTCCTTTCCAGAAGTATAATGGCTTCACATCAGCCAATATTTTTGTCACATCTAGATGTCCTGAATAAGGTGTTTCACGAACTTCTCTCCACACTAAGTTCTTTAATTCTTCGAATCTTGGCACATACACTCTTCCATTAAACCTTAACAATCCATTGGGTTCAAAGTGATATCCTTTGTACCTTGTATCTTGTGGATTTCCATGAATGCTTGTTTAACTTGCTCGTAGAACTCATCTCCTTTGCATTTTTTCAACACTTGGCCTTTGAAGTTGGTTTGAATTGTGACTATTGAGGTGATATGTAATCTACGACTTAAGGCATCGACAACCCAATTTTCTTTCCCTTTAATGTAGTTGATATTGAAGTCATAGTCCAATATCAACTCCAACCATCTTCTCTGTCTTGCATTCAGATTAGGTTGGGTAAAAAAATATTTCAAACCATGGTGATTGGTCTTCAACTCCAAAGGCTTTCCCAACAAATAATGCATCCACATTTCCAATGCATGAACCACTACTGCTAGCTCCAAATCATGCAGTGCATAATTTTGTTCATAGGGCTTCATCTTTTTTGATTCATATGCAATGACTTGCCCTTCTTGCATTAAGACTCCACCTAAGCCTACTCCTGACGCATCTATGATGACAGTGAAATTTCCATTAGGATTTGGTACATTCAAAATCAGAGCAGTGGTCAACTTCTCCTTGAGTAGATCAAATGTTGCCTGGCATTTTTTTGTCCACTCAAATTTCTTCCCTTTCCTTTGTAATGAAGTAATAGGGGAGGCTATAATGGAGAATTTTGCAACAAAATTCTGGTAGTAACCTGCTAGACTTCATAAATCTCAGGACCTTAGGTACATTCTTAGGCATTGGCCACTCTATCACTACCTTTATCTTGGTTGGATCTACTGAATTTTCATTAGCTGGGATCACGTGACCTAGGTATTGCACTTTCTTTTGAAAGAAAGTACACTTAGAGAGTTTTCCATATAACTGATGTTCTCTTAATCGCTGAAGAGCTATCTCTAAATGCTTGCAATGATCCTCCTCATTCTTGGAATAAATTAGAATATCATCCAAGAAAACCAAAACAAACTTATCTAGGAAATCCCTAAACACATTGTTCATTAGGTTCATGAATGTTGCAGGTACATTTGTAAGTCTAAATGGTAGGACTGTGAACTCATAATGTTTGTATCTCATCCTTAAAGCAATCTTGAAAATTTCCTCATCTTTGATCCTCAATTGGTGGTATCCTAATCGCATATCAATTTTTGAAAACACAGTTGCTCCCCATAATTGATCAAAGAGATCATCAATGCATGGCAATGGGTACTTGTTCAAGTTATCGTAGCTTTATTAAGCATATAATAATCTATGCACAAACGTAGTGTACCATCCTTCTTCTTTACAAAGATCACTAGTGCTCCCCAAGATGAAACACTGGGTCTTATCAATCCTTTGGATAACAACTCTTTAGTTGTGCCTTAAGCTCCATTAACTTAGTTGTTTTCATTTGGTATGGTATTTTAGAAATAGGTTTTGATCTAGGAACTATGTCAATGGAGAAGTAAAATACCCTCTTAGGTGGTAATCCAAGTAGCTCCTTTGGAAATACATCTGCAAATTTTCGCAAGATAAGATATTTCTCCATATTCGTTTCTCCAGTTTCCATTACTTCACCTTCCTCTACTTCTTGATGGTCTTGTGGCCTAGTGAAGACATCGTCATTTTAAGAAATGGATTCCTCATACTCCTCAATTTTTTCCATCTTAATTGCAAAGAGTTTGCATCCTTTCTTCGCCCTATGCAATTGCACTGTGGAGATTTGACACAACTTGACTTCTCTAGGGGTCCCTTGCAATGTCACCCAATAACCAAGATTGTCTAAGCACTCTATAGTTTTGGCATGACAATCCACTTTGGCTCTATGCTACCAAAGCCAATTCATTCCTAGGATGACATCATAGGATCCTAAGGGTGCTACATATAAGTTTACCTTTGTTGAGAAACAAAGAAGTTCAACCTTAGCTTCGAACAAGCATTGTTCCAACGTTGCTCTTGTCTAGTTTGCATATTCTACAACCCATGACTTTTCCATCAATCCAACTTTCCTAGCTATTTGATTAACTACTCTAGGTGAAACAAAGTTTTTAGTTGCACTAGTATCAATAAGTATGGAAATGGGTATTACCAAATAAAATACTTGGAGTTTCCACTAGAGTAATTTGATACTTTTCTTTTCGATTGTCCACAATAGCATGGATCCTCTACTGGAATGCAACTCATTGGAGTGGAAGAGAGTTTCCTTGAGATTGTGATCCTGAATTTTTTTGGGCTATTCTTTGACAAAATGATTTCCACCACATGCATAACATCCCACCACATGTCCTTTCTTCATTGTGGCCTTTCCGGAATTTCTTGCATTTCCCCCAGCATTGTTGAAATTGTTATTGGAATTATTCCCTCTATGATCCTTCCTTGGTTCACTCTAGTTATTGTGAGATCCCTAATCTCCTTTGAGGATCTTGTACTCCATTAACTTCTTTGGAGTCTAGTTACTTTGGTTTCCTCCAAACTTCTTATGTTTTCTCTTCTCTCTAAAGACTAAGATGGCTTTGAGCTTCTACTTCTACTCTTGCTTAACAACCTTCTCATAGACTAGGTCCATAATAGCTAGACCATGCACATCCACCTCACCACCTATCTGCCCATTCAATCCCATAATGAATTTCTTAATATGGAAAAACTCATCTTTCTGGTACATTGGTATGTACCTTAGCAGATGATTAAACTTCTCCCAATACTCATTCACAATGAAAGATCCCTGTCTTATTCTATCCCAAAAACTTAGTTTGAATGGATTGACATTTCGTCAAACACTTGGCATGAAAAGTGTTTAAGTTTTGGTTCCTTAAGTCTGATATAAATTTCTGAGTGTTCTAATGCTAGTTTGAAAGATGTTTCAATGCTAAAACATAGACAATAACATAGAAATGACAGATAAATGATTGCATACTCATATATCAAGGAACCCACTTGCAAATATGTCTTTATTGATCATATAATAGGTCTGATATAGGTTATATCAGTCTATTACAATCAATAAAATATATCTCCAGTTGATCAAATAACAATGTATGACATACCTGTGATCAATCCTCATGAAGTATACAAGATATTGTTGATATGACGACGAAAGATACCTGAAATGGAATACAAAAGTGGAAGCTATAGGACTAATGTTTGATATAAAATGTTGATGTGAAGTATACAAACTGAAATAGCTCCAAACAATCCCAAAAACCTCCCTCAAGGGTAGTACGCCAATCCTAGAAGGTTGTAATAGCCTTTAGGAGTACACTTAGGGTTTCAACAAGCCTCAACAAGCCATGATCTGCCCTTAATATGCAAAACCCACATCTGATATGTATTCCACAATGCCTCAAAATGATGTGCCAAACATAATATTCAGTACCCACAAAGATATATACCCAAGTCGCCAAAATGGTGGAATTAAACATGAACCACCAACATTAAAATTATATCAGCATGTAATCCATCAACATTTCACCATAAAATCAATGCCATAATGTTGCCATGAAACCCTATAGGTGAAATTTGCAATATCTCCTCAAGATATCAATACCCAACTTCAAAATTTGTCATACAAATCATTTCCAAGTTGTTACAAAACCCTAGCAGCTGATAAACCTGCAAATACCTACTTTTCCAGCTATTTAGTCTTACCAAATTAGGCCAATGAAGTGCAAATGCAAACCCTAGGTGGATTTTCCTATTTTGTGAACTGGTTTTTCGTCCAATTCACTATCCTCTAAGGGATTTTATCCTCAGAAGACCCATATGCTGCTGAAACCCTCTTTCAAAGCTCAAACCTATAATTTGCTTTTGTCAAAATGAGAATAGAATGCTCAAAAAAGAGCCCAACACTTTGCTTTATAACCTCCATGAGCTTTTTTTAATAAAAAACAATAAAATATCCTCCTCAAGGGTCTTTCCTCATCAAAATAAATGGCCGCCGTTTAAAAACAACTTGAGTTACTAGGATGGGGGAACTTTTCACTATTCATCTTATGATTTTCAATTACTATTCACTTTTTACTATTCCCATAAGGAAAACTTTAATTTTTCACTTTATCCCTTGATTCACCAACTGAACTCCAAACTGAAGGACTCGTAAGGCTCCCAGCTAAACTCCCCAGCCCTCAGTTGGGTCCCCTAACCTTTTTATTGACCCACGGGAACCCTAATAGTAGGCCAACCTCCACTATAGTCTGAGCTTCCCAAGGAGGGGACATTACAGACAAACATATCCCCTTGCTTAAGATTTTGGAAATCAGTAAGCATCTAGTCGAAAAAGAGTTGGAGTAGCCACCTTTTACAAAATATCTCCATAAACTCATCCCAATTCAGCTTCAAAGAACTAAGTTCGAGTTCCATTTTCTTGTCCATCCACCAATTAGAGGCTTCTCATTCTAATTGATAGGCTTCCCAAACAACCTTAGTAACCTTAGAGTAGTTCCTTATCTCAAAATATTTTTCCATTTGTATCAACCAAGCCTCAGCTTCTTCCCCGTCGGTACTCCCTTCAAATTTAGGTGGAGTTATTTTCCTCATGTCCCTAGAGAGTTCAGTTGCTAAACGCTTCCTACTAGTTCCTTCAAATTGAGGGTGTGAATTCTCATTCTCATATTCGTGGGTCTGAATATGATTGTGAGAATGCTCTCCCTTGTTTTTCATTATTAGGGACTTCTTCATTAATTGAAACCTCTTATTTTTCTCTATCTCTTTCCCTTACTTCTTGCTCAAGATTACCCAACCTTGCATTGGTTTCATGAATAATAACCAAAATTTGGTCCAATTTGGCTTTTGCACCCTGTGGACCTTCTCCGACTTCTTGGCTCCCTGCAATATTATTCCTTGTTCTCACCATCCTTTGCAAGAAAAGGGTTACACCTGAAGGTTCATATTTATTAGATTCTATTAAGTTTACACAAGTTATGGAAAGCATTTAAATGAGCATTCATTTGCACACAAAAGAAATTTCACATAAGTTTTTTATCACAAGATTTGATAAACATATAACTTTTATTTATTCATAAGGATCTCAATATCCTTTTCATTTACAAAGAATGACTATTCAAATAGTCAAGAGGAGAGTATCCCTCAAATTCATAACTCAACGAGGTATACCCTTCATATTTTTGTTCATCTCTCATTTGCTCTTCTCTATCCCAAAAGGGGTAGTAACCTTTGGATATATCTTTTGACACATAGTTATGAGGAATATATCCCTCAGATTCATTGCTTGAAGAAATTACAATCACTTCCAATAAAGGAAGAACTTGAGGGTCCCTAAATATTAATGCATGATTGACACTACATTCTAAGGGCATGTCCCTAGAAAGTGACAAGGAGTCGGACTTTATTGGTGAGACTGGAGGTAAATAGTTGAAATTGGCTTCCTCTCTCATCCTTCTCTTCACTAGACTAATTTGAGAAATATTGTAATTGATTGTCTCAGTATCACTTAACTAGACAGTATTTTCATAGTTGGTTCCCTCTATCATAAGAATAATGGCCTCCTTTTCCTTCTTTTCCCTCAAGTAGTGCTAGTTCCCGATTACCGATTTTCTTGTAGTTAACCTAAGAAGCACCATTCTAGAATAAGAAGTACCAAAAATTAGTCTCATTCAATGTTGGATGGAAAGTATGGCGACCACATAGGTTCCAGAGCTAAACCAGGTAGCTCTAATACCACGTGTAACATGCCAATTGTTAAAAGAAAGTAAATTCACTATATTTTAACCTCTGTAAATAATTTATCTTCAAAACTTAGAGCAATAAAATTTTCTTGTAATTCAAATACTATATTCACATCTAAAATAACACATATCCAAACTTTCCATTTGCATTATAATTAAAAATTACAATCTTTCCATAATAATAAATTCTCAAGATAATATTTCTTTCATTACAACTTCCATAGAAATGGATATAAGAAAACATGCATAGCTCCTTGAGATTTGTTAGCACTAGTAACAAATGGTCCAGGAAATCCCCTACAAATGTCGACCGCTAACTGATGAGGAGAAGCATCACTCAAGTGCTTTTTTCGCCAACCACAGACTCAAATGTGATCCCCTGCACATCTGCCACATATGGAAAGATGGCCCTACCCTTTGACGAAGCTATTGGTTGGTAAAACCCCATAACAAATAGCCTTTCTGAGATTAGTGTTGTGTCCTAGAATCTAGAACCTAATCATACGGTAGCTACAACTACGAGTATGAAAATCCCGAACTAGAATTATCTATATTGGAACATAGTGAACTGACAATGTAAATAGTGGCTACTTAAACTACTTTGGCCAAATTTTCATATAAAAGTGTCATCTATTCACCCACTACCATAGCTCAATTTGGTTAATGACCATTCATTTACCATGTATAGGAAATTACCTCCATTGGGTAATCTTTAACCCCAGGATCAAACTATCTCTTTTATAATAAACTACGCATAGGCAATTCCATCCATTGTATAATCTTTAACCCTAGGAACAACCTATGACTGTAACATTCCTACTAAGTAAACACAATGCATAAGCCACATCCTTCATTGGATAATCTAATTCAAAGGTAATCAATGAACTCTCTATAGTTTGGAATACACAATAACTTGAAACGAATACAACATAAACTACTCAAAGCTTCATCTTCCCCTAGTATATAATACTAATGAACACAACCACTCCTTAATATGGAGTATGTATAAAAATTCAATAAGGTTCATGAGATTTAAATAAGATTCTTTCAATCCTATAGAAGCAAACATAATATTTCCCTATTCTACAAAATCAATGCATTTTCCACACAAGACAACAACACTCAAACTTTTCAAAAACGTATAAAGTATAAAAGGATAGAATAACATGCATATTAAACGCTAATCCCAAATAAAATAAACTGACTTCCAAGCTCAATCCACTCCAAGACTCTTTAGTAATTCTCCAAATCCACACATAGAAATTCTCACAATAACTCTCTTAACTCTCCTCATAAACAACTCTCAACTCAAACAAGAATAACTCAGATAAAATGCAACAAAATGTAAGTGAATAATGCATCCAAATGAAGTAATCTTCATCCCTATTTATACAAAAATATGAGACTTAGTTGCCTACAATCAAGCTATGTTCAATGACACTTCTCAGCTTATTAAGATTGACTCAACAACTAATATCAATGGGTGGCAACATTTAAAATTAATACTCATCAAAACAAAGTAGTATGTTGATTAAAACAAAGCCAACAAGAATACATTCAAGAAATACAAGGTAAAAGATCAACAAGTCGACTCATAATATGTCAGCTTTTTATTGACTTGTTCTACATTTTACTTTTTCTTCCATCACTGGACAAAGTTTACAGTTTAAACTTCTATTTGTAATGTAGTTTTCATATTTTGGTGCCACCTAAAACCTATTATTGTGCTTTTGGTGTTTATTGTGCTATGACCAAATAAGTGTTTAAATACACTTCAAATATCTCTTATAACTTTTGACTGAGTCTTACATATATATTGTGTTGTATTTGCAAGTTGCCGATGCATATTAAATGACCTTTGCACTGCCATAACGCGTGCATTATTGTTGCATTAATAATCTTATATATTGTGCACTATATAGTATATAGTATGTGCTTTTTGTTGTTTACAAACAACAAGGATTTATTTACAAACAACGCTTCATACAAACATAACTCTTTAATGATAATAATACACACACACATATATATGTACACACGTTTATATAACAATCAACTCATACGATAATATATATATCATTTGATATTTCAAATGCATATAACCATGTTATCATTTTATAATTAAAGTTATATGTATATACCTATATACATATATATGTAGATATACATATATCGATATATTCAATATGTGTGTGTATATGTATATATGCATATATCCCATAGATACATTTACTTATACAATCAATAGCATATATTTATAAACTTATCGATAAGTATATATATGCATACATCATATATATATATATATATATATATATATATATATATATATATATATATATATATATATGTCTTATTATCCTTTTGATACTCTCATGCCCATGAGCAATCCATCCATGAGCATGCATAGGTACGTATACTCATGTGTGTATTAACTCATGTATATGGGTTTACCGTTGACATGTACATGTATACATATATATATACATTCCATGTATACATATATATGTATACATTCCATGTATACATATATATGTATACATATGTATACATATATATGTATACATTCCATGTATATATATATGATACATATAAGAAAGAACTCGCGTATTCAAAGGAGACTCATCAATTATCACAAACAAGAACATTCACAATAGAATCACAATTAAAACACAAATAACACTAATGGGTGACTTACCAATTTCCCGAACTATGACTCAATTGGACCAATCTATATGTGTGTGTGTGAAAAAGCTTAGTTACGACTTCTCCTAAGTAATACTTCCCCTCCCTTTTGAATGCTTGATCCCTGTATTTGCATTCAACTTAGAACATTGCAGTAGTAATTAGTTGCTCATCAAAATGATCATTTTCATATATATTCATTTCATAGTTAGATTACCAAATTAAATCAACATTCATTCTAATTTTCATTTTAACATAACATCCAATCAATTTAACTTCCATTCATCATTGTCTAAATAATACATATAAACAAAGTGTAAACACATGTTTTTCAATCAAAAATACAAGCACATTCATTTATTCAGTATTTTAACCAATCATAGTAATAGTAAATAGGTAAATGCACAATGGGGTGTAACATAATTAATCTTTACAACAAAATTGAAACAATGACTAGAATTAAACATTGAAAGATTATAGATATTGGAACCTTATTTCCAAAACCAAAAGCAATAAAAATGGTGCCAAATGAAATCCATATTCAGTTCTTGAATGAGATTGTATTGAAACTGGAAGAGTTTTCATCCTCAAAGTTTTAAAATTTTGAAGGGTTTTTTGTCCCTAAGAAAAGAACTCATGTTCATTCTTTTAAAATGGAATTGCTTCAAAAAATGTGTGTAACCATTTTTTAAAAATGCTCCTCATATTTATAATCTTCACCATCATAAAAACATTTGTAACAACATAAAACCTGATCAAACAAACAGAACCATTCATTTCTTGAAACTATTCATTCTTTCTACTTACCTGATCAAGGAAATGGGTAAAAAATCTTCATAACTGACTTCCAAACCTTTATCAAACCATTCAATGTCATCACTTGTCAGGAACAAACCATTTAAACCACCATGCAACTTTGCCATATCAACATTTGTACTTAAAACACGATTTTACTCTTCATTCCTCAAGACAAAGTAACCATTACCAATTATCCATGCTACAAGCCCTCCTTCATATCTCCAAGGCAATGAATTAACTAAACATCAACAGACATCTATATCACTATGAACACCATTATTATAATTAAAAGAGACCAAATATTTGTTCACATATTACTGCTCAAGCAGTCCCTCTGTTTTAGCAGACAAACCATCATCTTGTTCATAAGGATCAACTTGCTCAATACACCAAAATCATCATACCTGTCTCCCAAACATGTTAAGTCTTCAAGCCTCCATTTTTCCTTGTAGGACAACAGACCCTTGAATCAGGTGATATAACTTTAACCCTTTTACATCAACACAAACTTAATACAGATTGAGGAACCCATTTTAGGGTATTAACAACATACCATAAAATCAAATATACTTCTTTTGCAACAACCAACAAAAAAAATTGCATGTAACACTGGGAAAAAGGCCTCATTAGGTCATTTTAACAAAGGAAGTACCTTTAAATCACCACAAAAACAATAGGCTCAATAGAGCACTCAATGATCAAACCCTTGATTATAGGCTTAACCTTGCACAAGGAATGAGGGTTTGTTGGTAAATTACCTTCTCGACCACTACAGGCTTTGCCACTGTTACAAACACATAAATAAGTTTGCACACACGAAATGAACCCCCTACAAGCCTTTCCCAATGTTATTTTATTCGTTCACAACTTGTAGGCTCCAATTTTGAAAGGAAAACTCAGAAATTGGCTTTGTATCAACAACAAGACTCCATATTCTTGTTACCCCTACAACCACACACTCCATAAAATTGAAAAGACATCAAAAAAATAATCCATTCCATTGACCTGCTAACCCTACATTGGTGGAATGGCCATTAGCTTCTTAATGGACTCTCAAAACTATTGATTAAAGAACACAGTCTGAGGCACAAATAATCAACCTCTAACTCCTTATTCTTGAAAAGAACAACCTCTCACTTTCCCAAATGAAAGTTAACACCTTTCTTGATGAAACAAACAAGAAAAACCAGGCCTCTAAATTGCTTTTACTAACTATACAAAATTGAAACAAGAAAGGGAAAGTTACTAAAACTGAAACAGGGGTAACTTTATTGATTATTTTGTCCAAGAATATAAAAGTCTCTCTTCACTTGGCATTTTCAAGGCTTTATATAGTTTTTGCAACTAATAAGACAACTTCCTTTTCAAATTCTAACTGTTTAACTACCCTTTCCACCGAAGTGTCCCTTCATCTTCCTTGATTTTTCTTGATTTTCTTGCTCTTTTTACATATTTGACAATATTACAAGTTTTGTATTTGTTTTTTTCATCTCTTTGACCCCCTTAGGCCTATTTCATGACTTGAAAACATTCAATTTATTCTTTATATGGCATTGACACATTATTTTGGACTTGATCACACAAATTTTACAAATTAGCCTTTTGAAGGCATTCTTTGAATAGGGTGCTCCTGCACCATACAACCAACCAACTGAACCTTTCCAACTCCCTTGGAAACATGCTTGTACAAATTCAACCTGCCTTGGATTGTTTCCTCATTCTTCCTCTTGATCTTTGCATTTGTCTTTATCTTGGTTCACTCTTTGTCTTCATCTTCTTGCCTTTGTCTTCACTACTGCCTTCACTTGTCTCTTGTCATCTTTTCCGTCATCTTTGTCTTCTCTTTTCCTTTTTCCTTTCTCATTCTTTATCATCAAGTTCACATTCTTCTTTGCTTCCTCAAAAGGACACAGGATTTCCCTTTTCTTCTTTTCACCAACTCTTTTCTCAACCAAGGACACAAGATTGTCCTTGCAAACTGCTTCTCTTCAGTACTCTAACCAATCTTCTTTCATCTTCTCAACTACTCCCATCAGTGGGGTACTCTTTCACATGGCTGCAACTTTTCTAGTGCTTCCTCATACAAATATCCATCTCTCTTCAACCTACAAACACAACTCAAACAACAACTCAGCAACATCCATCTTACCCAATAGCAAATCCTGGAAGATGCCTCACTCTCTTTCCTTGCACCTTCTACCCAGCTTAATCTCCATTGGAAGATGGTGACCACAGACCCCAGCTTGTCTACCAACACACACAACTCAAAACCTTCTTCTTTGCAGCTAGATGGATCAAGCACCTACAACCAAACAACAATCTCAACCAACTATCAGCAACAACTTAACCACAAACTTTCTCTTTTCCTAGAGCCTTCTAGCTCTGATACGAATTTGATGCAAAGCATCATATCAAAACACTCAATCATTAAGGTACAACTGGTCCAATTCAATCAGGAGAAGATCAAATTGAACAAGCAACTTTACTTCACTATTCTTTCATTAAATTCACTTCTTTATTCAACAAAATTCATCAATTCTCCTTAACCATTCACAAGGCTATCATTCATCCACCAGTAGACCACATCATCCTCAGACACAAATTCATCTTCACCATCATAAAAAAAATTGTAACAACATAAAACCTGATCAAACAAACAAAACCATTCATTTCTTGAAACTATTCATTCTTTCTACTTACCTCGTCAAGGCAATGGATAAACAATCTTCATAACTGACTTCCAGACCTTTATCAAACCATTCAATGTCATCACTTGTCAGGAACAAACCATTGAGACCACCATGCAACTCTTCCATATCAACATTTGTTCTTAAAACACAATTTTACTATTCATTCCTCAAGACAAAGTAACCATTACCAATTATCCATGCTACAAGCACTCCTCCAGATCTCCAAGGCAATGAATTAACTAAACATCAACAAACATCTATATCACTATGAACACCATTATTATAATTAAAAGAGACCAAATATTTGTTCACATATGACTGCTCAAGTAGTCCCTTTGTTTTAGCAGACAAACCATCATCTTGTTCATAAGGATCAACTTGCTCAATACACCAAAATCATCATACCTGTCTCCCAAACATGTTAAGTCTTCAAGCCTCCATTTTTCCTTGTAGGACAGTAGACCCTTGAATCAGGTGATGTAACTTTAACCCTTTTACATCAAAACAAACTCAATACAAATTGAGGAACCCATTTTAGGGTATTAACAACATACCACAAAATTAGATATACTTCTTTTGCAACAACCAATAGAAAAATTGCCTGTAACATTGGTAAAGAGCCCTCATTAGGTCATTTTAACAAAGGAAATACCTTTAAATCACCACCAAAACAATAAAGGACTTAAAATAGTCTTAAGCCATGTTCCAAATCACAAGATTCATCAACTTTCAAGAGTCAATAGGCTCAATAGAGCACTCAATGATCAAACCCTTGATTATAGGCTTAACCTTGCACAAGGAATGAGGGTTTGTTGGTAAATTACCTTCTCGACCACTATAGGCTTTGCCACTATTACAAACACATAGAAATAAGTCTACACACATGAAATGAACCCCCTTCAATCCTTTCCCAATGTTATTTCATTTTTTCACAACTTGTAGGCTCCAATTTTGAAAGGAAAACTCAGAAATTGTCTTTGTATCAACAACAAGACTCCATATTCTTGTTACCCCTACAACCACACACTCCATAAAATTGAAAAGACATAAAAAAAAAATCCATTCCACCAACCTGCTAACCCTACATCGGTGGAATGGCCATTAGCTTCTTAATGGACTCTCAAAACTACTGATTAAAGAACACAGTCTGAGGCACAAATAATCAGCCTCTAACTCCTTATTCTTGAAAAGAACAACCTCTCACTTTCCCAAATGAAAGTTAACACCTTTCTTGATGAAACAAACAAGAAAAACCAGGCCTCTAAATTGCTTTTACTAACTATACAAAACTGAAACAAGAAAGGGAAAGTTATTAAAACTAAAACAGGGGTAACTTTATTGATTATTTTGTCCAAGAATACAAAAGTCTCTCTTCACTCGGCCTTTTCAAGGCTTTATATAGTTTTTGAAACTAATAAGGCAACTTCCTTTTCAAATTCTAATTGTTTAACTACCCTTTCCACTGAAGTGTCCCTTCATCTTCCTTGATTTTTCTTGATTTTCTTGCTCTTTTTACATATTTGACAATATTACAAGTTTTGTATTTGTTTTTTTCATCTCTTTGACCCCCTTAGACCTATTACATGACTTGAATACATTCAATTTATTCTTTATATGGCATTGACACATTATTTTGGACTTGATCACACAAATTTTACAAATTAACCTTTTGAAGGCATTCTTTGAACAGGGTGCTCCTGCACTAGAACACTTATTTAATCACTTATAACACATTTTTTAAATAATTAAATATATGTTATCTTTTAATTTTTACTTTTTGACAACTTAAATTTTTAATTATTTAATTAAATTTACCTTTTTACTATCCCACTAACCTATGGGAAAATTATAAAATTAGGCTAAGGGTCATGTATGAACTTATGCTCAAGAAGGCAACAATATAGTCCTCCCCCCCCAAAAAAATTACTTGTCTCAAGCAATTACAAATTAGGATGTTCTAGAATATTTTTTCAATAGACCAAATACTCTTTCATGCTTATGTTTCTTAGTTTTCATTCTTTGAAATCAATAATCTCATCAAGAATCAAAATTAACTTCTCTTATACATATAAGGGTGGTAGGTCAACTGAAGGAATACCATGATGACTAAGTGCCTTCTTAATATGACAAACATGAAACACATCATAAACCTTACTTTGATCTAGTAGCTCCAACTCATAAACAAATCCCTCAATTTATTGTTTAACCTTGTATAGACCATAAAAATGGGGCTTAAGTTTCTTTTCTCCCCTCTTCTTAAGATAGGACTACCAATAAGGCTATAATCTCAAATAATCCATGTCACCAACATCAAAGGCACCTTAATTTGATATTGATTTGCATATATTTTTTATTAAATTTGACCATGCTAGATGTTATCCTTAAGGGATTTCATAATAGATCCCACTTTGTTGCATCAAATATTTTTCCCCTAGTACCCTACTTTAAAAAAGATAAAAGGTCAATGAAATTTGGAGCCTCATAACCTTACAAAGCCATAGGTGGTGTCAACCTGATAGACATGTGATAAGTTATTTTGTAACAATGCCCCCAAAGTAAATACATATTTATGATTATCATAAATATAGTTTTTCAAATATCTTATCATCCATTTGTTGACAATCTCAACTTGTCTATTTGTTTATGGGTGGTGGCTTGTACTAGAAGTCAATTTAGTTATTATTAAATAAAATTATTCTTGCCAAAAACAACTTAGGTATTTTTTATCACTATCACTCACAATATTCTTCGACAATCTATGAAGTCTAAGTACTTCTCTAAAAATTAATTTGCAACCTATGTTACCTAGAAATATATAAGTATTACAAAGAAATATGTATATTTTGTGAGTCTACCAATGATAACATATATGCCATCCTTACCTTGAACTTTTGGAGGTCCAATGATAAAATCCATTGAAATACTTTTCCATTTTTTATTTGGATGGGTAGAGGCTGCAATAAACCAATTAAAATTTATTTCTCATTCTTTAAATATGTAAAAATACTAAATATTTCATGCTTAAGCCCTTTTCATGTAAACAAAACCTGAATCTTCTTGTAAGTTTTAAAACACCCCTACTGACCAGCCAAAGGAAGATCATGAACAACCCTTAGGATTTTTTTATTTTATCTTATATTGGAGTATGAAAAAGACTCTATCCTTATAAAGGATGAGTTCATTAACCACTACATACTTATCATCCTATAATTTTCCTTCAAGTATGTTTTGATTATATGGGAAAAATAGGTTTTGAATGGACTCGAAACCAACAAATAGGTTTTGATGGGGACCTGAAACCCACTCAAAGAAGAACAAGCTACACATGAAAACAATATAGCCAACCAGCAGTGAACCAACAACAAATCACCAAATGAATTGACTACCCAAATCTACACAAATCCAAAAAGGTTCTGAAGGGAACCTTAAACCCAAAACAACCAAGTTTTACAAGGGATCTTGAACCCAAACAGATTTAGAAGGGAACCTGAAACCCTCTTACAACCATATTACAGGGATCATAATCTCTCACAACAAACTAGGTTTTAATGAGGACCTTAAACCGACCAAACTTTGCCTGCAACAACCAGGTAGTAGCAATCCAAACACACATACAAAACATTGTTGAGCCAACACAACCCAAATCAGCTAGGTGAAAAAATGAACACCACTTAAGAAACTAGAATAAAGAGTCAACAGAAACTTCCATAATGATGAAATTCACCACCCAACACTTCAAACCTGCCTCTTCACCTCTAAAGGAGAAGAAACTAAGAACATTATTTTCACAACATCAACCACACTCCAGCAAATGCACACTTCACCTCCATAGGAATGGCCTCCACCTCAAAAGGAGTAGCAGTAGGGAAACCTTGACCCAAACACACACCTCCACCTCAAAAGAAGATACCTCCACCTCAATATGAGAAGTTTCCACCTCTAATGGAAACTCAAGGTCCAAGGAAAAAGCAGAAACTCCTGCAAAAACAATGAACTTAGAATCCCAAGGTAGCATGAGACCAGACTGAGCCAACCCAAATAGGAGGGTAGCCATAAGAGCAAACAACGAAGGGAAAAACTGCCAAACCACACCACAAGAGGACACCCTACCAAAGAAGATGGAAACCACCACTTTCACCAGCCAAAAGAACAACTGGGACAAGAAAAAAACCTTATTTACTAGGAATGGAGCAGAGCGGGAAGAGGAGCGGGGGGGGATTTGAATTTTGGGGTCATTGATGGTGAGGATGGAGATGATGCTGATGAGGTAGATGGATTTATGCTGGGTTGGTTACTGTTGCCTCCCTGTTGGGTTGATTTGGGGTATTTTTGGCTATTATCTCTGGCCTAGAGGGTAGTGTTGTTACGAGGCTACTTGTTCTTGGCGTCCCTCTGGGAAATGGCGGTGTTGTTGTTTCCTTCTGGTGCTTGTTTCGGGCTTGGTGGATGACAGTTTTTTGCTTTTGCTGGTTGATTGGGCACTTGTACATTGTATCCTTTTTCCTCATGGGTGTTGTTGCTCTTTTTTGGGGCCATCCTTGGTTGTTGGTTTCTCCCTAATTTTTGTTCTTTTTGTTGTATCCTTTCCTTCTAGAGTTTTATCTCAAAGTGTGGGGTGGGTTGTTGCCTTCTTCTTTTGATGCTTTCTCCATGCAACTCCCTTGGTTGTTTTTGGTCATGGGTTCATTTAGTCTCAAGAGGGTTGGGCTTATTGATTTTCTACTATTGAGACTATGATGGAGTGGTGGTTTTCACTCCATGTTGTTGTTGTGGGCTTTGGCCTAGTTGTGGAAGGTTTCCCCCCTTGCCTCTGTTATGTTGTTGTGATGGTGTTGTTGTTTGTCTATTTGTTCTTGGCTTCCTTTATGTTGGCGTTGTTGTTTAACCGTTTATTTGTGTATGTTCCTTCAAGTATGTTAGTGGCAAAGGAATTTTTAGAATATTCTACAAAAAAATGATTCTTTTAAATATATTGTAATCCCCATCATAGAAAATATAGTGGGTTCTCTAGAAAGTGCATAAAAAACTATGATGTTTTTCCCTTTAACATAGTCAATATCAAAATCATGAGCTTGAAGTTTACTTCCCCATTTTTGTTATATCTCTTAAAGATAATACTAACTTAGGAAGTACTTCAAATTGTTATGATTAGTCTCAACCACAAACTTACCTCCAACAAGGTATTGCTTGAACTTGGCCAAAGAATGAATTATGTCCAACATCTCCTTGTCATAAAGTAAGAAATCTCTTTCAATTCCTCCAAGCATACAACTCTCAAATGTAATAAGATGCATTTTACAAATTAGAACAACCACAATACCTTCCTTAGAAGTATCCCATTCAAGAACAAAATGAAGAGAGAAGTCTGAAATGACTAACAAAGGACAAGAACTCATCATCTTCTTGAGTTTTTCAAAAAAAAATTGCATTGAAATTAACTGTGTGAAAGCCCCCTTCTTCATCAAATATATTGGTTGAGCTACTAACTCAAAAAATCCTTTCAAAAATCTTTGGTAATAGTTGAAAATATTAAAGAGTCCTCTAAAACATATCAATTTTTTTTAAAGTAGTCCAATCCAATATGGCCCAAACCTTTTCTTGATAACTTGCACACCATTAGCACTGGCACATACCCCAAATATAAACGTTTAGTCATAGAAAATTTATATTTTGATTATTTAGCAAGAGAGATTGGGACTCTAGGATACCTAAAATTTCATCTAAATGTCTCAAGTGATCTTCCTTTTTTTTGTAAACAAGGATATCATCAGAGAATTCCAAAACATTTTTTCAACTACTTGGTAAATATTTGGTTCATACATGACTAAAATGTTGTAGAAGATTACTCAAATCAAATGGAATGACTAAGATATTTTAGTATCCATAATGACACTTGAAGATTATCTTATGAACATCTTCCTCAAAAACTCTAATTTGATGGTAACCTAATCTAAGGTTTATTTTAAAAAATAGATTATACCATGAAGCTCATTAATAAGCATATGTATCTTAAGAATATGATACTTATTTTTGATAGTTTTCTTATTCAAAGCTTGATAATCAATGCATGTATTCATAGTCCCATCTTTCTTCTTTCTTATTAACCAAAACAAATCAAGAAGTAAAATAACTATGACTTGGTCTTATGTGGCCCATGTCAAGGACCTTCTAAATAGCCTTTTCAATTTCTTTTGTATACCTTCTAGAATTATGATAAGGAGTAGAGATTATAGGTTTGGTTCCTTCCTCCAATTCGATAACATATTCAAATCCTTTATTTAGTGAACTTCCAAGAGGTATAGCACTAAAAACCTTACTATGCTTATCCAAAAGAGATTGAAGATCAATATGGTATGATTTCTTACCATTTGAAGAAATAGTGGGTAAAATCAATAATTGGGTTGCCCATGCAACTTGACCATGATAAAAATTCCTCTCGATATGCTTAGATAAAATAATCTTTAGAAGATCATTGGGCATTCTATAGACAACCATTTTCTTACCATCTTAATAGAACTTGAGTTCCATGATCTAAATTTCTTGAGTAATCTTACCCAAATAATACAACTGATATACTCCCAACACTAAATTACTGTCCCTTTTTGAGACATTTTTGGCCTAGTGTCAGTGGCTCTTTACATGTGAATCAAAGTTTCTTCCTTCTTAATTCATTCCTTTCTTCTTCCTATTTTCTTGAAGAGAAATTTTTACTCCAATTAGTTTTTTTGGAAAGTTTTCTTCAAAGGGATAGTCTTCTCTTGGAATTTTCTCTTTAGTAATGAAGACTTAAGTGCCAAATCACTTTTTATGGCTTCTTGAAAAGATGGAGGTTCAAAATATTTGACCAAACCTATAAGAGATTTAGAAAAGCCTTATGTAAATAACATAATCAACCATATTTCTATACTATCTAGAACCATGATGGAGAGTTTTCTAAAATTAGCAACAAAAATCTCAAAAAAATTATACTGAATGAGTTGGGCTAGCTCCCAATAATAGATTTGGTGTTCCTTCTTATTAAATATTTAAATGTCTTTTATTAAATTCATCATAAGAGTTGATAAGATTTTTTCCTTTTGTAATTATCCCATGATACCATCATTCATGTGTTGTACCATCAAGATGGAGAGTAACAAATTATGGCCTAATCTCCAAGCATTGGCCTAAATGACAAGTATGCGTCCAAATTTTGTATATATGCTCTAGTTGAACAATTGTTCGATCCATCAAAGGTAGGAAGTGATAACTTTCCCAAGACATACTATAAATCATGTTGGATGGATTTTCATCTAGGTTATGGTCTAGAACCATTTCAAGACTTCTTCATGTTTATATACTTGATAAGTAACATCTCAACATAGATCTCCTCTAGAGGAGATCCATACTCAACATAACAAGTAGTGATATCATCAACCAAAGGATTTAGAGCTTCAATTTCTAGAACCTCCTCCTCCTCACAAAGAGAATTAGGTAGGAAAGTGTTAGTGATCTGAACTATGAGTCCCAAATCCCTAAGGTTCAATTATTTTCTAGGTGTCATGGGTGTCAAACCTAGGAAAATTGCCACAAACTTGTCTTTAGGTTGGGAAATTAAGAACCAATACTTTGAGGTGGGTAAGACCTCCTTCACTTCTGGTTTTGTAAGACCAAGGGAGGTTTTTCCTAAGATGCTAAATGAATTGATTGAAAAATTAAGTAAATACCTCACAACAAACAATACCCTTTGCATAGTGTATCCCTATCCAAGTGTCACTATATACCTTATTGGATTGTTTGAAGGTACGAGGTTGAACATTTATTTAACAAAAAATCTACCATACTAGTGTCTGAAAATGGGTTGTGTGATAACCCCTTTTAGATCTTATACACTTTCAAACAAGACAACAAAACATTAAAACATATTTGAAGTTTTTGAAATGACGTGTTTTAGAGTGTTGATAATTATGGGAAGAAAACTAGTTACAAACTAGTGCCTTCATCCATTGGGAAACAAAGTCATTGGATCAAATCAAATAAATGATAACATAAAAGTTAGGTGGCATTCTAATCAAGATATCATAATAAACCGGATTGTTATGAATCTACAAGCAAGATGGGCTCTACATGCACATTCAAAAAATAATAAATGATTGTAGAATATTAAGAAGGTCTACTTAGGTATCCTTAAGTATACATATGCACTTTCTTATTATGTTGAAAAGATACAATACAATAGTATTACATGAATTTTACAAACATCTGGCCAAGAAACTAGATAACATACATAAAAAATGCAAGCAAATATTCAAGGCTCAGACACTCAACTAAAGTTGATTATCCCATTAATAAAATAAAATAAATTTTGTATATATGTTATGATGGGCTTGGGAAGGAACCAAACTCGTTACAATGCATAAACAATTATACCCAAAAAATGGAGTTTGAAACCTATGGATTCTTGCAACTATATCCTATGTTGATGGCTCTGCCAATTTTTCTTCTTGTTAACAATTCTTACTCTCTTCCCTCTGAAAATGAAATTTGGGGTAGATAAAACCCACAACCAAATTATCAGTGAATTGTTAGAGGGATGACCCACTTGAAAACCCTAGCCGCAATCTTTACTTAACATCTAACTAACACCTACTCACTAAAAATTTGATCTTGAATACTTAGAGGCATGGGAAAGCATTCCTTGTCCAACATTGTATCTTTGCATTTATGATCCATACATGTGAATGCAATTTGTAAGAGAAAATTGCATAGAAAATGAACCCAAAATTACGTCTAGAGGTGTCATGAAGCACAAATGTCTTTCCAAATATTAAATGGAGTATGGGTGCCTTTTCCTCAAATAGATCCGTGCTAAAATCATCATAAATGTCCAAATGTCCATATAAATGAGTCTAGGTTGAGTTAGGGCAGTCACTAAAGTGGTTGAGCATTTATGCTAGTTGTTGGAACTAGCCTTCAATACCCTCAACTTGTTGTGCAGATCTATCCCCCATCTTCATGCGGAGTGTTAGCCCAATTTTTAAGCAGGACAAATTTTGAACTTTTTCTTTGTTTTCTAGCTCCTTAAAATAGTGCATTTATAGATTCATGGTTGCATCATTGAATTTAAAGATTTTGCAAAAGGGATTCTTTGGAAGACAAGCTAAGACAGGAGTTTAATGCAGAGGCATATGAGCCCGATGTAGGCCCCAGCCGTGATAAAGGTGTAAACAAAGACCAATATTTTAAAAGAAAACATTATTGGCATTTTTAGAAGTTCTAAAACCAGTATCGGGCCTGATAATAGTTATGAAACCACTATAGGGCCCGACATGCTTTATCAAAACTGTACTCTTAATGGTTTCCAAACCGATAAAACATAATGTAAAGGCTTTAGAAGATTATGTCGGGTGGTATAAGACTTTCCCAAAAGGGTCGATACATTGAATGTTTTGAAACTCCCGAACTCTTAACTGAAGGTTCGAAAGTTCTTAAAATCGCCTATCTATCGACATCATGAATGGGGCATGCATAATCCAGTGAATAGAACCACGGTAGCAAAAATGTTTGGTGAAATGCCAGAATAAACACTCGACACCTCACAATGCACTGGTCGCAAAGGATGCACGTAACACATGTTGTAAACGATCTGAGAACCTTTCGAGAAAAATACAATACATGGCATTGTCTGTGCCATTGACAGTAATTTGGAATAAGGGATCAATATCCATTGAGACGCAGGGAGAAATATGTTCGCCAAATGTGGTAGCACCGTCAGACTCAATGCCACCGGTGTAGTTTTGAACCTCTCAAGCATGACAGCCAAATACAATATAGGATGGGATTATATATATAGATCATCTACAGTTTTCACTACCTTGGTGTTGTTTTCACAAGGCATTTTAATATCGATATGGTCTTTATTTGATCAAGAAATTATTGATGATTGACATGTCTCATAGAATGCCTTGACTGCGCGATATGCACATAATAGACCCGTTGGAAACACTTTACAAACTCTCAAGAAAATGCATGCGCGGGGACTCTAGAAGCACAAACATGCATCGAAAGTGAGAGGGATGAAAATCTCTGTCCGATATTACACTTGAGAGTGTTCTAGTTGACATATCTACTATGCAAGCATAAACAGAGAATGTTCATTGTTTGAATGAATGCCTTAGTAAGATGAAGCACGATGAGATCGCAGGGTATGAATAAAGTTGATTTGTTTTTAAGCTTCCAAACAAATGCAAGGCCGCAACCTGTTTGAGTGGACGCCTCACATGGAATGCAACGATTGCAAGATTTGCATAAAATGGAGATGACGAAAAGGCTTTAGAAAATTCAAGCAAATGCAATTGGCGGGTGAAATTCCAGACTCTGCAACTTTTGGGCATGCCCTCCTAACCCATGCAAAATGGGAACTTCAGAATAGGGTATTAACATTCATCACAACATAAAGGATAGCACAATTCTGTCATAGGTTGTAATGGCAACCATTGTGGTGGATGCATCGAATAGGCACTAGCATTGCTTGAAAGAATGTGCATGCTATAGATCCAGGGGCATCAACAACACAAAAACTTTCAAGTTAATGCAATTAGACAGCCCGATCTCGAAGAGGCATATTGATTGGATCAAGCTCAATTCTCCAGAGGTCAAATTAAATAGGTTGCAGTTGCATGGCTATGCAAGCAAAGTACAATGAGTCCAATTAAAATCCCCTCATAGATCGATTCCTAAGCAATCAAGTCTTGCAGCATCGGTTTCGACATCTTTCACTCAAGTGTAAGCAGTGGCTAATACTATTATAGATTCATTATCATTATTGACATCTTTGATATTTATGCAACCTATAAGACAGATTGGGGAAAGCTTTGCAGTCAAAATTTGGTAAACTTTTTGTCTTTGAAGATGGGTAAAGTACTTCCAGAGGGCATAAGGGAGGTTCAAGAAATTATTGACAGATGTGACTATACAGTAGCTCCAATCATGTGGAATCCTTTGGGTATAATCAGATGTAAATATTGCTTCATTTCAAGCTACTGTACTTGGATGGAATGCATGTATCGCTTTGATGCATGGTCACTGTATTGTTTGGAAGGATGTTCTAGCTACACCGTTGATTAATGTGACAATAACAAAACTAATCACTAAGTTATTTGAGCGAAATGGTTCTTGTAGTGCTATTTTCATCTACATCTATAATTAGGCATAAATTGGCGGCACATTCAGTGGTGGAAAGACAACAGATGGCGACGTTTCAATAATAGGCTTCTATTGATCTAATTCAGTCAGACATCGAGCTCACAAGGAGAAGAAAGGGTTCTATATTTTATTTTTGAAATATAATTCAAGAATCGGTTATGGAACCGAAAGGTCTTGCCAGAAGGAAGTCTTTAAATGTAAATAGGAAGGCATTGTAAAGGGGAGTTTTTTAGTTTTCTATGAGTACCTTGTGACTCGGGGAAATTTTGTTGCTAATGTTGTAAGGGGGATAGGGGAAGCAGGGGCAGTTTGTTTTCTTTGCAACCACATTTTGTTGTACATAAAAGGGAGTATGTGAGCTCATTTTTGTATTGGACAAATAAAGGAGATGTTCTTAAATCTGTGAATTTATGGATGTTTTCTTTAGACTGCAAATGTCCTTTGTGTCACTGTGATCACTTTCTAATGCAATTTCTGTTATATCGAATTGTGTGGATGTTTATTTTTGAATCTCTGAATTCAAATTACTTCATCTATTGTGAAGGTTTGTTGCTCATTCTTTTCTTGTTTCTCATTTGTGGGTGTGAGATAAATGGACTCTGTCATTTGTTTGCATTCACATCACTCTAAGTTTAATCCATCACATCTATTTTCATGGTTATGGGTAGGTGTTAGTTTCCTTTTTTACTTTCCAGTTAAAAGCATACCCTGTGTTTTCATTCATTGCATATCATTTGAAGGTAGCTATGCCTTGTAAAATAAGTAGAGAGCACTTGCAAATACCATTGCAAGTGACTCAACTGTTGGTCAAATTGTCATTGACATGGACAAGACAGTATAAAACTGAAGTGACAAATCTGTTAACTAACATAGAGAAATGAGTTCCAACTACCCACTAACCTGGTTGTGATGACCCTCAAACACTTGCAAAAAGAATCATATAAAAAAATTGACACCATTTGCCTCTCATGGAAAATTTGCTTTCATCCATCTACTCAAAAACATCAAACATATTAACACCATTTGACAAACTTTAGTTTGGATGAAATATCCCACATATGATGTCAACAATCGACTTGATAACCTTTAATTGAGATGATCTGTCATATGCTATCATGATTTATACGGTTATAGAAAGTTGGGCTCCATCTGTTGGCAAAGTCTTATCTTAGCCAAAAAAATCATTTTGAAATCTCTTAAAAGAAAATGAGCCCCAAGTGCACCTACGAAAAAGTCATTTGCAAACTGTGCACTAACCAAGTTCAGTTCGGATGAAAAAAAACAAGTGCAGCATATGGACCCATCTGACTCGCAATTTTTTTGATCAACTCAAAAATTCCACAAGCCTACAACTTGTTCATTTTTCATTAGAACCTGGATCTAATCACAATTTTAGGTACCCATTAAGGCAGTCTTCAAGATTCACAAGGTTTCACAATTTCATAATCTAAAAATCAATTTTATGGTGTAGCTTCAAGGGTATTCTCAAGTTGACACATGGTAAGTGAAAATAAGCCTTCAAGACCTAATTCATGTGAGAAACCTTTAAATTGAGCCAAACCACCAAAATATCAAGATGCTACCATAGAAAATAAGCCCATAAATTCAATACGATTTTTCCACCTCCATTCGTCCAATACAAGAAAACCCATCTACACTGACCAAAAACACTCATTCGATTCAGATGCCAAAACCTGCAAACTAATTTCTAACCAAGATTCCACAAGAGGAAGTTTTGTGAAAAACCAAGTCCAAGTGCATTGCAAGAAAAAAACCATCCATCCATTCATACAAAAAAGTCAGCTCGAATAGGTCAAGTTCATCATAAGTATGGAAGTTCACATTGATTGACTCACAAACCAACACTTAGCCATTTTTTCAATGTTGTAAATTCACTGCAAAAAAAAAAGACTAAAATGAACAAGTGAGAAAGAGCCTGTATGAATTGCACCTTTATGGGAAAGATGGATCCATCTAGATTGAAGACCAAAACCTACATGGACTTAACTTTTACCCCTTGGCGAATTTCACAAAAGTTCAGAAGACAACCTAACCTTATTTTTCAAGCCTCATCCAATGGTGCAAAGAAAAATTAGCTCTATGAGATGTCTCAAATCATTTATAAACTTGGGTAGATTTGGATTAGGCATGAAATAAAATTCATTTTTTTTGAGGTGCCAACATAAAGGTCTAGCCATTGAACCAATAACAATTCTTTGGGTGTTTATCTAAGTGAAATTATGAACATTAGCCCTTGACATGCTTCCTCATCATTCTAATGTTTGGGTGCATTTATATTATTGTCCGTTTTATGAAGTATTTGTGTAATTATACCTAGCATCAAATAAAACTTTCTTTTTGTTTGATCATTGGAATTATCTTCCCTGTAAGATCTCTCTTATTTTTTTGCCATATGCAATTTTTTATCATAATATCTAGATTTTATTAATCAACCCCTATTTTTGAAGATGAAAACTCAATTTTTAGAAACTCTAAAAAATGAAATCATTTCCTAATTTATCTTTGACAATATCTATTTTTTGTGTTGCTAATATGATGCATAAGATATATAACACTACATGCAAAGGATTAGCACTAAAAAATTGGCTACCAAGATCACCAATCATGATACCATTGTAATAACACCAATTGGTTGTTATCTCAAATATCAATAAATTTTTTCTAATCAACTAAAATTCTAGCTCTTTTTGATCACCCAAACCTTATTTGGGCAAGGTGAGAGAATACAAAGCTTAGAATGATGATAAAGGAATTATAGAAGGATGTTGGCAACTAGTCTACCAACTTATAATAAAAAATAGAATCATAGAATCATTGACTATTCTAGGATTTCATCTACACTAAAACAATGGACTAACTAACTTGATCCTAGTATATGTCGTGCAAGGTGGAGAATATACTAAAAAATAAATTAGGATCCAGTAGATGAATTGACTAAGATCTTTTAAAATGAAAAAAAGATTTGATGATACAACCATTTAGGAATTTTAGAATAAATAAACAAAATAACAAGTAGTATACCATCCAATATTATAATATTTAGAAAATATGAGTATTGAAACTTGCATAGAATATTATCACTCAAATTATCGCCATCAATTTTGCAGTATAATTTTTAAATATTTTGAATTGTATCTAAGTAAAGATCCTCACATATGGAAAAATATCAAATACCATCATACAGTGGGAAAAATGTTGAGTTTTGAGTTGGAAAGAGGACTAAGTCTAATATGTGAATTGCTTGTGAAATAATGAAGTAAAGATTACTATTCAACCTACTTAAAATAGAAAACAATATTCCACATGGTGAGTGGAACCTCATACAATGCTCAATTATTAGTGCTACTAATTCCACATCGCATAGGGTGTTAACATAAGAGCAATTGGAAATTTATATGCAAATCATAAAATAAAGTCTACATTTGTTATTTGTATATAGAAGTTCCCTTTAAAGTTGTTATAGCTTGATGATAAACACTTTGCTCAAATATACACAATAGTTTTAGTCATATAAAGAAGGTAATCAATAACAATATTTGATGAACAATGCCCATAAATTAACTATAATACAATCAACTAGGAAATTGCATGTTGGATGGTTTGATTATTCATTGAAGAGAGAGAGTACAACCTCATATAAGACCTTCAAATGCACCATTATCCACTATGAAATGTAGAATATGGTTATAACAATTGGTAAGAGGATTGAACCAATTGGAAAAGTATCATAATTCCTTGTAAATTTTTGAAACTACTCAAACTTTAATATATCACAGCCCAACAATGAATTGTTAACTACATGCTAACAACTATAAGTAGTGATCAAAACAAGGGTTTGAAAATTTACTTTAAATGATGAAGATAAGACTAATTTGTAATACTTAGCTAAAATAAATTACACTCAAGAATTATGAGTAATTTAGTGGCTATCGGATGGGAAAATCAGTTGAGTGCTCAAATCCAACAACCACAAGTCATTAGATTTAAGCAAGAAATCCAATCCAAACAATAAAGAACAAAAGGCATAAGAAATAAGAATGAATGCAAATAACATAAGCTATACATTCTTACGTCTTCATTGGATCACCTTCATTGCTCTTCTCCTTTTTTTTTTGAAGTTTTGAAGTGTTGCTCTCAAATTCTTAAGTGCACAAATATGTTTTGCTCGTGAAAATAATGATGGTAAAAATTCAAAGGTTTTGGTTGAAAATGTGAAGAAATGATGATTGAATTTATAGAAGTTAGCATGGTCGATGAACAAGATTGAATAGATGATTGACAGTCAAGATCGAATGAGATAATTTGCATGGGAAAGTTGCTCATTTTCGAAAATGAAAAAATGGAAGAGATAAATGAAGGAGGAAATAGAAATTAGTAAGATTTAAGTGGAGAAAATCATGGAGAGTGGAAGAGTTAAGTGGAGAGAATCGATGGAAATGGAAGAGTTGAGTGGAAGAAATAGTTAAGTGGAGAGTGAGATAGAGCAAGTTTTCGAAAATAAATAAATAAAATTTGTTTATTTTCGATGTCATGTGAATAATTAATTAAATTAAATAGTTTAATTAACTTTATGTTAGAATGATTAAATAAATAAAAATATTTATTTAGTCAAAGACGAAATTAGATAAGGGATTAAATAATCAAAAAATTATTTAATCGATGAAATGACGAGAAAGAAGATTTAGGATAATTAAATAATCAAAATTATTTAATTATAAAAGTGTGAAGAAGAATAGAATTAGGGTTAGATGAAAGTTAGTCAGAAAATGGTATTGCAGGCTCAAGATTACTTTTAGTGTCTTCAGTGGCCAAGAAGATAGGTGACCAAAAACAAATAAAATTGCATTAGTAATGTAATGTTATTTTGAAGAGAAATATACCTTACATGCAAAATATTACACCACAAAGTACATGTTTAATTGTTGCAACCAATTAGGTAGAGGTTGACTAAATCGTAAAGATAATGTCCTTAAAAATTGATGCTAGCATAATTGAATAAATAGATAGAGAAAAAAATGACCTGGCAATGAGGAGTATAATTAGAAATTAACGAACTACAATCCACTCTAGAGTACAACTAAAATAAGAAAGCATAAAAAAACACAATTTTTTTTTAAAGGTTTTGTACAAACATAATAGTAAAAAGTCATTGCTTGCAAACTACCCAAAAACTTCACAATGGAACAACTCTTTTGGCGTTAAACCATAACAATCAACTAATAATAATGCACCATTAATACTAATAGTCAATATTCACACCAAAATTAAAATAACGACTAAAAGAAAACACTAAAAAATATATAAATGTTGGGACCTCATTTCTAAAATTTAAAGCACTAAAAATGATGCCACATGAAGTACATTATCGATCTCTAAATGAGATTACACTAAAAACTAGGAGTGTTTTCATCCTCAAAGTTTTAAAAATATAGATGGTTTTTATCCTCAAGAAAAGAACTCATATTCATTCTTGTAAAATGAAATCACTTCAAAAAATATGTGTAACCCTTTTTTGAAAATACTCCTATCATCAATGGGCCCTTGGTCTGTTGGTGAAGTTGAATGGTTCTAAATGAGCCTACCAAGGATCAAGTCTTGCTAAGTGCAAGGTCCCAACATCATAAGGAATGAGGTCAGGATAGTGCTTTGGGTGAATTTGGCGGAATGGATACCCCTTGATACTTGGCTCTTAGCCAAAGAGGTTCAACCTATGGCTCATGCGCCAATTGGGTTTGATATAAAACCTTCCATAAAAAAAAATACTCCTCATACATATAACATTTATGAGAAAATAAAATAATATTTTTTTCTTTTTGACCAATTTTTTCAAAGTTATAAAATAAATTATTATCTTTTTTATAACCTTTTTGCACCATGGTCCTAGTGACACTTTATTTAATCACTTATGACACATTTTTAAAATAATTTAATAGGAGTTGTCTTTTAACTTTTACTTCTTGACAACTCAAATACTTAATTATTTAATTAATTTTCCTTTTTACCACCCCATTAACCTACAAAAAAATTACCAAATTAGGCTAAGGGTCATTTGTGAACTTATGCCCAAGAAGGAGACATTACAAATCTTACTTCCTAATTCATTGTTCTCTACTTTGTTGTTGGGCTAGAGGCATTTATGACTAACTTTAGAGGGCTACCCGATCACTAAGGAAAAATTTATTTGAGGTAAAGCATGAAAAAGGATGGGATTTATGGTTGTGATGATCAAATACAAGAGTTTATAGTCTTGTAAATACCCAGTAATGATTATATAGATCTTGATTTTTTAGTGCTTTGATCTAAGTACTCTAATGTTCATAATTTTGTAGATGTTATCTATCAAATAATTTCAAAATGAGATATGATGATGAAGTGGATGCCTTTGTATACATGTACATAATAACGAATGACATAAACATCTATTTAATTTTCTCTCAGGTGGAAAAGGAATGGGAAAGAATTAAACAAAATTTAAATTTTTGAAAACTTGGGGGTCAAATTTGTAATTGCAAGTGTGATCTTGCACCTATAGAAATGAACCAAAATATAGGAATGGTAAAACTAAGGTGGATAGAGAATGTATAGCGACAAGTACATGAATAATCCTAATTAATATTAATAAAGGTAAATATATTAGAATGTGTGTATATGGATATTGTAGGTGTTAAACATGTAGGAGTATGTGCAAGAAAATGGGCAAGTTCATGGAGGAAGGAGTTTGAATTCACATAAAATTATGTCATTTGTTGATATATAAATGTATTAAGCCATTCTCTCAAAATGGGCATAAAACTAGATGAGAATTGGCAAGGGACAAAACTTAGTTAACCATTAAAATTATCCCATACTTTGAGGTGCATGTGAACCTTAGAATGATCGTGCATGTTAAAATATGTAGCACTTGTAAAGTAAATATTTGTATGTAATGGATACCTCAAGTCCATATAAAATAGGGAATCTTTTTTAATTCCATCATGTTTAAGTCCATCCTTTGAGATGCATGTTCCATGGGAACCTAGAAAATAAAGGAAAAAATGCCACAAGTAGCTTATTATGCACAACTGAAAATGATAATGACGATAATTTTTATTTTTTTTGGCAATAATCATGAAAGAGAGGGTAGAGGGAATAGTGTAGAAAAAATCTTTTTATAGATAAATTGGTAATGCTCCACTTGGTTTGGTGATCATAAGATGATAGGGCACATTGGGAACTAACATGTCATGTGGAAATCATCTATTTAATCATTGTGATGAGTCTCTATAATTAATTGTAAGTGTTGAAAGACTCAACATGAGCATGTTAGTGACAACATATGCATTCCATTCAATTGGTTGAATCAATTGGATACAAGGAATAAAAAGAGGGGGTAAACAACTTACATGAAACATAAATATAAGTTATGCATGTAAGCATGTGAACTATGTAAGGTAATAATTGTAATAAATGTATCGTGAAATTAGCAAGTAAAGTATTAACAATAATATGTGTAGGGAAAAATTGGTGATGTGGCTTTCCAATACTATAAAAACTTGTGTAAGCACATAGGACACTAGAAAATGCATATTCTGTCTATGTGGAAACATGAGCACAAAATGATTGAGGTAAGGCATTAAATCCCTATTGGTAATAAATATCTTGATTCATGACATAAAATATAGTTGATAATAGTGGTAAGGCTATGGTGTTCCTAGCATAACTCTTAGAACATGGTTGAGTCATGTGTGTACATAATGTGATAAGAATTACACAACACATGATGCCCTTTACATGGTGAGTCGAATCTTAGAATTTGGTTAGGCCATGTGAGCATACAAGTGCAAGGTGTGATTGTGAGAGCATGTTTTAAAATGATACCCCGACATGAATGTGATAGTGTAATAAGGCACAAATAGTGTAATGGGTATGAATCATAAGCGATATAATTATTAGAGTATTCATGCATGAGCTAATAATTAATTAATCTTTAATTAATTATTATTCTAATTCATTTCAAGCCCATTGTTCTACCTGATTATTTTTACTATGTTTTACCCACAAGTAAACAATTTATGCTACTAACATTACGAGCAATAATTTTTTTCTTTTCATTTAAATAACAAGATGCACATTTGAAACATATTTCAAACTTTCCCATTGCATAACAAAGAATCATTTCAATAATTCAAGTAATGATTTCATATTACAGAATCTCATGATAACATTTCACATTTACAATTTTCCATAGAGATGGATACAAGGTTACATACACAGCTTCTATGAGCTTATTGAAATAGAGATCCGAATGGTCTAGATGTCCTTCCTCAAGTGTTTTTCTGCCAACCACAAACTTACTATGCAAACTGCATTAGGGGAAGCATCACTCAAGTGTGTTTCTGCCAACCACAAACTTACTATAGTCCCTCGCACGTCTACCTAACTGGTAAGATGGCCCTACCCTTCGATGAATAGATTGGTTTGGTAATCTCATAATCCTAGCCTTCTTGGAGCATGGTGTTGTGTCCTACATATCTAGAGCTACCATACAATGGCTACACATACATGTATGACAATCCCTGCTTGGTATAAAAACCTGGATTGCAGTGAACTAACAGTGTAAATAGTGGCTACTTACACTACTTTTTCCAAAGTATTCATCACCTAGAATTTAGAGTGGAGGTCACACACTCACCCACCTTTCTAGCTCAATTTGGTTTTGACCGTTCATACTCTATACATAGGTTACCCCCTTTCCCATGGATTATTCTAACCCCAAGAATAACCAAATTAATAACTCATGTTTAAAATGACATTATTACTAAAGTAATTCAAAGCGACTTCATATTTCACATTTCACAACTTAAGCAATATCTTTATAATCTCAACTTAATATAGTACTTAGGAACAACATAAAAACTTAGAATCAAATATATAGGGTATATGCATATATCCCAATAAAGGGGTTTCACCAAAACTAGACTCATTAAAAATCATTCAAGTTTATCCAAAGAAAAGAAAATAACCAAGTTCATAATAAAACAATATAACATGCATTAAATCCGTCCTTTCCCAAACAAAGGCAATCTTAGAAAATAACATTAAACATAAAGAATAAAGTGATAGAAAACAACATGTCTGAAAAATATAGCCCAACTGACAAATCTGGTTTCCTAGCTCAACCTCCACAAATCCGCTTGCAACTCTCTTGAAGACTCGGCCTAACACCAATATCTAGCCTCTCACAAACAAACTTTCAACAATTGCTAATGCACACACAACTCTTCTTCCCACAAATAACTCTCAATAATTTCAAATGCTCAAACTTCTCTCCTTCTCACAAAGCTCTCAAAACACTTTTGCATAGAAAATACAATAAAATAACAATGTAGAAATCAGAATGAAAAGTGTGACAAATGGTAGAGAGAGCACCTCTATAAATAATAAAATCTGAGCACCCAAAGACTACAAACAAGTTAACAAATTTGCCACCTTCCTATCGACTAAGCTCAAAAAATGAGAGGTGGCTAGTTAAGACATTGGTTTACAAACTCATACATGGTCCATCTTCTCAGTTAAGAATGAGTTTCCTTCCTCTTAGTGAAAACAATGATATTAACTCAGAAAAGCAAGCTACAGTTTCCTTATTGCATTGAATATCGACTATCTTAGCCAGCTCGTGACAATTTGACCTATTCTCATGCATTGGTTGAAAGCACAAAACAAACTTCTAATACCTTTAGATTTCATTGAATATGGTGCCACTTTATACGCTACTCATAATTCTTTTGACTTATTCCCTATGCCTTCACTTTGTATATGATGCGATACAAGGTACTTATGCGTTGTTTTGAATGTTTTAAGACTCCTCTCCTATGTGCAGGTCTTATGCTTTGTCATTCTACTTTACATGCTAGTGCTGACTTTAGTACTTAACCTTGGCATACTATCCTTACCATATACTATGCATTTTGTGTTTACCTTCCTCACATTTTATGCACTGGTTCTGAGCTCTTTTAAGAGCTCACCTCTTTTTTATTGCAATCACTAAACTATAACTATGTGTTGCATTTTATCCCTCACTCATGCGCATATATACACATTGCATATAGTTTGGCTTTCAAACATCCTTTTACCATTATATGGCTCGAGCTATTTAGATGCCCAACCTTACTTTTATATAAATATTATATACATATAGATGTATATATATGTATATATACATACATACATATACACACACACATATATAGTATATAATGCTTTAAACATATATATATCATTGGTCTATATTCAAATATATTAACCATTATATATTTCAAATATATAAATAATCATTTATATATATATATGTATGTATGTATGTATATATGTATATATATATATATACATGCATTATCATCTTTCAATAGGTCGACTTGTATATGTATTGACACATTTATGTATATATTTATACTTATATTAAATATATACATATGTATATGATGATTGATTACTCACATATTATATCGTCTGTGTGCATCATCGACAATACATATATTTAATATTCATATATACTTACCCACACACATATAAGTACTCAAGCATAATCATTCAAATATCACTACTTATCAAAAAGGAATTTAACATCATAACTCAAATGGACAAAACTATCACAAGGAGATCCTAATCAATAACCTTATCTCCCTATCAACCCAAAGGAAATCAAATACCAAAACCAAAACCATAATGAATCATCCCCAAACTATGACGGAAGGTTACTTACCATATTTTGTGAACTAACTCAACTCAAGTTAGACCAAATCAGGATGTGAGTGTGGTATGCTTAGTTAGGCTCATTAAGGTTTACCAAACTAAGCTCCTCTCCTGAGTGATAACCCCCCTCTCGTACCTGAGGACTTGACTCCTTCTTGCATTCAACTTAGTGCATCGTAAAGGTAGTTAGTCATTCAAATGAAATTCATTTGCATCATAAATCATTTGCACTATCAAAGCATTAAAGTATCCACATTACATTGTACATTCATTCATCATATTTTCCATTAGTGTATACAAAACATAATTATAAAAGTAATAATATCATAATGCATATTTTTGTATTTCATTCACCTATTTATCACATTAAAGTCGTGATTTAAATTTATCATCATTTTTTACTCATGAAGGTAAAAGTAATCCAGTAACTAAGGAATAAGGAGTAACATACTTCCCCCCTTGTGAATCATCATCCTCGATGATTTAAAATACCAAAACAAATAGAGAAAGTCAAATAAAGGTTTTACTTCTAATTTTCTAAATTATATAAGAAATAGGTATATTCTACTAATAAAAAAATAATTTTCCCTCATAGCACAACCCCTTGCAATCTTGTCCTTCCTGTACCTTGCACTGAGTGGCCTTGCTAACCCATGAGAAGAACTTGTGTGCTTCACAAATACTTTCTCTCTCAAATAATTATACATCATAATTATATTAACTTATATATACAACATAAGTACATTAGTAACTATATCCTATATGACACCTATACCATAGTGACTAGAAAAACACGTTCTCCTTGGCTAATACAATTATCCTTAGTGTAACCCAAATAGAAAAGGAATGTCGGTGTATTGCGCGCTACATCGTGGGTCCCATCCTTCCCTTAGATCTTTACACCATCAGACAACTTAGAAGCCTTGATCGTCCATCACTTACACTAGTATTTACCTTTAGCATAATAATACTACCCCTTAACTATTGTCCATCTTCAGCACAATACCGCCCTTAGACACCTGTCAATCCTGAGGATAATAGTGTTGCTTATTAATTTAAGCTTTGTATCAACAAATTTTTCTTTGATCATTTTGATCTACTCTTCCATTTATAACAACATTTCCAGTCCAAAGCTAATACTTATTTCCTATCTTATCCCAACTTATAGGATTTTATCCCTTCCTTTCGTGTAATTTTTCAAATGGATCAAATTTCAATGATAGAAGTTTATCGTAAAAGTATTCCACAAATCCTCCAAGATTTGATTTATCCCTTTTTCCTTACTAGATGACTTGAAGTAATAAATTGATCATTCATTCAATTGAATTTTTCAACAAGGCGATCACATGGTTTACACAAAACATTAATGTTACTTGTATGTCCCATTCTGAGATAGCCTTCTAGAGAACACTAAGCAACTGCTTTACACAATTTTTTGTTTAGGACTGATATCCTATAAATCAAATTTTCCAATCAAAATTGGTTACCTTGGTGAGCCTCTCCACCATAAGATTATGCTAGTTCCATCGACATAGAAAGATCAAAACTATTCCAATGATATGCCACTTCCTCTCTAGAATTTCATGAGTATACAAGTCTTGCCAACAACATCCCGTCTTCATCCTCTAGCATACTGGACAACTGTAACTTGCTACATACCTTGCAACATCTTACTTTGTTTCCTTCCAGATTATAGTGGTTCCTCATTAATAAAATAATATTGTCATTCTAGTGGGTCCTAAATATGACATCAATTTACCTCATTTCATTCTTTAATCCCCCAGAAAATTGGTACCTAGGTTCTTTCTTCAATTTATAATAGTCCATCCCGACTAAGTGAAGCCTCTTCCATGGACTTATGCCCCATTTGATCCTCAAAATATAATGATTGGATATCATTGTGCAGAGATATAACTCCATCCTAGGCATCCATACTTCATCTTTCTTTTGTCCTTTAACTATTTCCAAAATCGTGATATGATTTCCATCTCAATTTATCTCTACTAATGAGCATTTATATTAGTTCAAGTAACAATTCCCATTAAATCATGTTGATTTGATATTATCTTTCAAAAGACATCCAATAATTAATGCATACCAAGTCACTAGTCGTGAACGTTTCTTAATAACTCAAAGTCTTGAGTACATAAATCTTCCCTTTCCTATTCCATAGGCGAGAATATCGCCTTTCATGATTAAGCATAGTGCCTATCCTCTTTTTAATAAAGCATCAATGATAATAACAAATTGATCTTCTAAAACAAATACATATAAAATTGTGTCGTAAACATTTCTCTCTTATTAGTCAAAAGCCTTTGACCTTTCCAATATCTTTTAGTAATAATTCCAATACCTCAACCTTTGTGGTCATGGAGTATAAGACTTTGGTTATAGGTCTTTGAATCATGACTTACAAAGAAGTCAAAAGTTCTTCTAGATTGAAAATACATCATTAAACTTTGTTGGAAAGGGTACTTATCTGAGTCCATCTACTCTCCTTCCCCCCTTAGCATTTCCAAGACATTAGATCAACTTAAAGTTGAACTCTTAACAATCATCCATTCTCTCCAAATTGATTGAATTGATTTAACATTCCTTGTTGTTGGATTTTGATAGTTGATTGACTATTGGTTTCCTTTCTTACCCTCCATGGTATACCTTAGATATAATTTTTGTTTTCAAAATTGGATTCATCATCGCCTTCCAATCTCTCATAATCAACAATTGGATCCACAATAATGAGATCTAAAGAATAATCAACTTTACAAGCTAAGAGATACTCTATTGTTTCATTCCAATTCTCTTTTCCATGTACACTAATAGCCTTTAACCATAGTAGAAGATTATTCCATATCCACAAATCCCCATTTGTTGATGTGTTAAATGAGCTTGCCTGAGGATCCCTATGACAAATGTGTCTTCACCTTTATGAATTGTTTCCTTTTTTTACCTAATTAGGTCTATCGAGGGTTATCCAGCCTCTTAGATACCTCTTTAGTTGATTTTGATTCACAAAACATTGACTTACTATTTCAACTGATGTTTTATGCTAACAATAAAACATAGTCATAGATTCATAGTACCCTTATTTAATGCACAATACTAGATTGTTTTCAACTATAATTTTCTATTAGTAAGAGGGATTTACTTAAATTCTTTCTCACCCTTGGGTTCATTTAAGCAATTTCGTAGGGTGGAGGTACACATTGATAATCCCCCCATAACCTTCCTTCTCAACCTTGTCGCATAACTTCCATAATTGAAAGGTGTCTCTCAATGAATTATTGTTTTAGGAGTTTCAACTCCAGCGATGATCCTTTCTTAGTCCCAAATTTAGACAAGTTTCAAGAAGATTGAATTCCTTATTATTTCCCTTGTTCCTTTTTCCCCTTGCCATCCTGGCATAAGAAATTTTCAATCATTATCAACTGATAATGTTTATATAATACTTACATAATGAGCTCATAGGTTCCAAAGTTGAAATTGGCTTTGATACCGCGTGTAATGAGCCCATTTTTCTACCCGATAATTTTTACTATGTTTTACCCACAAGTGAACAGTTTATGCTACTAACATTACGAGCAATAAATTTTTTATTTTCATTTAAATAACAAGATTTTCATTTGAAACATATTTCAAACTTTCCAATTGCATAACAAACAATCATTTCAATAATTCAAGTAACAATTTCATATTACATAATCTCGTGATAACATTTCACATTTACAATTTTCCATAGAGATGGATACAAGGTTACATACATAGCTTCTATGAGCTTACTGAAATAGAGATATGAATGGTCCATATGTCCTTCCTTAAATCTTGGCCACCAACTACATGAGGGGAAGCATCACTCAAGCAATTTTTTGCCAACCACAAACTTATTGTGGTCCCTCGCACATCTACCTAATTGGTAAGATGGCCCTAACCTTTGATGAAGAAATTGGTTTGGTAATCTCATAATCCTAGCCTTCCTAGAGCATGGTGTTGTGTCCTACATATCTAGAGCTACCATACAATAGCTACAACCTACATGTATGACAATCCTTACCTAGTATGCAAACTCAGATCAAAATGTAAACGGTGGCTACTTATACTACTTTGGCCAAAGTATTCATCACCTATAATTTTGTGTGGAGGTCACATGCTCACCCACCTTTCTAGCTCAATTTAGTTTTGACCATTCATACTCTATACATAGGTTACCCCCTTTCCCATTGATTATTCTAACCCCAGGAATAACCAAACTAATAACTCATGTTTAAAATGGCATTACTACTAAAGTAATTCAAAGAAACTTCATATTTCACATTTCACAACTTAAGCAATATCTTTATAATATTAACTTAATATAGTACTTAGTAATAACATAAACACTCATAATCCAATATATAGGGTATATGTGTATATCCCAATAAAAGGGTTTCACCAAAACTAGACTCGTCAAGAATCATTCAAGCTTATCCAAAGAAAGGAAATAACCAAGTTCATAATAAAATAATATAACATGCATTAAATCCATCCTTTCCCAAACAAAGGCATTCTCAACAAATAACATTAAACATAAAGAATAGACTGATAGAAAACAACATGCCTGGAAAAATATAGCCCAACTAACAAATTTGGTTTCCTAGCTCAACCTCCATAAATCCACTTGCAACTCTCTTCAAGACTCGGCCTAACACCAATCTCTAGCCTCTCACAAACAAACTCTTGGCAATCGCTAATGCACATACAACTCTTCTTCCCATAAACAACTCTCAATAATTGCAAATGCTCAAACTTCTCTCCTCACAAAGCTCTCAAAACACTTTTGCACAAAAAATACAGCATAATAACAATGTAGAAATCATAATGAAAAGTGTGAAAAATGGTAGAGAGATCACCTCTATAAATACAAAAATTGGAGCATCCAAAGGCTACAAATTGTCATGTCCCTAGAATCTCAACATTAAGATAATAATCAAATAAGATAAAAACATAATAAAAATATAAACATTAGTAATTATAATTATCACAAAGATAATATTATAATTAAATTATCAAAGATAATATCGTAAATATTAAAATATGAATTCTAATAATTTTAATATTATTATAATATAAAATATAATAATTTATATTGAAAGAAATAAATGGAGCAAGCAAAGAGATAAGGGATTAAAACAAGATAATTATGGAATATAAAATTGTAAATAATGACAATTTAAATAATAAAATAAATACTAAAAGTGTATCAAATTAATATAACACAATAAAATCAATTAATATAAATATTATCATAATTATCAAATAATTATTGAGAGATAATATTATAAATATTTAAATAATAAATATAAATAATACTATAAATAAATATAAGTAATATTACAAATAAATTAATAGAAAATATCATACACATCAAAACAAAATAATAAAATGAATATAATTTAAGATATCATTAATGAATGTTTATCTCCATTTGTGGGGTTATCTCTATTCAAAGAGATGCCCCTCTTCATAGAGGTATAAAGATATAAAATAAGTTTATGGGAAGAGATAGGGAAAATACACTTCAGATTTTAAGAAGAAGATAGAAGAGTAAAGGAATGATGATGTAAAAAGGAGATCTATCAATAGTGTGTAGAGAACAATAAAATAGAAATTAGAAATGTTTGGAATTAGTTTTCAAAAGGCAGCAATCATTTCAAAAGGTTGTGAATTTTCTAATGAATGTCTCTTTTCAAAAAGATACATCTTCTCATTTGAATGTGAAGATATAAAAAGGGAAAGAATGATATATATATAGAAGGAAGAAGGAAATAGAGAATATAAGGGGAAACAAGAGATAAAATATAGACTGCAAGATCATCTAAAATTTATAAAGACAGGTAGATGGAAAGTAGATAAGTATTTTATGAATTTAAATAATAAGTTAGATAAATGTTTGTACATTTAAATAATGATGTTGATAAATACATCCTAGATTTAAATAATAGTCTAATTAATAGTAATTCATACATGATGTTATTTATTTAATGTTATCTATTTTTTATTTATTGCATGAGGAATAATAAATCATGCATGCTACTAGTTATCTTATAACATTGTTGATATGTTATGCTCCATTGACATTATTGTATATATATATATATATTATACAATAAAGATACTTGTAGCAATTATTGAGCCTTATAAGTAATTGTGATTATTTGATAGAAAAATGAATAAATTTATGAATGTCTTTATCTTATGATTGATCAAGAAAAAGAGAAAAAAGAATGTAATATGAACACTAGACCATCATAAAAGGATATCTTCAAGAAATCAAGGCAAATTTAGGGTAATCCCAAAATGGGGACATTACAGTGGTATCAGAGCATCTTTCCTGCCATCCTATGTGTGCTTGAGCTAGTTGCTTGCTTGTTTGAGCTACTTGCTTACATGCTTGAATTGGTTGCCTACTTGCTTGAGCTAGTTGCTTACATGCTTGAGCTAGTTGCTTACATGCTTGAGTTGGTTGCCTACTTGCTTGATAATTATGATAATATTTATATTAATTGATTTTATTGTGTTATATTAATTTGATACATTTTTAGTATTTATTTTATTATTTAAATTGCCATTATTTACAATTTTATATTCCATAATTATCTTGTTTTAATCCTTTATCTCTTTGCTTGCTCCATTTATTTCTTTTAATATAAATTATTATATTTTATATTATAATAATATTAAAATTATTAGAATTCATATTTTAATATTTACGATATTATCTTTGATAATTTAATTGTAATATTATCTTTGTGATAATTATAATTACTAATGTTTATACTCTTATTATTTTTTTATCTTATTTAATTATTATCTTAATGTTGAGATTCTAAGGACATGACACAAACAAGCTAACAAATTTGTCACCTTCCTATCGACTAAGCTCAAGAAATGAGAGGTGGTTGGTTAAGGCACTGGTTTGCAAACACATACACAGTCTAGCCTCTCAGTTAAGAATGAGTCACCTTCCTCTTAGTGACAACAATGATATTAGCTCAGAAAAGCAAGCTACAGTTTCCTTATTGCATTGAATATTGAATATCTTAGCTAGCTCATGGCAATTTGACTTATTCTCATGCTTCCAAAAGCTCATGCATTGGTTCAAAGTACAAAAAATACTTCTAATAGCTTCAAATTTCATTGAATATGGTGCTACATCACATACCTACGTGCCCTTTATTCATGCACGGTTAGAAGACAAAGTTAGCAACGTTTAACTCAACTTTTGCTTCCACTTTATATGTTGCTCAAAAGTCTTTTGACTTATTCCCTATGCCTTCACTTTGCATATGATTTGATGTAAGGTACTTATGCGCTATTTTGAATGTTTTAAGACTCCTCTCTTATGCGCTATATATGTGCAGGTCTTAGCTTTACCATTTTACTTTACATGGCAACGTTGACTTTAGCGCTTAACCTTGGCATACTATTGTTACACCATGTTTGTTAGTTACTAAGTTACTTTTACCTTCATGAGTAAATATTTTGATAAATGTAAATAGGTGAATGAAATATCAAAATATGCATTAAGGTGTTATTGCTTTTGAAGGAATGATTATGTTTATATTGATGAAATGCGATGAAAGAATATGTATTGCAATGTGAATATTTTAATGCTTTGTTGATGCAAATGTTTTATGATGCAAATGGATTTAATGTGAATGGCTAACTACCTATGCAATGTATTAAGTTGGATGCAAGAACATATTCAAGCCCTCAGGTATGCGAGGGGGAGTATCACTCAGGAGAGAAACTTGGTTTGGTAACCCTTAATGAGCCTAACTGAGCTTTCACACACTCACTTCTAGTTAGGTCAAGTCAAGTCAATAGCTCAGTAAATGGTAAGTTACCTTTAAAGTCTTGTTTGTGCATGATTTAGAAGAGGTTATGATCTTGTCTATGAATTTTCTTGATTTGGGTTATGTGATTGAGTCTCTATATCAAATGAGGAGTTCTTTGTATGTTCATATTTGTATATGTTAATTGATGAAGTATACACACTTTGTGTATATATGTTGATTGATGAGATTGTAAATATGTGTTTAATTGTTGAGGCAACGATATATATATATGTATAATATGTATATATATATAATGTATATTTATATATATACTATGTATATCTATATATATATAATATGTATATATATATATAATGTATATCTATATATATAATATGTATATCTATATATATATAATATGTATATCTATATATATATAATATGTATATATATATATATATATATAAATAAATCATGTTATATACATATATACACATATACATATATACATTTATATGTGTGTGTGTATATGTATATATATATGTGTGTGTGTGTGTGTGTGTATTATAATTTTTTGAATAGCGCTAGAATGTTTATTTAAAGCGCATAATATATAAAGCATAGCATATACATATAATGTATAGCACAAAAATAAAAGGATTGCACATCATGTGGAGGCATTGCATAAAGAATTTAAATGTTGAGTAATGTAAACATAGGCAACGCTATAGTAAGGCACATGGGAACAAAGCAAACCAATGTATGAGTATAATCTGGAAAGGCTTAGTCAACTTTATGAAGGCCAAGTGAATATCAAACGTATAAAGAACTTTGACCTAGTCTTTTCCAAAACAACAACCAAATAAATAGGGGTGCGTGATATATTATGTGGCGCCAAGTTATGAACGATGCATACCTTTTAGAAATCTATTCTGCATTATATCTCCAATGTATGAGGCAAAGTGGGATGTGAGAAATAGTCAAGTGAGAAGCTAGCTAAGAAGAGTTGACCTGTGAAACCAATAACCTTGCATTTTTTAGTGTTATTCTTGTTGTCCATTAAAAAGAGCGACTCATTCTTTGAGGTATAAGCTACTCGAGCATGTGTTTACTAATCAATGTTTTTAGTTGCTACCACTCTTTTGTTTGGCTGAGTCGATAGGAATGCAACAATCTCATGAGCTTGTTTGTAGCCATGGAGTGCTCAAGTTTTTGTAGAAATAGAGGGGCATTCTCCATTTTGTGATATACGCATTGAGAATTCTTATATTTTGATTTTTAGAGTGTTATTATGTTGCATTTTTGAGTTAAGTGATTTTGTGAGAGTTTGAGAGAGAATTAGAGAGATTTGAGTATTGCATTGTGAGAGTTTGTCAAGGGAAGATAGAGGATAGTGAAAGGTTGAATATAGAGGGAGTTGCAAGATGATTTTAGGGAGGCTGAGCTAGGAATCCAGAATTGTCAATTGGAGCTTTCTAAGTACAGGCATGCTAGATTTTACTTCAATATATATATTTTATGTTGAAAGGATAGCATGATTGTATATGTCTTGCTTAGAAAAGAATAGAGTTAAAAGAGAAAGATTAGATGCTTTGATGAATTTGATTATATTCTTCTTTGGTTAAGTACGAAAGATGCTTGATGAGTCTAGTTGTTTGTGAACCCCATTATTGGGTTATATACATATACTTTATATATTGGATTATGAGTGTCTACGTTGTACTAGATACTATATTGAGTTAAGATTATATAGATATTGCTTGGCTTGTGAAGACTATATTACATTGAAGGACTTTATTAGTTTATAATGCTAAGAAAACCTTTGTGGACAGTAAGGTTCGTAACACATCAAGAAAGGTGACATGATAGAAATGTCATTGTTGTTAGATTGTGATGTTATGCAAACCTTGATTGATAATCTTTACTTGATTGATTACTTATTTCTCCTAGAAATTAGGAAGATAATATTATCCCTAGGGTTAGGGTATAATCTTGGTGGTTTTATCATTATTCAACAATAGGGTTGATAAAATGTATTTTATGATTATGTTATTTTCTTATTCATGGAATCCTAAAGAAGGACTCACATTTCAACAACCCAAAACCTTATTGTGAAGAGGACTATGGGTGCAGAAGCACCAACCCCTCGCAAGTTGATAATGATAATATATAAATATAGTGAATATTGTGAACATGTGAATATTTGAGTCATACTGAATATAGAATTTTTATGATTTGTTTACGATCACTTGATTGTTACACTACTTTTGATGGAAACCATAGGTTGGAAATAACCTATTTGGTAGGGTTGTTATTTGATTACTGATTGAAGCAAATAGGTTAAGAATAACCTATATGATATGATCAACCATTTTATCGTTGAATATACTTTCAAATAAAGTCGACTTATTGTTGAGTTTAAACTTTGTATGAAGTCCTTTAATGATAGAAATATCCTTTTTGATTGAGGCCATTTATTGTTGAGATTATATTGAGGTCATTTATTGATGAGATTATACTTTTGATGAGAATCATTTATTCTTGAGATACTTTGGAATGGAGTAATTTATTGTTAAAGTTGTTTGTGAAGTTTGAATCATGAAATGACCATAGGTTATTCCTGGGGTTAGGATAATCCAATAGAGGGGATAGCCTATGTGAGTGAATTACTTTAGTTGAAATGTCTTAGTAAACTTGAAAAGAATATAAGTTATTCATGGTATTAGGAATTTAATTCATTGAAGGGGATAACTTATGCATAAAATATGTGTGGTCATAACAAATCAAGCTAGGAAGGTGTGTGAATGGGACGACTCTCACTTGAAGCAACTGAGTGATGAATTCTTTGGCCAAAGTAGTGTAAGTTGCCACTATTTACATTGTCAGTTCACTGTGATCCAGTTATGCATGCTAGTCTGTGATTGTCATACATGTAGGTTGTAGCCACTATATGGGTTCAAGTTCTAGATATGTAGGACACAACACCAAGCTTAGGAAGGCTAGTATTATGAGGTTACCAAACCAATCTCTTCATTGAAGGGTAGGGCCATCTTACTAGTTAGGTAGATGTGCAGGGGAGTGTAGTAAGTCCATGGTTGGCAGAAAAGCGCTTGAGTGATGCTTCTCCTCATTAGTTGGCGGCCAAGGTTTGAAGGGGGACTACTTGGACCATATGTATTTCTACTACCAGTAAGCTCATAGGAGCAATGTATGTATTCTTGTATCCATCTATATGGAAGATTGCAAACATGAAAAGTTAACTTGAGATTATTTTATATGAAATCAATACTTTGGAAAGATTGTGTTATTAAAATGTAATGCAATGGTTATGTTTGGAATACTGTTTACTTCAAATATGCATGATATCTTTGTTTTTGAAATGAAAATTTTTATTGCTATGTGATGGCATCATGCTTTTTTTACTTGTCGTTAAAAACATAGTAAAACTGTTGGGTAGAACAACGGGTATGTTACAACTATCCTTACCATATACTATATGTTTTTTGTTTACCTTCCTCACATTTTTTGCGCTGGTTCTGAGCTCTTTTAAGTGCTCACCTCTTCTTTATTGCAATCACTAAACTATAACTATGTGCTGCATTTTATCCCTTACTCATGCACATATATACACACTGCATATAGTTTGGCTTTCAAACAACCTTTTATTGTTATATGGCTCGGGCTATTTAGGCACCCAGGCTTACTTTATTCAAATATATTAACCACTATATATATATATATTAGATATATTAGATATATAGATAATCATTAATGTATATGTTTATATATCATATATACGTACTTATATACATACATATATATATATATATATATTTCCATTAATGTATATATATAAATATATATGTATATACATATAAATACATGCATTATTGTCTTTCAATAGGTCGACTCATATATGCATCGACATATTTATGTATATATTTATACTTATATTAAATATATACATATGTATACGATGATCAATTACTAACATATTATATCGTCTATGTGTGTTATCGACAATACATGTATAACACATATTTAATATTCATATATACTTACCCACACACATATAAGTACTAAAGCATAATCATTCAAACATCACTACTTATCAAAAAGGCATTTAACATCATAAATCAAATAGACAAAACTATCACAAGGAAATCCTAATTAATAACGTTATCTCCTTATCAACCCAAAGGAAATCAAAGACCAAAACCAAAACCATAATGAATCATCACCAAACTATGAACGAAGTTTACTTACCTGATTTCACAAACTAACTCAACTCAACTTAGACCAAACTAGGATGTGAGTGTGTGTATGCTCAGTTAGGCTCGTTAAGGGTTACCAAACCAAGCTCCTCTCCTAAGTGATACTCCCCCTTTCGTACTTTAAGACTTGACTCCTTCCTGCATCCAGCTTAGTGCATTGCAAAGGTATTTAGCCATTCAAATGAAATTCATTTGCATTATCAAAGCATTATCAAAGCATTAAACTATCCACATTGCATTATACATTCATTCATAATATTTTCCATTAGTGCATACAAAACATAATTATAAAAGCAATAACATCTGAATGCATATTTTTGTATAAATGATTCACCTATTTATCACATTAAAGTCATGATTTACATTTATCATCATTTTTTACTCATTTCATGCACTTAAGCTAAACTTAGGAGTGTTTTTTTCTTTCTGTTAACTAGAATGAGCTTTTATTAGATCATTTTGCCTCATCAAATAGGATGATGAAATTTGTCATGATCTAATCCCTCGATCATTTAGGGTTTCTTGTGTAAAGCACTCGCCCTCATTGCATTATCTCTAGATATCCTTGAAGACTCTTGAGGTTCATTCTGTAAGTTTTTCTTATTGATGATATAGCATATTATTGTTTGCATCTCTCTTGCATGGAAGGTGTTTTTTTTCATTGTTTGACCTTGCATCTTTTGTTTATTCACAATTCTAACATGGTATCCGAGTGTGTATTCACCAAACCTCTTATCAATTTTTGAAGGTTTTTTTCTCAATGAGGGTTTCAAGAGAAAATTTGGAATCTTCATTAGCCTTTCAATCCTATAGATACTCATAACTTCTGAGATGTTGTCACTGTGAGTGCCCCTGGCTGCTGCGACTAGGGTTTTTGGTGGAAGGGAGGTGCAAGTTTTTGCTATTTTTTCCCGTCCTTTAGATTGTGAGAAATTTCCTTATGCAACGATTGTGAAGAGAAATTTGATGTAGGGAGGTGAGCGTGCAAAGGGAAAATGACGCGAGGAGTTTGGAGGAATCAATCACCATATGTTGAGGGTGTCGTCTGCCTGTTTTCCTGGTCCAAGGGAGGCTCGATGGATGGAGGGGAATCTTGTGAGAAGGAGTGGGGAAAGCAGTAGGGTTGCAAGTAGAGAAAATGTGCACATATTTGTGTGTTGTGCGGTTTCATTCCCCTCAGTTACCCTAGACGGTGAAATAGCAAATGAAATATTTGAGAATGCTAAGTACTTTGTAGAACTGAGACTAATTGGAAGATTTCGAGGGTTTTGGCCAGGACTTGTTCATTTACACTGCTAGATTATTGAAACTTGGCGCCCTATGTTAGATGGCGAAGTGAAAATTACCCCAATGCAAGGGGGTTTTTTGTGGTGGTGTTTGAAAATGTGAAGGACAGAAACATGGTTCTCTATGATTACCAATGGAGTTGGGAAGACAAACATTTGCTAATGTTGAAGCCGTGGTGCCCCGCTTTTAATCCAACTACTGAATCTTTTGAGTTGGCTCCTCTATGGGTAGTATTACCAAATATTCCTTTGTACTTCTAGTTTGAATCGTACTTTGAAGCAATTGGGAACTCACTAGGGAAATTTTTGGGGGTTGATGAGGGTTCTTTAAATTTTCTTCATACAACTTATGCACAAATTTTGGTAGAAATGGATATGTCAAAATACCTTGCAAATGTAAACATGAAAGTTTCAGGTCTAGTATGGAAGCAAATGATCAACTACGAAGGATTGCCATTTTATTGTCGTAGATGCTTCAACACCAGTCATGTTGCTGAGCAGTGTTCGAAGCACAAGAGAGTTATCTAGGCAACTTGGTGGAAAGAAGTCACCCCTCAACATTATTCAGTGGAGCAGGAGGACTTGGGTGGTAAGGATTCGACTGAGGTACCAAGTAAGATTGCCACCAACAAAGTATCCCCATAGGTGCAGGCGGAGGAAAAAGAAGAGGAAAGTAGCATCCCAAAAGAAGAGGTGAGGGGATAGTTAGAGTGCTTGGACATGACCTCCTCCGAAGGACAGAGTGTTCATGAGGAGGTTGTAGGGGAGAAAACATGGACAGATGATCAGGAAGAACTTTGGAATAAGGTTCAAAGGAAGAAGAAGCGAAGGGAAGTTGCCTTCAATATGCATTTGTGATCCCACAACAAAGGGAAAAGAAAGTGACAAGATAGGCAACAAATTTATGTATTGTTTGAATATCTTTGTTTGTATTGTGTTAGGAGGGTTGTGAAATGGGTAGTTTTGGAATAGGGGAGGAGGATGTATGGATCTAATGCTTGTTAAGGATATTAGCGTGGTTTGTAATGCTTTTTCATGATTTAATAAAAAAATATGTAGGGACTCCCTGCCTTTATTGATGAAAAAAAAATGGAATCTTCATTTTTTTGTTGCAATTTTTGGAGCTAGACAAATTTTTGATGCATGTATTGTACAGTGTTTTTTTTCAAAAAAAAAAAAAACCTTTCCACCCCAGGGGCACATGGCCAACCAACACCTAGCCCCTGGGGGGCTTTCTTTTTTAAATTTTAGCAAGATTGGGAAAATCGGGATAACTTTTCGCTCAATTATCAAAATCGGGCAATGAGATATTGTTAGAAATTTGGTTTTGAGCACTATCCAATGGTGTTGGTTTTTTCTCGTATTTTTTTGTTGGTACAATTTATCGCCTGTCAAAGTCAAATGTGCTATTTTCACTCTCGAGCTCACAAATTTTGACATGTTTCTTTGTTTTTTTGTGATTCCAATGACATTGGAAAGGTCTTTTAGAGCTCTTCAAAACTATCCATGCAATTTTTCTAGATTTATATCCAGGTAAATTTTATTCAATTTTTGTGTTTTCAAATTTCGGTGAATTACTTGGATGTTTTAGCTCTTGGAAACTTCTTGTTTGCATGGGATGACTTGTTTTAGGATGTTGTACGTGTATTTCTAGCTTTCTATATTATTTAGGCATTTTGAACATCTTTTGCAAGAAATTTCTCTTTTGTAGATGCACTAAGATAAAGTGCCACTATTGTACATATTTTTTGGGGATTTTTACACATCTTGTTGTGCCTATTGTACTCACACTATGTTATAAAGTGCCATGGTAGGTTTGTGAGTGCCATTGTTTTGTCATCACACTTTTTTCAAGTGAGCATTACTTCCATGACAACATCAAATCCCAATGATTCTTACCTCATGTGTGTGTGCCTTGTTTGCACACCCTTTTTATTTACTGGTACTCTTTTGTACATGTTCAAATGTTCTTAGTTATCCTTCATGCTCTTATTGGTGGCACACAATTTCAGTGGACTTGTCTTGGCTCTCCCTTTCTACATTATGGGGGGGTTCTACTGTTGGTGCTAATGCTTCCTTGGTTTTAGTTTTTAGAGTGATCTATGTATCTATTCTTGTTTCTATGTACTAGGTGAATGTAGCGGTTGGTTACCCATGCATATCAATGAGATGGATCATTTATCATATGGACATTCTTGGATTCTTATTTTTGGAGGCAACCTTCTATTTTTACTTGATCAATGTTCTTTAGACTATTGGTACTTATGCTATTTGTATCTTCAAGTTCTATATGTTTGCCTTTGTTTACCATCTTATTCAAGTAGTGTTGTTGGGGAAAATCATGCAAATTATTGTCTTCTTGATCCTAATCATCATCTATTTTAGAGGAGGTTTTTCATTTTAGTACTGTAGAAATCATCATTTGATAGTTGTCTACAACTTCTTTGTGCTTGTGCAATGTTCTTCATGTTCCTATTATTTTGGGGACACTTGTTTTGGAGTCTTTTCAATCCTTCATTCACCTTTCTCTCTTTTGGAGAGGTTTTTTTCTCGTGAGGTTTTCTCCTTTTCTATAGTTGTGAGAGATTAGATTGTTTATACATGGGTATGTCATTAGGCCTTGTTTGTCGAGACCCATCATGCATTCTTTTCTTTTTATGCGTTGGATTTTTAAGGTTTTTAGCTACTCCCTAAGTTCATCTTAAGGGGGGTGTTAGAGTAATCATGCATTAGCTAATAATTAATTAATCTTTAATTAATTATTAGTCTAATGTATTTCATGCACTTAAGCTAAACTTAGGAGTGCTTTTTTTTGTTAACTAGAATGAGATTTTATTAGATCATTATGTCTCATCATATAAGATGACGACACTTGTCATGATCTAATCCATTTATCATTTAGGGTTGCTCCTAGATAACACTCACCCTCATTGTATTATCTCTAGATCTCCTTGAAGATTCTTGAGGTTCATTTTGTAATTTTTTTCTTATTGATGATATAATAGATTATTGTTTGCATCTCTCTTGTGTGGAAGGTGTTTGTGTTCGTTGTTTGATGTTATGTATCATATTTAATCACAATTCTAAAAACACCTACTTATAAAATGAGGTAAGATGACCCTAGTTGGTCTAATAAACAACATTTGATAAGTAGTGATAGGTGATCATGTCAATATATTAGCATGTAAGTATGAATAAGTAATAACTTATTGTAAAGGCATGTGTAATTGAATATTTATTTCTATCATTTTTCCATTCTTAAGTCCATAATTGATCTTGAAATAAGTTATCATGACAAATGGCATAATAATAAAATATATGCAAAAATATACATGTGTCATCCCCGAGACGTGTTAATATAAATAGATAAACATTGTAAATTAAATTAGACTATTGATAGGTGTTTTGGGTTAAAAATATTATTGGTGTTAAAATTAGTGCAATATTAAATGCATGGTGTGTGAAAAAGTAGTTAAAATATGAGTAGGTCATTTGTGATCATCATTTTTGGATGATGTTATGCCATGGTTTATATTAGTTTTCACATACATGCTTTAGTTTTTGTTACACAAGGTTTATATGTAAGTATGTTTCTATTAAAATGTATCATGAATAATAGTACACATATGATCTATGACAATCAACAAACCTTAATAATATAGTGGAACTCTAAAAGATAAATCCATTAAAGGCCTAAATAAAATCACATTATAGAGAAGATCATATAATAAGTGAACATGAAGCCTCATTAGGATCTACACTTGGGTGAATATGAGGTTGTTTTCATTTTTATTTTCATTGCTCTGACCATCATGCCATATCTTTAGGTCGATATTATATTCCATAGTATCCTCTAGCCCGTTGTGTCTCAACAAGATTATATCATCCTTGTTAATTCTTTCCTAATCACATGCCTTTGTATCTGAGTGTACACATGGGTTTGTATCCAAGGTCATAGCTTTTTTTAAATGGTAGTTTAGGAGGAGGTGGCAATTTATTTGTAGAGGTGTAACTTTTGAAATCACTTTCATGCATAAATGCCTCCTTTGAATCACTATATACCAAAAAGCGTTTTTTCGTAAATAGATGGATCCATACAAAGAGTTGGGATACCATAAATTTTAGGATCAAAATAACATTCGTTAACACCACAAGACATTAAGTCTACTGAAAACTAGTCATCACCTTATGAAGGATTTCATACATAATTTAGAGGATGATTTTGTGTAATACAATTGTTAGATGCATATATTCATTCACATTTGTTATGTAGTTGAGGATTGATTAGTATGAAACATAGCTTCTCTTTATACCAAAGTTTTACACATTGATACAATGTTTAAGGAACAACTTTTAGGGCATGTAATCACAAATACCTAAGAAAGAAATTGCAAGTTAATTTTAGACCATGACATGGAACACTGTGTCTTATTTACATGGTCCGACCTAAATTAGAAGAATAATAGTACCTATTCAAGATCTAGGCATATTATAAAATCCTCTAATATCGAGGTCTAATGGTTGTGTCTTTTACAAGTTTATTTTAATCATCTTAAAAATTCGTTAATATATATGTTAGGGCTATATCCATTGTCAACTAAAGATCGTTTAATGAATAGTTGGCCACACTTCACCATAATATGTAAAGGTATCACTTTTTTAAGAACCTTCTCGTATGGAATTTTATGATCATTAAACAACATAGTTCAATGTTCTCTGTGTCAAGTAGTCTCAATCAAATATGTTAGTAATTATGGAGTAGTATTAGACCCAACTCAGATTTTAGCTAAAGCCACGTGTATTATATCTCTATTAGAAAGTTTTTTAAACACTAAGTCGCATAGAGATATTTTGCAACCATTGAATAATACCAAATTCTAATGTTTTGGATGTTACTTGAGGTTCAAGAGGAAAAATAAGTGCATTATATGGTAAACCAGATGTGGAAAATTAAAATATTGACCTCTTACTAATATTTGATGATTATGCCACACAAGGTCACAATCATGTTAATTAGGGGCCACATGAAAGGTGGGCATAAGAGACAAATAACCACATTGATATAAAATGGATTAAAATCAAAACATAAATTAAGAGAGAACTATGACTTAAAAATGAGCAATGAAAGCACTACCAGAGTTCATGAAGGAAGTGTAAAACAAACAAGATGAATCAAACCATTGTAAAGCTCTATCACTTAAGTCTAATTGAAACCTTAATAATCAATAATGTATTATCTAAATGTTCATAATTATCAAGTAAATTTGATTTCACATATAAAGAGGCATATGTAGAACCACCATAATCATTATGTAAATTTATTCACTAATGCTCATAATGTCATTGTATGAGGAAAAAGAAGGTGTAACATCACTACTAACATCCACATATATAGCTAAGGATGTATCACTATGGGGTATGAAATCATTATGGGATATACGGGTGAAACAAAAAAATATAGGTAGAAAGTTAATCATCATGTATCATATCATCAAGCACGAGACATGATATGTTATCTAAAAGTATGATTTTAAATGTAATATCATCATGAGATGCTATAATGTCACATGTAGGTGAAAGAGGTAGAACTATATCATCTATGCTCATCCTACAAGGTGTATCATAAGGTCGATTTTTATTAGGTTTGTTACACTTCATTATCACAATCCATAAGATCATCATTAGGCTCATAGATAAATGACATAAGTGTATCTAATAGGCATGTATTGGCACTAATCAACTTCATGAAAGGGAGAGAATATGGAGATAATAAAGTAAGAAATCCATAAAACACATATCCACATCCTTAGTATAACATGTTATAAGAATATCATGGATAAAGGGATGATGTATAATGAAAGGGAAGAACCTATCAAAATCTTAAATATATGCATGCATATCAACAAAGGAGTAAGATCTACTTAAGGAATCATGGTAATATATAATTAGACTCTAATTAAAATGAATGAGAAAATATAAATCAAACCCTACAAAATCTAAAAAATAGATGATAACTCATAATTGTATCATATTTGAAAAACCCCCCAAAATGGTGAAAAACCATGGGAGGAAACTAGGTCATGTAAGAGTGGATAAATTCACCAAAATGTAAATGAAATGAAATCATTTTTTTAATGAAATTCACAAGACAAAGAAGTCTATGGCCCCTGAGATTATAAATGATAGAATAACCCCCAAAAGAAACCAACCAACAAACTCCAACCCCTACTTCTGATTGTTTACTATTTCTTTGCTATTCATGGTTAGTAATTTGTCATCTTCATAATTCGTTCCTCCTTGAACAAAGTAGTTAGAGATTAAACTTTTAGAGTATTAGAATAATTGATTCAAATGTCCTCATATGCCGAACATTTTATGATGTAATTCCATTATGCTTCCATTGACCTATGTGCAAAGACAATAAACCTTATCAACCCACTCCTCTTTGGGTGTTTTTCACCTCCCTATTTTGCACCCAAGATGGTGCAAACTTGTTGTAGGTTAATCAACTTTCTTTAACACTAATCTAGGCTAATCAAATGGAATATGCACACATAAGCATATATTATCCTATATTACTAATTTCCTATCGTGGGAGTGATAATTGAACAATTAAATGTTAAATTAGGAAAGTAAATGTGAAGAAGGATAATGACATAAGGATAAGGATAGAAGGGTGAGTGTTTAATATGCTCATTGATGCATTAAAATTTAAGTATCTTGGGAATGGAAATGATGTATGTTTGTCTATACTTTGTCTTAATATCTAAATAATTGATTTGCTTTGTGAAGGATCAACTTTGTGGGTTTGGGTCTTTTTTGTGTTCATGAATTTGGTCTTGCTCGCATAAATAATTTGGTTGACTATATACTATTGCTTCTTGATTCACCAAATTCACTATTCTTTGGTCTACTATCTAAATTGATGATTTTGATGAATACCTTTGGAGGATTATTGAATCACTAAAAAAGATCTTCAAGGCCAACTCTATAAAAGTTTGTTTTTATGATCTTGCAATTGATCAAAGATAACAAGTTTTAGTCATGTACATGATCTAGAATGGTAATGCAAAATTGTGTTGTTTAGTGCTGCAATATAAATGTTCCTAGCATGCTTTTGTAGATGATAGATTAGATAAGCTCGAATGAGATAAGACGATGAAATGAATGTAATTGAATGGCTTTAAATTAAAGGATATAATGATAAATCACATCAATATGTATTTAGTCAACTCTTAGATAGAAAATAATTGGTAAGAGTTGGTCAAAATCTCAAAATTTCAAAGGTTAGATCTATGATAAGGGAATTGATCTAGTGCTTTTGGAAATATCTTGGGATATGAAAATAATAAAATCAAGGTGAATAATGAATGTATGTTAAGTCAAATGACTGTATAGATGAAGATAATAAATGCTTAATTTGAATGAATATCTTAAAATAAAATGATATATAAATTAATTGAGGGTGAAATAATGTGTACAAATAGATGAATAAGAAGGGAAAAGAGCCCTACTTTAAGAAAATTATACCATTTATTCTCTCAAAAATGAACATAGGCATGGATACGCAAATTTCGCCGTTACAAGGAGGTGGCAGGCCTACTTAATTTCCTAGAATCGAGTTAATAGGTCCTTAATTACGATCACGTTTTGTTAATGCTTATATTCTAATCACTAAATTTCCGATGGCGAACGCAGGACGAGTCTTGTGCAATTCACGCTTGAATTCTCCATTTTTTATTGCACTGTTTTGTCTCGGAATACAGCGAAAACATATTTGAAAACCAGCGGGGACGGAGGAGGCGAGCCTACATTTTACCTTCAGAGGGCTAGAGAGGAAAAACTAGTGAGCTTAGTTCATCTAGTGCTCATGTTAATAATGCTCATTCTCACGCTCCTCCGATACATAAACATGTGGAACAAGGTATCTTCTCAACTCAATGCCCATTTATGTTATGTTAATTTCGCATAGAAGCCCAACTGTTGGGATTGTGGTGGGTCATAATGTGTTTAGGCTGTGATGCGTAAGCTTTTACGACCACCTTAATTTGTAGGCTTACAACAACTCTGAGGGCGGCTTTGTGGTTTTGCATGATTCTCTGTTGTAGACAACTTCAATCCGATCTCTTTACTCTCATTACATTCTGTTGGTTTTGAACATTTTAAGGGCACTTCAGATCATACCTCTACAAGGTACTTCACTTCTTAAAAAAATAGTTTTTCCAGTTTAATGTGTTTTATTAAGTCGTGTGTAGTAGGTTAATTGGAGCCGTTATCATTGGTTGTTATGATTCATTTTTTTGAGTTGGTCGGAGATTCACCGAGCTTCATCTGCAGTAGTCGTATCATTTGAGGGGCGATAGGTTTCTCAATTGCGAGTATTTACTTCCATTTTCAATCATTTTTGGAATGATATTTAGCTTTTTAAGTACTGGGTTGTCTGAATTTGCTGTTATTCGGGGTTCTTTGAGCACTTCTTCTTCTTCTTCTCTCCTTTTTAAAAGAAATCAGATAGTAATTTTTGAATCGATATCACTTGTAGACATTGAGACAACCCGATGAATTCCTTAATTTTTATAATTCAGTGTCAACCCTAATTAAGGGGTCTTTGGGACTTTCCATGTTTTTTTCTATTCTTCCTCTTTTTCGTTTTTCACTTCATTTGGCCGTCTTCAATCTTTACCCATCGGGGCTAGATGTATCTTTTTGGACCTTTCTTGACTGCATGGGTGATGGTATGCTATGATTCTAGGCAGTTCAGTTTTGATTTTGAATACACCCACTTTTTGTTTACCGTGCAAACTATTTAGGCGTAGCTTTTGTTAAGTTTTGTTGGCCTCAACTTCTAGCAAATTAGAGTACGACTGTTCTGATATGCTTCTAAGTGTTGGGTGATTTTAATGTGTAGGTATTTTGAAGAATTCTCTTGCGCATTACAAATTTGTGACATTAATTTCTGAGCATTCTAATCTCTGGAGAAGATAAGATGGCTAGGACTGGGAAAAGCTCTTCTGGATCAGTCAAAAACAAACAGGCATCCTCAAATACGCCATCAGAGATAAGGCCCAAATCTCCATTGCAGAAAGCTAATAATTCTGGTATTATATCTGGAAGGATGAGAGAAAGAAAACCGCAGACACATGCACAAACAATCTCCTCAGTTCTTACTAAGAAAAGAACAGGAGAATCATCCGAATTAAGAAATGTTTCCATAACAGAGGAGCAAAAATGTCTAAGCAATAGTAAAAGGACGAATACTAATACTGTAGCCGGGAAGTTAGTTAAAAGGTCTTTGCAGAAGGCCTCAAAATTGAATTTGATTAAGAATGAGAGTCAGAAAAGATCAAGAAAAAGTTCTGCTTTGAGATCTTTTACTGCAGGAAAATCTGAACGCCCACAACAAAGAAAGACTAGAAGGTCAAAATGGAAGAGTGATTCTAAAAACACGATGAAGGAAAAAGCTGAGGGAACGTGTAGTACAGAGGGGATGAAGAGGAGGCAGCAGAGAAGAAAGCAGAAGAAGAAGGTACAAAATGTTCCCCTGGATGAAGTGTTGCGTGTAAATAGAAGGATCAAATATCTATTCATCAAATTGAAACTGGAGCAGACCCTTATCGATGCATATTCTGGCGAGGGCTGGAAAGGCCAGAGGTTTGTTAAATGGAACTCCTCCATACATTGCAGAAATATGGGTCAAGGCCTTTAAATTTTTCTTTTTCAATTTCATTATGACAGCATTAATCTTGTTATGTACATGCGAGTAATTGCTTACTTATGTGAACAAATTACATAATGCATCTCCAATGCAAACATTTTTGCAGGCAGGACTTTTTTATTTATCAGTACACAACTTTATTACACGCCTCTAACTAGAGGAATGTTGGAAATCTACTAAAATGGCACAATATCAATTTGTTAGTATTTCTTTTAGCTATTGGAACTGTTAGGTAAAAATTCCATTACCACATTATAAATTTTGAGCTACGAGCTTGTCTTGTTTGAAACAATCTTACCCATTAGAATTAGATAATATTCTCCATCCCTGTCTCTGATTTGGGTTGATAGGCACTCCTGCTAAAACAAAATCCACTCCCACTTGAACACTTCATTATTTTGGTCTTTTAAGTTCCTATTCTTGAAGTTTTTCCACCAATTTTCTGAACTCCTAGCAGATCCTTTAAAAGAGAGAAAGGATGTCATAGCTAAAAATTATTAAGTTTTTCCCTGTGTTCCATTGGGATGTGTCCTTGGCCCTCAAACCCCCTCACCTGTCTCCAATGGCGTTTGGGCACAGTGGGACAGCAGGGGACATTCCCTAGCTGTCCCCAAAAATCTTCAAATCTTTGAAATGTTTCCAAAATTTGTTGCAGAAATAGAAAACATTGTGGAGATGTTTGTTCATCCTTGAAACAGTTGGGGTGTGTAATAACCACCTACTTTTTTTTTCTGAAATTTGGTTAGCTCGACTGTAAACAAGTGCACAACAACTTCTTTTTCACTTTCTGCTCACCCAGATCTTGGAAAAGGCAAGGTGAGAGCATACGGTGTTCTGGAATGCTACAAAATGAAATCAACTGCTGAAAGGAAAGGCTCAGGTGGCAAGCCAGTCAAACCTCTTATTCAATGAGATGCAAGCATTACAAGAAAGGTAAACCATCTGCTTATTCAGTGGGAATTACAATAGCACATCCACTTTTCAGTGGGAAAGCTTATTTAAATTGAAAAGTAAATATCAAGCTCTCGCCATTTATCCAGTGGGGGCGATTACAAACCACTTGTGTAGTGTGGTAAGTATCAGCATTGCCATTAACCAAATTATATTCACTGGCGGTACTACCAGCCATAATTACAATCAAGTACAATAAAGGAATGACTTTGGTGGTAAGACTATTCAAAGCACTACATCAATAGTTCATGAGCATTTTTATCATCAAATGAAGTGGTTAGCTACTAATATGAAACTAGTAATAACATTGCATTTATCATCTCCAAATCAATTCCATAGCATGAACAATCACCAAAAAGGACAACCAATCAATATACCTTGAAACACTAACGCTGGTATGATCATGACAAGTCTGGAAATCAAAATATAACAGTTGGCAGGTGACGTAGCAGGTCTAAAATGAGTGGATTGAGTTGTTACAGGTCTGATATATCACTGTTGCAGGTTAAACAGCCATAGGAAATTCACCCAAAACACCTTCCAAACGGCGAAGTCTACCTCTAATCGTCAAACATCATCAACAAGTACTTCCTACGCTATCAATTAGCACATAAAAGACCAAGAAAAGAGAGCGATTCAAGCCCAGAATCTCACGCCCAAGTTTGTGGGTGGTACAGCCAGCAAGATAGTTCTTCAAAAATCTTCAAACATTCATCACACTCTGCAAAAGTTAGACCAAATCACTCCAAAATATCAGCAAATTAAAAGACATCGAATACCTCAATCATGAAACCCCAAAAATTGAAACTCTATTGAGGCACGATGGTGATTCTTGAATGAAATCACATTAACTCTAACTAGGGATTGTCTTTCAAATCTGAAACTAGGAATCAAATGAAGGTTTTTGTCCTTAAAAAGATTGTCTTCCAAATTCGAAAATCACTGCCAAGGCTTCAAAATCCAATTATGATCATGTCATGATGTAATTGAGGTTGAGGGATGATGTAAAAAACTTTTGGAGAAAAAAATGGCAAATCAAAAGTATAAGATATTCTTAAACAATCCAGATTTAAATGGGAAAAAAATTGGAAAAAAACAGATTTTATAAAAAAAAAGGTAAAAAAAATTAGAAAATGAGACAAAAACTTCTTGTTGTTGAAATGTAAAGGAATTTCAATAGCATAGAGATATATAGAGCAAATAAAATTGAGAGTTTAGCCCATGAATTGTCAAATATAGGTTTTTGTGGTTTATGTCCATATCACCAATTACATTGCATTGCACAATGCATACTTCATAGTGCATAAATAATAACTAAATGCCAACATTTTTCAAATTTTCAATTACAATCTAGTTTGAATAATAATGACATTTGAATCTTTGATAGTATGATACTACATGATTGATTAATGATATTTTGATAGTGATAAAGATAATTGTCTAAGTTGCTAGTTTTGGTCTCTACTCCTAGACCTCCTCATTGTAACCAAGTTTGTTATGTGACAAGAGATCCCAATAACTAGTGGGGGTTTTGGGAGAGGAGATTGCAATGGGGTTGAGGGGCAATGCCCCTCATGGGAGTTTGGGGGCAACACCCCCATCCCTTGTGGGGGTCTGGGGGCAACACCCCAGTGGGGCTGAGGGGCAACAGTCCTTGTGTGGGTCTAGGGGCAATGTCCCTAGTGGGTTTGAGGGGCAATGCCCCTTGCGGGGTTCAATGGTAGAGCCCTTGGCATGTTCCCTGTAATGATACAAGGTGGCGTTCAGGGGTGGAGCCTTTGCCACCTAGCCCAAATTAAGGCCTTTGAAACCACACAAATCTTAATTGTGCATGCCATTTTCACAATTTATCACTTAAGAGCAAAATTAGGTATTTGAGACATTTTTGTTTTTAAAAATATCTAAAAAAATCTTGTTTTTTATTTATTTATTTGTTTGGGTGGCCCTTGGGTTCACCTTGGAGTGGCTTAGGTTCGCTGTGGGTTTGTTGAGAATTTGAATTGTAATTGTGCTTTGGAAGTGTGAAAATCCAAGATTCATATTCTTGTTTTTATTATTTATTTTAATTTTGAAATACTTGTTTAACACAACAACAACCAAGAAACGAAATTGTAGCAAACCGTAGGCTCGAGAAATCACAGCAAACCTATATGGGGAAAGAAAATCACATGAATTTGTCAGAGCCAACCATCGCAGAAAATGGAAAAAAGGGCGAAAATGTGCATGTATAAACCCTATTGACATGGGTGGATGAAATCTGACACATTTATTTTGCAAAAAATCATGATTAAATTGAAAAAAATTGGTAAAAAAAAATGGCTGTCAACAATTTATTTAAAAAAACATGTTTTTTACAGGGAAAAAATGGAAATATTGCTGTTTTGTGATTAATTTCCCAATTTCTGCTTCTATGGTTCATAACATTAATTTTTTTTTGTTAAACATATCATGACAGCATTATATCAGCAGTATAACATGATAGCATAATAACAGTAGTATAACATGATAGCATTATAACAGCAGCAATAAATATATCATGATAGCAGTATAACAGCAATTAAGTTAATCATGACAGCAACGACAGCAACAACAGTAGTATAACAACACTAAATGTATCATAATTCAGATTCATAGCTAATGATCTAAGTTATATAACAGTTAACACTAATAGCAATAATTTAGATTTCTGATTTCATCGTTCAAAAAGGTCTGAGACTTCAAAATTCTCAATATGGTATTAGAGTCTGTTACAAAAGAGATTAAAGGTGCGTTTGCCATGGTCTAGTACAATATGTTATTGTAATATTCCCCTCTGTTCTGAGTTTTCCTTTTTTTGTTTCAAATGTTTTCTGATATTTTTGTGTTTTTGCCAGGGAATGCAGGAAATACAAATATTTGCAAAATAAATAAACACCAAGAAAATGCATGAAATTAATAACCGAGATCTGATTATTGCTTTAAGAAACACACTAGAATCATACCCAAATTACATAATATGCAATATTGCAGGTCTGGAAATTGTTTGACCAGCAAACTGGAAACTCATAAATCTGGATGCCACCTCTAATTGCCTCCAAAAACCACCTCAAAACTGCTGCACAAATGTCTACCTGCCCTAGATGCCAACCAAGGAAGAGATAGCAAGACAAATCCCTAGGTGTTTAACCTTAGGAGTTCACATGCCCAACATGAGGTTGTACAACCTGCCTAGAAAACCACGTGCCAGCTGTTGTTTATTCAATCAGCAACAATGATCAGCAGCAATTTACATAATTTGATTTATTCTTCCCTTAAAGTCTGATTTAAATTGATCTTCTGAATTCAATGAAGCTCAATGATAACCGTTGAATGAGATTATCCTGTGAAGTGCCCTTGGGTGATCTTTCACACTTTCAAACACTGTCCTTTTCGAGGGATTTCGTCCTTAGAAAAGCTGAAGCTTTCAACCAGCAAACCCTTGCTCAATTCTTCTCAAAATTTGTGCAAATAACAATGAATGAGGAAAAAACATTAAGTGTGCTTTTTATATCTACTCCAAATCCCCACGTCCCACTTGGCCAAAAAACCTTCTTAATTATTATTTGCTTTTGTTGGCATTTAAATACATTTTTTTTGATGACATTTCATAAAGTTGACATTAAAATATAATACTTTATTTAAATGCCTCATATCACCCTTTAAATACTTTATAACGCCATATTATAGTCCTCAATAATAAATAATATTATTAAAGTTAAACTTAACTTTATTAATATAAATTAAACCGTCAACTCCATAAATAACACCAACGCTAACTCATGGGACTAAACCATCAACTTTTTCCAGATATAGGCGTGATGACAACTGACCATACCATGACTTTCTATAAATAATAACTATGAGCAATACAACCAAGTGACTTACTAAAAATAGTAAGTGTGGGGAAAAACGTCCAGAATGATCTCCAGAAGGCACACCACAAATAAGTTGAGACACTGAGCTGAAAAGTATTGAATAAACACCAAAGGGCTTGCTGAAGGACCAAAGATCACCCTCAAAGGGGTCCCCTAAACACCATGTTAGCCTATGGGGACCAATTGGTAGACTAACCACTACATCTGCCAATTGCCTAGGAAAAGGGGTCATTACAGTCTGCCCTCCCCAAGATTGCTTGTCCCCAAGCAATCCTCACCTGAATGCCCAGGCCTATCACTTGAATGCTGAAATCCCAAATTAGTTTGTAACTTTGTAGAATGCTCTACCAAAATCCCACTGCATCCATTGGACAATGATAGAGCTAGACTTGGCAGCTCTGTAGGTCACTCTTTGAAAAAGTAGCATTTTTCCAAGCATAGTGAATCCTGGATCCCACATCCCAACTGGAAGTTTGCCATACTCAACACCCGTTGACTTCCATTGCACTACTCTGATATAGTCTTCACCAAGTTGAGAGTGGTTAAGCAACTCATTGGGATCAATGGGAAGTATTGTGCACATTACACCAATCCTTGGATGCCAAATCTGAAAACAATCCTTATATAAATTGCGCACAAGGTTCTTCTCCACTTGCCATTTCTTGAATTCATTCATCCAAGAACACAAAATATTTTTGGGTGCAACAATTAGTGGTCTCTCATCTAGGTACTTAGTCAAAAAGCTCTGAAATAAGCCAATAACCTCATCATTCAAACTCCAAGTACTGTAGTGATAAACTTCATGTATCAAAGCCTTCCATGGGTGTAGTCCACCTGGATCCCATGGACAAATTGAGAGTTTGTCATTCCTGATTCTTGATGGCTCCTATTGCACCACTCTGATTACAATTGGAATGCCAAACCACCCAAACTTTGCTTCTTTATTATGTATCCCAACAACACGACCATCCTGTAGAAGCAACTCAAAATACCAGTAAGATTTGTCTCCTTCTTCCATAAAAGGAAACACAATATGCATATCGCTCAATGTAAACACTGCGGAATGCATTAGCAAGCTCCGTTGGGAATCTCGAACCAACACTAGGATCCCATACCTTAATTTCTTCCCACACAAATCAGGGGTCTCACAAAGCAAAACATGGAGAGATGAGTTTGCATCATCTTGCCAAACCTTCTCATCAAATCCAATTGACGAACACTCAGTATGCTCTACCCCAAAGTTATTTTCATGCTCAACCTTGGTGATAGTAGAACTATAGTTGTCATTGGATGATTCTTCATCATAGACTCTTTTCCTACTTTGTAGGGAGGAGAGTGAGTTAAAATTAACTCATCCACCTTCCTCTCTTCCACCAAGAACTTCCTTGCAAAATTGATGGCAAGGTCTCTATCGGAAAGCAAATGCAAGTAACTTGATTTTATGTCTTCAAGGGCGCGTTTGACTGCCTGCAAACTTGATGCCTTAACTCCTACCCTTGGACCCTCTTGTCCCTCTTCAAATTAATATTCCAAATGAGATATTCAATGAACTTGTCTGTCATATCAAAGCGAACTAAGGTTTGTTCAACCTCTATTCTTGCTGAATACTCATCCTTAAGTACCGATTCCAGAGGTGTATCACTTTGAAAATTACAAGCATTGCTTACCATAACCGTTTTTCCAAGGCTGCCTTTTGCGCTCTTCTGTGAACATTTCTCCTCCAATCTCAAGATTTTAGACTCTTGATGTACTCCCAACCCATCATCTGTTGTTTTTATGTGATCAGATTAAATACACAGAAAATAATTCAAAAACAGAGACAATAACGCAGCAGTTACCCTGGGAAAACCCTCCTCTTGAGGGAGAAAAACCCAGCAACAAAGATCTCTCTTATATATAAAGCAATGACAACAGATCACTTTACAATTAGGTCTAACTCAAGACCAATATTCAGCACAGAAGTTTGCATTAGCAAATATCAAACTTGGCACTTCAAATTCTGGCAGTATGAGAGTTCACAATCTGTCCTAAATCAATTCGCAATGTGATATTGAGGTACTGAGAGGAACTTACGCTTGACAGAGCATAGACCTAAAGAAGATCGCACCTGGCAGAGACAGAATATAGATCTACAGCAATTCACCCCTGCATGAACTTTACTCTGTGAGATGTTCGCTCTTTTATATGATCGCACTGCACTGTGTGATATACTCGCCCTTTAATCATTCGCACTTGATCATATATTTGCACTTTATCATCTGGTCTGTTCGCACTTTTATCATCAGATCTGTTCGCACTTTATCATCTGATCTGTTCGCACTTTTATCATCTGGTCTATTCGCACTTTTATCATCAGATCTGTTCGAACTTTATGATGCAAGACTAATGGTAATAACTGAACTCCACTCAAAAAAATGATTACAATGGACAGAGCAAGGTGTATATATACAAATGAATGGGAGAGACAAATCCTTCATGTCGGCCTCTTAAGAAATCGCTTATCTTCTTAATGAAGGTCGGCCTTGAAATATATTAAATGACTTCTAATAAATAAACAAGATGAATTCGTATCATGTCGGCCATCATGTAAAATGAAGATAATACAAAACAATGAATATAAATTAAATAGCCAACGGCTATCATTTAATTTATGTTCCCACAATAGAGCTGAGCTGGAAGGAACGAACGAAGCTGCTATATCATTAACATCATCAACATATGGAATTATCATGGTGTGGAGAGTGCTAGAATCTCCATGCGAAACCTCATCCATATCCATGGCTTGAGCCTCCAATGGGCTCTCAGGTAACTCATGATCCACATGAAGCAAACTATAAGTACAAATAGAAATTTCAGAATCATACCCCTCATCACGCCCATGCAAATTCGAATGCTCCTCATGCTTAACCACCACAAGGGACTCTTCACTCAAATTTTGAGTGCGAATGATATAAGACTTCATACTACTATCTTCTTCATGTGTTATGGCTGCCATAGATGTCTGAACTATTGCTGTGGATGATAAAGAATGAGTCAAACTAAATTCTACACAAAGCTCATCAATTTGAATTTCTGCTTCTTGAAGGACCACTTGAGAAGGAACCCCTAGTGTTCATAAGCTCCAAGGTAAGATGGTCAACTTTTGCCTCTTTCCCTCTCAATGCATTTGAATATATTTCAGTGAGGTTGAGGAAATGGTCACGATCTGAAAGAAGATGTAAATAGTCTGATTTCATTGCCACTAGGCCTTCTTTGATTACCTATAAACTAGCACGAGAAGATTCTTCTTCAATACCTTTTTGTCCTCTCTCAAGTTGAGCCTTCCAAAGGTGATCTTCAATTAGTTTGTGAATTCTATCATACTATGTCAACGCTGCAACAATCTTATCTTCATTAACCTTCATTTGGTTCTCCAAATTATGTGGACTATTGGCCTTATGAACAACTTCCGCTTCACATGAAGAATCATTAAATTGGTTTTGAAGTATTTGAGTCACACAAGTGTGTTCTTCTATGTCATCATCCTTGCACACTTGCTAATTTGGAACTAGGGCAGCACTAGTCCCACACACATAATCATCTTCAATACCATCATTAGGTGTTATAACACAAGAGGGCTCAATTTGCCCTTTGTGTTCATCATCCAACTCAGCTAACTCATTGGATGATATCATGCATTTTTCATGTAGAGAAAGTGGGACAGCGTTAAGAGTCACACATGGAACCGTCAAAAGGAACCAATTCTTAACAAGATTTATCAATCACAATCTCCAAATCACCCACTAGGAGACTTGTGTATCCTTTACCTGTAACATCAATTAATTCCCTTTCCTTGCAGCCCAAAGTGTCTTCCTGTTGGAAAAACACTACGTTGGTTCCATCTTCCTCATTGAACCCACATATGTGATTAGGAGTCCAATCCTCTACCTGTAAAGACACAGGTACATCCAAGGAGTCATCCTTGAAATCAAATGTAGCACTGTGATCATCAGATGATTTGGAAACTCCACCATATCCGCTCACATTTGGTCCATCACTAGGTGCTGATCCATGGGGTGCACCATACCGAAATGTGAACTCATTGCCTGCTGCAACATCTTCCCCATGACTGAAAATTATCCCTGCAAGTGAAGATTGCTCTTCAGATGTGGCTGCAATAGATGATTGACTTCCTATTTTGCTTTCCTCATTACTTGCCACTACCCCTTGACCAATGCAATACTGCTGATCAAGCTCCTCGGAAATACTTGTAAGCTGCAACTTATATTGAGGCAATTCATCTTCCTTATCCCAATGTTTAGGTTTTTCAACCATCCTTAAATAATAAATATGCTTTTTTCATGTTAGGGTCCTTCATTAGCATGTACAAATCCTGCATCAGCTCAAACATAGATTTATTTGTAGCCATCTTTAACTTTGTTCTGAATTTTTATGATTCACCCAACAAGATGGCAGGATAAATTGTGCTCTGATACCATTGTAATATTCCCCCTGTTCTGAGTTTTCTTTTTTTTTTTGCTTCAAATGTTTTCTGATTTTTTTTGTGTTTTTGCCAAGGAATGTAGGAAATACAAATATTTGTAAAATAAATAAACACCAAGCAAATGCATGAAATTAATAACCCAAATTTGATTATTGCTTTAGGAAACACACTAGAATCATACCCAAATTACATAATATGCAATATTGCAGGTTTGGAAATTGTTTGATCAGCAAACTGGACACTCATAAATCTGGACGCCACCTCCAACTGCCTCCAAAAACCACCTCGAAACTGCTGCACAAATGTCTACTTGCCCTAGACGCCAACCAAGGAGGAGATTGCAAGACAAATCCCTAGTCGTTCAACCCTAGGAATTCACACGCCCAGCATGAGGTTGTCTGGCCTGCCTAGAAAACCACGTGCCAACTGTTGTTTATTTAATCAGCAACAATGATCAGCAGCAATTTACATAATCTGATTTATTCTTCCCTTAAAGTCTGATTTAAATTGATCTTCTGAATTCAATGAAGCTCAATGATAACCCCTGAATGAGATTATCCTATGAAGTGCCCTTGGGTGATCTTTCACACCTGCAAACACTGTCCTTTTCGAGGGATTTCGTCCTCAAAAAAGCTGAAGCTTTCAACTAGCAAACCCTTGCTTAGTTCTTCTCAAAAATTGTCCAAATAACAATGAATGAGGAAAAAACATTAAGTGTGCTTTTTATATCTACTCCAAATCCCCACGTCGCACTTGGTCAAACAACCTTCTTAATTATTATTTGCTTTTATTGGCATTTAAATAAATTTGCTTTTGATGACATTTCATAAAGTTGACATTAAAATATAAATCTTTATTTAAATGCCTCGTATCACCCTTTAAACACCTTATAACGCCATATTATAAAGCCATCAATAAGAATTGTGTATGCTTTTGAGTCGGCAAGGAAAACGCTGCAGAAATGGAAAATTGGAGCCATACAAACTTGAAATTGGAACAAACTGATGGGAATCTTGTTTTGCAATCTTGGATTTACAACCATGGCGACAACAGTAGCTGAATATGAGGCTTGATTTGCAAGATTATTGGTCGTTGCTGCCCATTTGGTCTCTTCACAAGCTAGTTTGGAAAGAAAAGAGGATAGAACCTATGTGTAATCTAAATATAACATGCAAAATGATGGAATGTGGAAATTTCAAAACTTTGAAGTCTTATGTTGTGTAATAAGTGCACTGAGTATCCACATACCCCTAGTTAAATTTACTACCTGTATCATCTAAGATTCTAATATTAATGCTGTATGAACTCATACCTTTTTGGAATCACCTATGTTCATGTTTCATTTGCATTCACTTTTCTATTAAGCTTCACATATGCAAATACTTGCAATTATGAACTCTTGAATGGTGGTACCACTGGAGTGATTTAGGGGATTGTTTGCTTTTCAGTCGGGAGAAAATCAGGCCAGAGAAGGAGTTGCAGAGGGCTGAAAGCCAAATTCTGAAATGCAAGCTTGGAATTCGTGAAGCTGTGCATCAGCTTGATCTGTTAGGCTCAGAGGGACGAATTGCTGATGCTGTTGTTGATCCAGAAGGACGTGTATTTCATGAACATGTATGTAGGGTCTGACCTTGCTTTGCGTGCTATCAGAAGCAAGACTTGGACATTATTGTTCTATTGTCGAGGATATTTCTTTGTTTCTTCATGATATGGTGCATTAGAATGAACAATAGCATGATTTTTCCATATGGAGTAAATATATTGTTTTTTACAATTTATTCTTGAGATTTTGGCTTCAGAGATGTCTGTCATGCACTACTTCCTCTATTTTACCTTGATTCACAGATTTTTTGTGCAAAATGCAAAACGCAAGATACTTTCCCAGACAATGACATAATATTATGCGACGGAGCTTGCAACCGCGGCTTTCATCAAAAATGTCTGGATCCACCTTTGGCTACTGAAAATAGTAAGTGAATTTTTAATTGTTTTGCTAACCATTTCTGATCTGATTCTTTTTTATTTGTTCTAATTTTTAATAATTTACGAGGAAATTGTATGTTTATTTGAATTTCTTAACTAGCAAGAGAATCACTTTATAATGTAAAATATTATGAAACCCTTAAGAGCAATTGGAGTTAGTATGGGAATCATAGGGATACTATTATAAAAAAGAAAGTATCATATGTATGTCAAATTGTTTTTTTATCATTGACAGGCAAATTAACTCTGAAAATGTTATTATTCTTCTGGTACCACCACATGCATGCTCTATGGAAGGCTAACTAGTCTCCATTTGTAAGTTATTAGTCAAGTTTTTCATGATGGCTGTTTAAATACATCTATGGTGATGAACTAGCTTCATTAATCTTATTAGTTGTTCTGCTGAAGTAATTTCTCATCTGATTACTGTTTGTAAGTTCATTATAAGAACTATGAATTCCAGCAGTATAGGAATTGTTACTTTGTAGATGCATGCATTGTGCTTGAGTTCCAGGGCATTTTAAGTAATAGATGATGTTCAGTATTTCTTGAATGTACTTTTCCTTAGATCATACTTAGTTAGGGTATAGTCAATGACTTAATGCAGATCATTTGTTGAGTATCTTTGTTTTTGTCAGTTCCTCCTGGAGATCAGGGTTGGCTTTGTAAAGTTTGCGAGTGTAAGTTGGAGGCACTAGAAGCCATCAATGCTCATTTGGGCACGCAGTTTACAGTTGAAAATAGCTGGGAGGTGAGTAGCAAAGAAACAGATTTTTAAGGATGCTATGAATATCCTAAGCAAATGGATTGCAATTTGCATGCAATGTAATATCCATCGTACATGTATATTTCTATTCTATGTTCATGTTTTGAATGTTTTATGAATTTTGTGGATACATGTTCAATATGTTCAGGAAATTTTTGACGAAGCAGCCAAAGTTGCTAATGGGGAAAATATGCCTGTTGGAATTGGCGAAGACTGGCCATCTGATGACTCAGAAGACGATGATTATGATCCAGAGAAGCAAGAAAACAGGAATGAAACAGGCTACGAGAATGATACAAATAATTCTGAACGTTCATGTGGAAGCTCAGATTCTTCTGACACAAGTGACAATGTATCAGAAGCCTCCTTAATAGATGATCTAAATGGATACATCTCTAAGGGAAAGAAGAGGTGCAGATACACTGATGAGGAAAATGAAGATTTTCCAATTTGTTTGGATTCTGATGTGAATGGTGGTCCAGAATTTTCAGTTTCAGGGAGAAGACAACGGAAAGATGTTGATTATAAAAAGTTGAATGATGTAAGTGAAAAGTCGCAATCACTATTTTTTTGTATTTAGAGACAACAAAGGATCAGTTATGATGTAAATAGCTGTACTTAAGATTTTCTTTTGAAGATTTAAGGTTTTTTAATTTGCTTAAGCTTAGGTTTTGCATAATCTCATCAAAAGAAAAGTTTTCTATTATTGACCTTTCTGATATCTTGTTAATTGCTTGGTGCTTGAATTTCTCCTGTGAATTGCAAGTGATGATAGTTCCTCTGTGATCCTTAAACGTTCTAGACAGAAGTTAGTTTTAGTTTAGCTAGCACCAAGTAGTTAAATATTTACAAGGATCTTCAATATAAACAGAATACCACTAAGCTAAAGGCTATTATAGATTCAAACATATTTAGTTCTCCTCTGGAGTATACCAGCCACCTTCACTCTGCAAAACTTGGTGTTCATCTTTTAGATTGTGTAAATGGGATTTATACGTAAGATTTGTAATCGATCATGTCATTGTAGAGACATAGTGGACACCATGTGGATATGCTTGTATACACATCATAAACTCCTTTTGGTGCAAATCTTTCTTCCTATGACACGTGATTAGGACTGTCTTCAAACTCAAGGTTCCTGACAAGGCAATGGGCATAAAATGAGAAGGCAAAACATTATGGTAGAAGCTGTATAGTAGTAAGCTTAATTTATTATTCCCTTGATGGTATAATGTGGATGTATGAAACAATGAACATCAGAACTTTTACTTCACATGCCAAAATACAAGGCAACCGACTAGTTAACATGAAACCTCAACATTGATTGGATTTAAATGGGGGAAATAGATTCAGGACGAGTGTGATGATTCAGTGAATCATTTGGAAATTTGTAACCTAGTTGCTAGGATGGACTAAGTTTATGCATAGATGTATTCCCAATATTTGTTTTAGAGCTTTATATATATATATATACATATATATAGCTGTCTCCAAAATTTAGAAAAATATTTGCCATCCTTGAAACTGTGTCCCCCTGTCCCAGAAAGTTGAGAAGCATTGGTAGCAGTAGAAAATTTCTAAATGTGACATCAATGGCGAGGCACCACTTGTTCATTGAAATGCACTACCCAATGAATTTTTAGTTTTACCAAGGCTATGATATACAAACAAAATTAAAACAACTTTCCATAGGGAGCACCAAGTAAGAGTGAGTAACTATTTTTGGATCCTAAGATGTTAGTAGGAAGAATGGAGCTCATCTATTTAAGTATAAAGTTTTTTGCATGTGGTGGGATAAGGGAAATGAAGAGAAACAACATGGGGTGGGAAATTTTGTGGTTTATTATAGTGAGCTTTTGAGGTAGTGGGAAATGTTTGTGATGGTGGTGGCATTTAGTGATGTGGTGGCTAGGACAAGAATAGGAGGACATTAATGAGGGTTCCCGTTCCTTGGGATGTTACAAGGACATTAGGGATGTTCTAGTGTCTTGTTGGGGTCCTCCATGTGATGGTGTGGAGATGTCCCTCGTGTTGAGGAGGCATCCCTTGGATGTGCCCAAAAATAAGGAGAAAAGGGGAACGAGGGTTGGCTTGTCTTTATATTGTTCGCAAAGGAGCTAGGATGGCTTAATATTTTCTTGAATGAATCTACTCAACATATGTCATGATGCTAGACAAAGCATAGAGGCAGTTCTTAAAGTAGATGATGGTAAATATTGAATTTCTCAAAGTAATGATGTGTGAGGATGGTCTCCATGGCCCTACAAATGTAGCTACCTTACAAAAAGTATTGCATATGAATTTGAAGAAGCACACTAGCAAAAGGAAGCTTTAGGGTTTGGTCTCACACTAGTTCATGGTTAGCATCATAAGCATTATTTCATGTAAGTAATAATGTCCTATCTTGTATATATTTTTGTTATGTCTTTGTGCACTAACGCTTGTTGGTCAAGATGAAGTGTGCTTTGTCTTTGTCTCCTCTTTGTGCTCCTTTTGTTGTTTGCTCTTGGAGGTTTGTTATGCTTGCAAGAGACATTTGTCTTCAACCAGAGCTAGTGTTGGGACTTAGTTTGACATTTGCTAAACTTTGCTTAAGCCCCAACTTCTTTGTGCATTTAGGTATTATTTTGGCCATTATTGATAATCAATCTAAGATATTCGTGTATGGTTCTCAATTTATCAAATTTGCCTAATTATTGTTGTCCTTCATCCTCCATGTGCCTAACATATGTTGGAAGTTGCCAAAATCTGAGAAAAGTCTAAGTTGGGTGTTTTTTGGTCATTATCTATTTGTTTTACTATGTTGCAAATTTTTGATGCGGAACCATATATTTCCTACTCGACCAATATCTTGATCCTATGTCCTATTTCGCATGAGAGTCTCGCAATGCCAATTCACTCCTTTCCTTCCTTTCACTTCTCTTCATTCCACCTCATTTGCGGATTCTCAAGTCAGATCCATATATTTTTTCCACCTTATACTAGGAAACTGTTTACACTCTTAAAATTGCGTGTAATTTTTAATTAGGCTGAATTTTTAGGGTATTTACAACCAAAGAGCCAATATAGACAAAACCAAGACCTTGACAAGCCCCCAGGATAAACAGGAGAACATCTGGTAGTAACACCAACCCTTTTCCAAAACTTGACAATGGGAAATACAATATACCAAATATTTTCACATAAAAAGGGTTGTGGCACTACTGCTTTCTTCCTAAAAAGGTTGTCAATAGCAAGATGGGAATCTACTAGAAATTAGTCTCAAGTAGTTTGACTAATCTCTAACAGTCAGTAAAACACAATCATAGAGTGGTTAGTCCATATTCATTTCTGGATATAGCCATTACAAAATAGAGGTAGGTTAGCTATCATGGTATATTCCTTAGTTCCCTGCATTTGTGCCTTTAACTGGTATTGATTTAAAGAAGCCCTTTGGCCATTGTTTACCTTGGTGGGTCTTGAAATTGCTGCACACACTTCTAGAGGGATCTATCCAATTCAAGGCCAAGGATATGTCATTCCTAAGGTAGATAGACCGGCTCAACAACAAAAACAAAGAATGAGAGATGATAGGACAATTGCTGAGAGTGGATAATCTCTCCTTCACTTTGAGATCCTAGAGAGTATTCCTAGAGGTAATCTTAAGCAAGATTTGATTACAATTGAAGATTTACAAACTAAAACAACTACAAATGTACGCCTGGTCCCAAAAGTTATCACTAGACTAAGGACTAACCTACTACACATATAACTATTAGAATAATATCTTTCTATTTATGTCGTAATGGTCATCTCGTCGTTGCTTTTTCTAACTTAACGATTGTTTCTTTTAGAAACATCGTATCTTGTACTCTATATAAGGAACTCTCGTTCCTCTTGATTAATATAGAACAACATCGATTCTGTAACATGGTATCAGAACCATTTAAAATTCGAAATTTTTTCAAGAGAAAATTTTCTTTTGTTTTTGGAAAATTTCTAGAAATTTTCGAATCTGGTCGTGTTGGGATTGAAGCTCGTTTTCTTTTGAGGATTGATCGTGAGTTTATCTGCTTATTATCAAAACCACGTCGGGAGTTGTTGCTTGTATTTGAATGTCGTCGGTTCTTTGCCCTAGCCTGTGGATGAACTTATGCTCGTGTCGATGTCTTTGTGGCAGCCCGTGATCATTCTATCCTTTGGCCGCACGTTTTTTTCGTGCTAGGTTTGCTACCTTTTTCGTCACATCCTAGACATGTTTTTCGTCTCCCCACTGATCGTGTGATTTTTGTCTTTTTTTTAAGACGTGATTTTGTTTGTGGGCGTGACTTCCGCCTCTACACGCAACCTGGGATTTTGTTCCTCTGTGACGATGTTCTAGCAATGAGATTTTAGCCCGCGTTCTCAGTTCTTTTGGTCGCGGATTTCTTGTCTTCTTCAGCCTGCGTTTTTTTTTCTGACGGCTCTCTCTGTTTTCATTGGCGTCTCAATGGCGGTGTTTTCTTCAACTCGCGACGCCTGCAACTAAAGTTCTCAGATTTTTGGCGTGGTTTTTGGAGATTTTCCAGACTGCATTTTTTTTTTCTCTCAGAATTTTTCCAGTTTCACCGACTAGGGTTTTTAAAAATCCTTTGCTTTTCTTGGTCGGATTAAAATTCTAAGAGCAGATTCTTCTGGGTTTCTTGAGATCTCAACTGGGTTGTCTTTAGATTTTTTTGGGTACCTTTCATCTGCGGCTAGAGTTTTCACGAACACTTTGTTTTTCAAGCCGACAATCGATGTTCTGGGTTTTTAAATATTTTTTTGTCCCGTAAAAGAAAAAAAAATCTGTCTTCTGGGTTGTAAACTTCCAAGAGGGTTTATAATTTTCTCCTCAAAAATTAAGAGTTTTTTCTCCTGTATACCCTTTTTAGGTTTCTGTCATTTGGAAGGGCTCTCTAGTTTTTACCGTTTTTTTCCGAAAAAAAGATGATTTGTAATCTTGGGTTTGGCGATTTTTTCCTCAAAAATCATGGTTTGGTGCAGTCAGTTTTTTGGTCGTAGCTGGGGCGAATATCTGCACATCTGGCTTCTTGCAGTCTATTCTGGGGCGTCATGTCCATCTGCAGAAGATTGGAGGGTTTGCAGATTTTTCTTCAAAATCGTAGCAGTTGTTCTCGGTATGTCTCTGGTTACAGGGAGGGACAGTTCTTCAACTTCAGGTTGGACGGTTGGTGTTGTTATTTCCAGAAGTTCTGCAGTTTTTGGGAGGGTTGGTGGCATACTCATCTCAAATGGCAGAGTCAGTGGCAGACTCTTGTCTTTTGTTGCAACAACGTTCTAAGAAGAAGGGGCTACCCTTCTTTGTTCTCTCTGGGTAGTTAGAATGATAACCATTAAGGGAGGGTATTAGAATAATATCTTTCTATTTATGTCGTAATGTTCATCTCGTCGTTGCTTTTTCTAACTTAACGATTGTTTCTTTTAGAAACATCGTATCTTGTACTCTATATAAGGAACTCTCGTTCCTCTTGATTAATATAGAACAACATCGATTCTGTAACAATAACCTCTATTAAGCTGATCAAGACATCATTGCAAAACTGCAAGATGTAGGTATCTGATGCAACACACAAGAGAGCAACAATTTCACCTCTGAAAATTTTGAATGCATAATGAAAAACACAACAAATAAGAAATCTGAAATTTTATTTCAATTAATAATGTCTGCAACAACATTGATATACAATAACTTCCATATATGGCAAACTATGTCAATCTTGCAACACCAACCTACAGGCATACACAAGCAAACTTCATTTTCATTGGAAAACTTCTACAGACAACCAAAAATTTGATCATTGCCCTCTTTGAACAGCAAAAAGTACCTGCAACACACCTCAAATGATATCAAATCCTCCTTCCCTCGAAACAATTACCATTTTCACACATTCTTCTCATTCTTTTCCTATCAAAAACCTCTTTAATTCGTATGCAACAAAAATCCCATCATATTCAGCATATCACTGCTCCCTCACTACAATGAATATTCCGAAATGGTTTCTGGGTTTTTTGCTCCTCCTTCTCAGCTTTCTAGAACATTTTGAATTTCTCGATTTCATTAAGAAATGTGAAAGTTATGGCTGTTTTACGGAGACTGGTTCTCTCAAATACGACTTCAGGCCATCTTCCTCTACCATGCTAGTCCAACTTCCAGAATGCTCATTACTCCTTCCTAGATGTGGGTTTTCCTCTTTTAGGTATGTGCATTCAATTGTAATTCAAAATTGGTCTTCTTGCCTCACAACCCACTCTCTCCACTTCCCCAACGCCTTGCATTCCAATCTTCCAACAAAAATGCCATTTCAAATTTTTGAATGGAGTTACAATTTTACAATAAATGCCCACTCATAGGCTTGGGCATGGAAGTTTGCCTTTTTGGCAAATTAACACTTTTCAAACATTTTTAAAACAATTAAAAAGTGAATTAATTAATTAATTGATTTTTTTTCACAATCCCGACATCAAACTTTACTATGCTAGAGGAGTTGAGGATTTAAAATAAATGTGCTTGCAAGAAAAATCAAAACAAAACACAAACATAAAAATTTTAATTTTTTTGGTTGTGCAGGATTGTCTGTGCACCCGGATGCTCCTGCATCAGTATCCAGGGCATGATTCTCTTAAGGTGAAATCCTTCGAGGCTCGTTGGAGATGTTTCTCTAGTTAAAATGTTGAATCTTGAAATGCATACAAATCTACTTCCTACTTCTACACTACTGGTTAAGGATATTGTTCATTTTAATATGCGTGGAGGATCAAACTCTTTTAAGACTAGTACCTTATAATGAGTTACAAAGTGACAATCAACCAAAAGACACATAAAAATGACAAAAAATATATAATAGTAATAACCGAACATGCTTAATAATCCCTCTCCAAACTTCTAAAAATTTACATGCAATAAGATATGACCATTACACACAATGTCTATAATTTATTAAATTGTTGTGACACTTATCAAATCAATATTACATTCACACCAACAAATGTGGTGAGAAAAAACCCTAAGCTAAGAAGACACTATCACACTTCATCACTTGGAAATCTTCTTAAAGATCCACAACTGGCCAAGGAAATATTAAGTTAGAAATATCTCCTATAGGATAGCTATTGTTAGATTTAATGATCAGATTAATAGCACAGAAAATTAATTAAAAAATTAACTCAAGAACACAGCAGATACCCTGGGAAAACCCTCCTCTTGAGGGAGAAAAACCCAGCAACAATATATCACTTATATATTGAATCTCAACAAAGAAAGTCTCCTTTTACAATAGGCCGATATGAAGGCCAAATATAAGCACCAATGAATGATGCAACACAGCCAACTCAAGATAACAATTCGTTGATACAAAATTCAGTCTCAATAGATATCGAACTGCCTTGAAGAATTCGCACTTGATGAAGGATAAACAATAAGCAATCTGAAAAAATAACAATGAAGCTTCCATCGGTTATATATACAATATAGAGGGAGAGGTTATGTCTCTCCAAAGCATCATGTCGGCCTCCTTGAATCATCACGTCTTCAAAGAAGTCGGCTGTCTTGAAAATCGCGCCTCCTCATAATTCATATCAAGGTCGGCCTTGATAATAATCGTGCCTCTTCATTATAATTTATTTGCCTTAACAAATAGATATGTCTTTTAATAATCGTGCCTCTTGGAGTCTTGCTAAATTAAATAGCCTAGGGCTATATTTAATTTATTGCAAATAGGAGATCGCTGGAAGCAGCCCGACGCTGCTTATAATATCAACACTCTCTCTCAGCTAGGGATGATAGTTCTAGCTGCACAAGACATATCACCTCATTGTGATGTCTACCACATGGCTACAACCATATGTGAAAAGAGGAATATCACCTCAGTGTGATATCAGATATCACCTCAACATGATATCAACCATAATGGCTACAACCATATGTGAAAAGAGGAATATCACCTCAACATGATATCAACCATAATGGCTACAACCATATGTGAAAAGAGGAATATCACCTTAGTGTGATATCAGATATCACCTCAACATGATATCAACCATAATGGCTACAACCATGTATGGTATGTACAAGTGTTCATCACTTGCGTGATGTTGTCACCTCAACATGACTTTCACCATGGCTCTCCCAGAGGGTGAAACACAAGTACAAAAAAAATCATCACGGACTCTCTCACGTGATGCTGTCATGGAGTCACACACATGACATCCACCATGGCTCTCCCAGAGGGTGGAATCAAGGGATTTCACCTCGAACTTCTCTTATAGAGAAGAACTCATTAATCAAGGAATTTCACCTCGAACTTCTCTCACAGAGAAGAACTCGTTATCAAAGGATTTCACCTCGAACTTCTCTCACTGAGAAGAACTCATTACAAAGGATCACTGATATGAGACTCTTTCTCAGTTAAGGCTGGATTCTCCACCATACCAAGCTTATCTCGAAAGTACACAAACTTTATTCTGGAGAGAGGCTTGGTGAGAATGTCTGCCGTTTGCTCATCGATGCTGATATACCTCAACTGTATAGCCTTCCTCAATACCATATCTCGATATAGTGGTATTTGATCTCAACATGCTTGGTTCTGTCATGAAACACAGGATTGATTGAAGCTTCACACAACTCTGGTTATCACAATGAATGATAGTAGGCTCCATTGATTGTCCAAACAATCCTGCAAGGAGCTTACGAAGCCACTGCTTCCCGAGCTGCCATACAAGCTGCAATATATTCGCCTCTGTTGTACTCAATGCTACAGATGACTGCTTCCTGCTGCACTAGGAAATCATAGCAGATCCCAAACTGAAGCAACATCCAAAGGTGCTCTTCCGATCTGTGACACACCTTGCCCAATCAGAATCATTATAACCATGCAGCTCCAAGTCCGCATTTGAAGAATATCTCAACCCATATCCAACTGTGCCACGCAAGTATCTCAGGATATGTTTAGCTGCAACAAGATGTATCTGTCTCGGTTCACACATGAACTGACTAAGTGCACTCACAGCATAATAAATATTTGGTCTAGTGTTAACTAGATACATCAAGGACCCAATCAGCTGTCTCTACATTGTAGGATCCACCAAGTCTGAACTAGCTTGCAGCCTCCTTCAATTTATGTAGGTTGGTTTCCATAGGTGTAAACATGGATTTGCAATCCATCATACCAAACCTCTTAAGTATATCAATGGTGTACTTCCCTTGATTTAGAATCATCTCATCTGGTTTCTGCCAGACTTTTAAGCCAAGGAAGTAATGCATAAGCCCAAGGTCTTTTATCTCAAACTCAAAGGCCAACTCTTTCTTACATTTGATGATTAAGTGCTCTTCTCCAGTAAGAATCAAATCATCAACATATAAAACCAAAATCAATGCATCACCATCAATTACCTTAAAGTATAGATTAGAGTCAGCATCATTCTTCAAGAAGCCCAAACTTGACAGATAACGATCAATTCTTTCGTACCATGCGTGAGGGGCCTGCTTAAGACCATACAAGGCCTTCTTCAGCCTGCAAACATGAGACTCCTTACCATGTACCTCAAACCCATCAGGTTGCTCGATATAAACTTCTTCCTTGATCACACCATTTAGAAAAGTTGTCTTCACATCCATTTGATGAATCTTCCATCCTCTAGATGCAACAATGGCAATGATGGTTTTGATAGAAGTATAGTGAGCAACAGGAGCAAATGTTTCTTCATAATCAACTCCCTTTTTCTGTGAAAACCCTCGAGCCACGAATCTTGCCTTGTACTTCTCAATGTTCCCATCAGTTGCATACTTGATCTTGAAGAGCCATTTCGAAAATACCACAGATTTGCCTTCGGGTCTAGGAACAATGTCCCAAACATCATTCTTGAGAATTGATTGGTACTCCTCTGACATAGCATCTTTCCAAACCTGTTGACTGGAAGCTTCCTCTACACTAGAAGGCTCAAACTCTATAATCTAACTCATCAAGGCAACATAATTGGAGAACTTATGTGGCCTTTTACTTTCTTTGAATGTACCTCTCGGAGCTGCGAACCTTTCAGCCTCTTGCATAGTTTGCCTGGCCCACAAAGGTCTTTTTCTCCCAATTATAATGTTAGTAGGCCCATTAGTAGGTTCCAAGGGTTCAATAGGATCAATGTCTTCCTTTGGTTCTGAAGTCTCCCTCTGTATCTTAGGAGTATGGTCAACTTCCATATCCTGAGGAGACTCTTCATTGTCAATCTCCACATGAGTTCCCTTGGATCTTCTGAATGCAACATCTACCTTGAATGTGACATCCCTACTGATCTCGATCAACTTCTGACCTGGAATGTATAGCCTGTAGGCTTTTGATGTCTCACTGTAGCCCACAAATATTCCCTTCTTGCTAGAAGGCTCCAACTTTGTCTCTTTTCCTTTGGAACATGAACATAGACAGGACATCCAAAGATCCTTAAATGACTAACCTCTGGCTTCTTTCCTGTAAAGGCTTCTTCCAGAGTCATATTCTCCAAGACCTTGTGAGGACTTCTATTCTGAACATATACTGCAGTCCTAGAAGCTTCTGCCCATAAGAAGGTTTGCAGATCCTGGTCATGGATCATGGCTTTTGCTGCTTCCACGATCGTCCTGTTCTTTCTCTCTACAACACCATTCTGTTGAGGATTATAGGGGACACAAAACTCCCTCTTAATCCCAACATCAACACAAAAATTTCGAAAGCTACCAGAGGTGTATTCTCCTCCATTATCAGATCTGAGGATCTTGATTCTTTTATCGGAAAGATTCTCTACCAGAGCTTTTCTCCTTGAACCTTTCTAACACTTCCTCAGACTCTTTAGTTTTCAAAAAATAAATCCAAGTCTTTCTAGAGTGGTCATCAATAAAAAGAACATAATACAAGAAACCACTCGAAGAAGGAACAAACATAGGTCCACATAAATCAGAATGAATAAGGTCTAAAATACACTTAGATCTACTTTCTCTACTATGGAATGAAGCTTTTGTATTCTTACCCATTGCACAACCTTTGCAAGTTCCTTCATGCTCTTGATTGAACTTAGGAAGTCCCGTAACCATCTTCTCCATGATAGGTAAGGCTCGGAAGTGTAAGTGAGCCAATCTTTGATGCCAAAGATCACATAAGCTTGAAGAATCATGAACTAATGCCTGAAGTGGACGCGTGCATAGCCTATAGAGGCTTTCATGTCTAACACCAATTACTTGAGCATCCTTGAAATTGGAATTCTCCATCCACACAAGTACTTTGCCTTTGGAGAAGGCAACTTGGTATCCTTTATCTTCTAGGGCTGAAATGGAGATGAGATTGCGCTTGATTCCTGGAACATAAAGAACATCGCTCAACTGAAGTGTGATGCCGAAATCCAAATGAAGAGTAGAGGTCCCAATTCCTTTCACGGAGTAGCTAGCATCATCTCCAATAATGACTTGTTTGGAAAAATCTCTCTCCACCAAGCTTGATAAGTGCTCCTTAAAACCGGTGATGTGTTGAGAAGCACCACTGTCGATCAGCCAAGTGTTGGTGTTAGTGGGTACATTGCTTGATAATGCCGAATAGAACAAATATTCACATGAATCATTTTGCGGAGGTGCATCATCAACGTCTGCAACGGTGGCTTGTTGCTTAGGTCTAGATGGACAATGCTTAGCAAAGTGGCCAAACTTATCACACCTAAAGCATTGGATCTTGGACATGTCTCTCTTCTTCTTGAAAGCGGGAGCATCATCATTTCCCTTATCTCGATTGCTCTTGAAGAATCCTTTCTTTCCATCTTTTCCTTTCTTCTTCGAAGCTTGGGAGGCGAGAACCTGAATATCTTCATTGCTTGAACTTTGACCAATGCCTCTAGCCACCAACCTTGATTCTTCTTGAATGCAGTCTGCCCTTAGACGATCAAACTTAGGCATTTTTGATCTTGCACTGATTCCTTGAATGTAGGATTCCCAAGATAAGGGAAGACCATTGAGAGCAAGCATGGTCAAGTCTTTGCCGTCAACCACATGGCCAATTGTCGAGAGCTGATCTCTCAAATCCGAGATCCTCATGAATTAGGCAATCACTGATTCTCCTTTCGTCATCTTCACATGGTGTAGTTGTTGCTTTAGTGCAAGTGCCCGGCTGGTATTGTTGATTTCGTACATTTCTTCCAATGTTTTAAACATGTCTCTTGCCGTCTTCAACTTAGAGACAATAGGAACGATATGATCCTTAACGGAATCAACCAACATTTTCATTGCCTTGATATCTTTCTTCTTCCACTGCAACTTCTCTTCTTCCTCCTCAGGTTCAGGAACATTGGACTCCACAAACTCACCCAAGTCATTCTCTTGCAAGGTAAGCATGATCCTAAATCTCCATGATGTGAAGTTGGATGCTCCCTCGAGTCTATCCTCAATCTTAAGCCCATTCACCATCTTGACTAAAGTATAGATAGACAAAGAAATATGAATAAGAGAATAGAGTATCGCTGTAAGGACAAATCTGATCACGATCTCCTCAAACCCGCTTTGATACCATGTTAGATTTAATGATCAGATTAATAGCACAGAAAATTAATTAAAAAATTAACTCAAGAACACAGCAGATACCCTGGGAAAACCCTCCTCTTGAGGGAGAAAAACCCAGCAACAATATATCACTTATATATTGAATCTCAACAAAGAAAGTCTCCTTTTACAATAGGCCGATATGAAGGCCAAATATAAGCACCAATGAATGATGCAACACAACCAACTCGAGATAACAATTCGCTGATACAAAATTCAGTCTCAATATATATCGAACTGCCTTGAAGAATTCACACTTGATGAAGGATAAACAATAAGCAATCTGAAAAAAATAACAATGAAGCTTCCATCGGTTATATATACAATATAGAGGGAGAGGTTATGTCTCTCCAAAGCATCATGTCGGCCTCCTTGAATCATCACGTCTTCAAAGAAGTCGGCTGTCTTGAAAATCACGCCTCCTCATAATTCATATCAAGGTTGGCCTTGATAATAATCGTGCCTCTTCATTATAATTTATTTGCCTTAACAAATAGATATGTCTTTTAATAATCGCGCCTCTTGGAGTCTTGATAAATTAAATAGCCTGGGGCTATATTTAATTTATTGCAAATAGGAGATCGCTGGAAGCAGCCCGACGTTGCTTATAATATCAACAACTATTGCTTCATGATTTGTAGATTGAGCTACTCTAATGTTGATTGAACATGCAATGATTGAAACCATAGATCTTATTTGGCATTGCAGTAATGTTGACATGGGGAATGATTTATAGTATGAATGCCTAGCAAACTAGTATTTATAGCTGTGTTTGGTTGTTGAAATCTTGCAAAAACTTAACTAATGGAAGGATGTCATCAATGTTGCATGTTGAACAAGTTGAGATCTCATGAAATTGTAATGTTCCCGTTTTCTGGCTCGCCAATCAAACATTAATTTAATTAATTAATGATTTGATATTACTTGGCAAAAAGTACATTTAAAAAGGGTAATATTAAATTATTAGATTAATGTGTTATATTAAAGTGATGGGAAGGAAATATTTAAAAGTATTTTATAATGTCACTATTAAAAAGGGAGTTTAATGTTTTTGGCTGGAAATTAGAAAAGGTTTCTAGAAGTTTCCTTAGAGGGAATTAAAAGGGGCTGCGTGTGCTTATTTTGAATATGCTGGATTATTATTTTGTTTGGTATTTTGGTGGAGCTCTTTGGAGTCCAAAACCCTAGGTGAGAATTCTTATGGGTATCCAGTTTCGGTGGTGAAAGATTTCTCCCTAGCTCGTAGCAGGAGAAATCATCCAGGTTTCTCGCATTCATGCTTCAAAGATTGAAGACACGATTTGGAAATTTGTAAAGTCTTCTTCAAAGACAAATTTCAGGGGGTTTGATAAATTTCATTAATTGGTAATTGGGTTGTGTGCACACAAGGATTCCCGAGTATCTATTGTTTAATCTCTACAGTTTATACAGCTAGGTATACCCAGCCGATCCAATAGCCAGTTCCTTAATGTGTGAAGATATTTGAAATTTAATGAGTTGAAGACGCATAATTCCTATCGGATTATTTTTTGGGAGTTTATTCTTGCTTTGAAGAGACCGATAGATATTTACAAAGTCAGCAACTGAGTCTAAGAATTTATCACTGCCCAATTAGGAGTACCGTTGAATTTCTAAGAGCTATCTTAGTCGATACAAATTAAAAGTGGTGTGTCCCTTAAGGAGTCCTCACGAGCCTTGAAACCCTTTCTTAGCCCATGTAAGCAGGTTGGAAGAAGCTGCGTCAGATCTTAGCTGAAGTCAAAGAGCCTATACATTGTGATTTCATTTTGGGAAGTCACGGCTTAATCAAATAGCCGCCTATATTTCCTTCAGACTCTTTAGCGCTGACTATATTTCCTTGGTATGAGCTGTGTTTTATAAGGAGTCAAAGGCCAAGGCTTAATTCATATATTAACCGTTCAGGATGCAATTCTAAGTATGGTTGAAGGTCATTATAGGAGAATTGCAGGATATTAATTCCTGATCGTGGCTCACTTCAGACTTATGTAAGTGCTGCCATAAAGAAATCGTGGAGTGAGGGTGCGGGTGAGATAAAAAGATAGTTGCAGCCTTAAGGGAGCGAAAGTTATGTTCAGGTCAGATATGTATGCAAGAGCAGGTTGGGTCTTCTTACATCAGCACAGGTCAGAGTTAATGTTAGTTGGGAGCTGGGCCTTATTCCACCTTCAACGTGATTGATAATTGCTTGTTGCAAACCGGTTCAGAAATAATATTTCTTATTTTGCTGCAAGGAACTTCTCCTTTCTGTAAATCACAAGGTCTGCCCTTTACTTTGATTTTCTGAGCATATTCTTTGAGGATTTAGAGGTCAAATTCGCCCATGCTTGGTGGAAGGATCATATGCATGCTTAGGAAGTGGATATTTCATTGCTGCTGTTCATATGCTGTGCGTTAACACGTTAGAAATCAATTGTCTGTATTACTGAATAATATTCTCAGTTGTAAAGTTTATTTCCAGCTCTATGTAAGTGGTATGAGTGAATATTACTATTCAAACTGCAATGCTTTCGGAATTATTGTGATTAAACCACCTGAAAACTAATCTGAAAATGTAATCCATGAACTTCCAATCAAGTAATATAATTTGGCCAGACTTTTGGGTTTGGGGCAAACTGTTTGACAAAATGCTTGCATTGTCGAACTGGATATAATCGTAAAAATTTCGTCATTTCGGTTAGGGAACTTTACATTAGCTATAGTAAATCTAAAGTATGAGCAATACCTCATAGACTTGTCTCCATCCATATATGAATCATGTTGTACCCAAACCAAATTTTTTGCTTCATCAAGGCATTTTGCATAAAATAGTCTAAATCTTGCTAAATGATGTAAAATACAGTTTTGGGCAATATCAAGCATGGAGTTTTTGTCAATATTTTGTCAGTCAAAGTCAGTTTTATTGAACAGAACCTGAAGTAGAGACTCAGATTGGAGCTTTTCACGATGGAGGAGCATCTCATGATGGCGTTTCACATTGCACATGATGATTTCAGTGATTGAAACGGAGTTTTTAATGGTCAATTTATGAAGATTTCTCAAAAGAAAAGCAAGAAAGCGCAACTATAGCCCAGGGGCGCCCAGCTTTTTGAAGGTCAAGATCTTGTTGAAGACGCTCATACATGCAGTCAATCTCTTCGGAATTGGTCTGGCTATCCGACGAGCTATCCAGCGAAGCTTTCCGATACTCGTAACTCTGGCAAATAGCAACAGAAGTTGAAGTTCCCAAAGTTCCAGATAGGATAAATTTGTCTTTTTCAGGCAAAAGTGCAACTCTAGCTTGAGGGCGCCCATCTAAAAGAGGGGGTAAGTCTTGGCATTTTCGATAGCGGATACAGTCAATCTGTTCACGACCAGTCTGCTTATCCAACGAGATATCAAATGCAGTCATCCGAGTCTCAGAACTCTGGCAGCCGTCGTCTGAAGATCAACTTATAATGGAGTTTTCACGTTTTTGAGCTTCTCCATTGGTTCCCAGTGCAACTACAGCTCAGGGGCGCTGGTTTAAAGGACCCTTCAGATGGTGAAATTTGCAGACGAGGTCTTCCTAACATCAGTACTACTCTAGCCCAGCTCCGCGATGCATCATCCTGCCTGTCGATCCGACGTTCCAGGTGATCGTGGTAGAAGTTCTACCAAGCACGTAATTGCACGGGCGGACCAACATAAAGTTTTCAGTGTATTTCTACAGTCCAGAGGCGCCTAGCCTTTAGGCCTGTCAGATGAGGTCGTTCGCGTTCGAAGTCTTCACAGCTTTCGAGCGTAATTACTTTATCTACTTAACGAGCCTAGACGTCAGCCTTCGGGATTTGGCAAACGCTCGTACGTGCGAGGTCTTTGGTGAAATGCTAAAAAATGAAGATATCCGGAAAATGGCCAAGTCTGGAGCGGATATTTTAAATAAAATACGCATTGGCGTTTTTGAGGTCTTAGAAGCAGTTTTCTTGCTTTGTCACCTCTAAAGACTTCTCTTGTGGGCCCTTTTGGCTGTCTGTTAAAACAGATAGTGCCTAAATCGGCTCATCCCAGCTCCAGATATCAGAGGTCAAAGTAGGGTACTTGGATGAAAGTTCAACTTTCGTCAAAATGACATTAGTGCAACTAAGAGCTAGGGGCGCTTTTACTTTTGAGGCCATTAATGAAATTTTCAGAGGTCATGCGTATAGTCGTTGGATGTAGAATGTCTCCAGTCACGCAGTGAGCTTCGTTTCCTGTCAGCAGGGTTCACCGTTCACCGTCAGCAGCCGTTTGAAGTGTCAGATGGCAGTTTTGGAAAATGGTTAAGTCTGGAACCTGTAAATGAATTTAATTAGGGGCGCCTAATTTTTCAGGGGGTTAAACGATGGATTTTGCAGTTGTGTCTCCCAGCAGACATTTCTTCCTTGTTCAGTATACTATCCGATGAATATCTCAGTTCAATCTCAGCATCTCCCGGTCACCCGGAAATTAGTGTCGAAGATGGCCAGTCGTGACTTTGCTGTCAGCTATAAAATAGGAAGTTAGTAAAAAGTGTGATAACTTGAGCAAATGGACGCCTATGAGCTCAAGAGTTGACTTTTTGGAATCGGTGAAGTCTAACGGTGAATCTCAAAGCTTCATTCCGAATTGTCAATTGAAGTTCAAAATAAATATTTATTTATTTTTGCAATTTTAGCATTAAATGGCGATTTTCTATTTTTGGCGCCTTTTGCTAATTGCATGATAATAAATATTTTATTATTTATTTATTTTTGAACTTCTAGTCAGTGGCAGTTCAACTGAAAGGGGTCCAATCAGAGGTCTCCTATTTTTGTCAGGGTTTTGAATTCTTGCAGTTGCTAAGTTGATGCGAATTTCTTCTTATTTAAACATGGCGCCATCTTCATTTATCATTCATGTTTTCAAGAGAATTCGTATTTTTCAAAGCAAATTCATATTTTGAAAAGCAAAATCGTAATTCTCAAAGGCGAATTTTATCAAGGGAAATTCATATTTCTTAAAGATAAATTTGTGGTTTCTCAAAAGACAAAGGCGCAATTTCAAAGGAATTCGCAAATTCTCCAAGTTTCAAAAGGCGAAAATCTTAAAAAATAGAGGTTTAAAGCAATTCGCAAATCTTTCAATTTGCAAAAGTCGAATTTCAAAGCTTCAATAGAAATTCATGTTTTCTTCATAAGACAAGTTCGTATTTTCTCAGAGGCGTGTTTCTTCAAGGCGTATTTTTCAAACAAAAGAAATTCGTATTTCTTCATAAGAAATTCGTATTTTCTTCACAAGCTAAAGAGAAATTTGTTTTTCTTAAGAGGAATTCATATCTCCAAAGGAAATCAAATTTTATCAATTATCAAAAGGCGAACTCTCAAATTTCAAGACAAATTCGTATTTTCTCAAGACAATTTCAAAGGGAAATTCGAGTTTCTTCAGAACAAAGGCGCAAATTTCAAGGAAGTTCGTGATTTTCAAGTAAAGGCGAATTCTTCCAAATCCAAAGGCGAATTCCTCATCAATTTCTCAAGGCGATTTTATTTAACATATCTTTTTGCAGATCAAAGTTCACAATTGTCAGCAATTTGAAGAAATCTGAGGCGATTTTCATTAAAGAAGAAGCATCATAAAAACGTCTTTTTCATCCTTCAATCTCAGATTTCTCTCAGAATACAATTTGCATGTTCTTGAAATTGGCGAATTTGACAAGTCTCAGTATCTGGATCATTCTTATATAATTTCCTCGAGTTAGAATCGTGCGCTTGATTTTTCAGGAATTTTTAACTTCAGAACATTCGTTCTCGAGTTACTAATTTTCTCAACTGAAAAGTCTTTGTATGATCGAGTAGAAGTTGAATTTTCGCAAATCTGATATTCTGGGTTGTCTTAGAATCTTTTTCTAGACAAAACCCATATCTCAGATTTTTCGCTGAAAATAATTCTTCGAAAGGCTATTTTTAACTCTCGCAGGCTATTTTTAGCTTCCAGAAATCTTGTCAGAACATAGTCAAGTTCACAGTCAACAGGCGAGTTTTTCAGAATGTAGTTCACTTAGCTCGAATACAGGACCAAAACAGTCCTTACTCATGACTTTCTCAGGTTGGTTGAGACAGATCTTCACAAGGTGTTGCCAGAAGCAGTTCTTGATCCTGTTAAGATCAGAGCTTCAATCATTCAAAATATTGAGCAGTCTGGTTTACTAGAGGCCACTTCCATACCTATCTCTGTTCACTGTGTTGAATTCGTGATGGCTTGTATTAAGCATTACAATTCTACTACTCGTGAGATAGTGTTAGTTGACGGACAAGTCATTTGCAGTCTCAAGCCTCTAGACATCGAAAGGAGTTTTGGCATTCCTCAACATCTTAACAGCCTAGTTATTTCCATGGAGCAGTGTGAGCAGGCATTTGATGCTGATATGGACAAGTGTCAGAAGAAGATGGCAGAAAGATGGTTAAAACAAGCAAAGAACAGATTGCCAAACAATGTGGGTCGTGGTGAATACAAGGATGAGTATGCGATTCTAATCACACTCCTGAATCGTGTCTCAGGTCAAGCACATGCAAATGTTTTCCAGCCTTGGATGTATTACATTATTGGTCGCATCATTTCTGGGCAGGAGCATTATGGTGGGCATCCTTCATCGTGACATTCTCCACAAAAATCACCGGTTTCCTAGTTGCCCATGAGTTTCACATGTGTTCATATCTCGTGTACTTGATCGCTTATGGGTCATTCGAGGACTAAATACCGTGGGCATTCGGTGTTGAAAGTTTACGATATTATGATCAGCTTGAGTTCACTAGAGTTGAACGTCATTTCAAGCGTGTTCACGAGGCTTTTCTGACCTATACAGTGAGAAACTTGGACCGGGAGTTGCACGTTCGTATCTCGGCAGTTGCTAGGGCAGCGATGGATGGATGGGCAGATTGGTTTATTTAGTTCCCAACATATACCTACATCCGAGTATACGGGTTTACAGGAAATCCAGCTATGCTTCCACGTTATCCTTCGGATAAGACAATCTTTCAGGAGTTCCTGAGACAAATGCATGATGTTCATCGTCTTCTACGCCGCAGGCACAGACCATCTCTCAATTTTCCTTTCCAGTTTGGAATGTATTGGTGCAAGTCGGCAATTGATGCTAAAATTGCAGGACAAGAGCTTGAGAAATATCATCTTAAGTATCTTGTTGAAGCACGTGCCTATGATCTTTCAGGTCATTATACAGCTCGCCTTGCTGGAGGTACATATCACCTTCTATGGAGGATTACTGGGCAAATTACACAGATGACTTCGAGGTTCGTAGACGTAGATATGGCCGCTTCTCTCTCTCACAGATTTATGTTTTCTTGTCAGAAGATGTGGGAGGTTTATCAGATGATGAGGGAGAAGTTCTTCCTCAGTTTTTCAGAGAACAGGTTGATACACAACCGTTGCCAGCAGTTGATTGGTACGCCAAGGAATACGCAATGGTCAAAGAGAGGTCAAGTAGAGTTATCTAGAACAGTATACTTTACCTCGACAACAAGAAGACAAGGAGGGTAAGTGTTCCCAGAGCAGAGCCGCCAGTAGTGGTGAATCCTTCGTTACCTTCCTCGTCAAAACCTAAACAAAAGAATAGGAGTAATCCTCCCAAGAAAGGTCAAGCGCCAAATAATTCATAGGGCAAGGCGCTTGCCACTGTTACACACATAGAGCCTGATAGACAGCCGGTCACAGAATCAGTTCAGAGACCAGTTCAGAGTCCGCCAGTACCTGAGGTTTAGCCTCAAGTTCCTACACCAGTTTCAGAGCCGTCACCAACCCCAATTCTCATTGAATTGGATTTAGATTTTCCATCTCGCAGTGGGTCTTCTACACGTTCACTCTCGTCGCAACCTCCTGTTGCTAGTACCGACCCTTCTAGTAGCATTAGCCGAGACCAATCTTGGATCGAAGCTCAGCTAGGAAGGAAGAGGAGGCAGCCATCCTATGTCCTTAATCATTCCGATTTTGATGAGATTTACCAGGATGCGCCAGACAAGAGGGTCAAGAATATGGTCCGCGTGGAGAGAAACACTGATATGGAGATTGTCGTCGAGATTGCTATACCTCCACAGGGGAAGAACTTGGCTGAGTTGGAATCTTAGGATTTTGAGGTTATCACAGTCAACCTTGGTCGTAGCACACGCCAGACTTAGGTTGATCTCCTACAAGTTGCTACGGACAGTGCCAGGGATAGAATACTGAAGGACGGAGAGGATAAGGCAGCCCTCAAGGCTGAAATCAGACAGCTTCGTCAGTATATTTCTAGCCTTGTACATAGACCTGATGCCATTAATACACTCCCACCGATGCTTGAGCCTCCAGCAGAGCAAAGTCAACTTAATCACTTAGTTGCATATGGCAAGCTTTTGGATGAATGGGAGGAGGAGTTTGTTGCTAGAGGCCGTACTATGCTCACAGAGTTATATCAGTTGCGGAACAATGCACGAGAGCTCCGTCTTCGTCTTCAGGATGAGGAGCAAGATATGGCAATTAACAAACCCCGGGATGAGATTATGATTGCTCACCTGAGTGTGGCATATGATGCAGTCACAGATGCAGAGGACAGAGAGGCTATCTACTCTTGGAAAACACAATTGGTTTTCAGAGCAAAGATAGAAGAGACTTTGGCATCAGAGTTGGCTGAGAGTAGAGAGCACGTCACTAGTGCACTCTGGTTTGTGAGGACTCTAGTATCTTGCTTACCGTGCCGGTATCAGATCGAGGGTGGTGCCTATGTTGAGCTTACCGATGTTCAGTCAGAGCTCCAGGCACTCATTCATACCATTTTCAGTGGGGAAACCGTTGGCTGTAAGGTTACTCAGCTTACAGTCATGTCAACATTGTTTGACGAGGCAACAAGGAGCAGAGGTGAACTTCAGTCTCAGATCACAGTTGGTGAAGATATGCTGCATCGACATAGCATTCTTCGACAGAGTCTCATAGCTCCAGATAGTGATGCAGTTAACAATCTCGTTGAGGGATTGGTTGCTCGAGATCATGACCAGTAGACTTCAGTTTCCACCTCTCAGGATAGACATTACGCACAGGAGTTAACTTGGCGTTACCCTTTCAAGTTAACTCGATGTTGTCATCACATGCATATCTATTTTGAGATCAGCTTTACACACTTGGAGTTTTATTTAGGGTTTTACGTTAACTGATGGTAGTCTTCCAGTTAACTCGCTTCAATAAGGACATGCATGCTTGCACAATTGTCCATTTTTAGATTAGATGTTTCGCGATGGTAGCTTTCCAGTTACTGTATAGTTTACTTCATTAGGGTTTGGCAGCAATCTTGCATGCATTGCAAGATCAGATGACTCAAGGTGATTTTAGGGTTCCCTACACCTTGATGTATATAAATAAGAGCTTTTGCTCATTTGTAAATAACTTTTGCTTGAGAGAGAAATATATGCTGCGCCTACCTTGCCCTCAATATTGCTCTTTTGGTATTTGTTCATGTGTCTTCACTATTACGATTAATTGTTATGCCACATAGGGTTTCATGCAATTGTAATGGTGAATTCTTTCCATAGTTTAGATAAATCTGTTTTGTGCATCTTTACCATTATGATCAATTGTTATGCCACATAGGGTTTCATGCGATTGTGATGATAAATCTGTTTTGTGAATCTTTACCATTGTGATCAAGTGTTATGCCACATAGGGTTTCATGCGATTGTGATGATAAATCTGTTTTGTGAGTCTTTGCTATTATGATCAATTGTTATGCCACATAGGGTTTCATGAGATTGTCATAGTTTAGATAAATCTGTTTTGTGCCTAATAAACTTGTTCAGATTGAGATAATAGTTGCACCACCTTGCCTTCAAGTAGAGAATCTAAACTCGTTTATCGTCTAATAGTCAAAACCTTGCTCCGTTTCCTCATGCTCTGTTTTCTTGAGGAAACTGGATATAATTTAAGTTATTAAGTTTAGTTGTCGTTAGTAGATTTGCAAAACCAGAAAAACTCAGCTGCAACATATATAGTTTTCGAGAAAGCCTTGTACCTCTACAGCTGAAGCAAAAAGACAGGATTTAGTTTAGTTTATTTCCTTTGCAAGTACTTTTGTCAAGCACAACGAGGGAGCTTCCCCTCCTAATTTGAAGAGCACTCATTGCGTAGTGTGCATAGCTGTTCGTACCAACTCTTACTCTAGAGGTGCTAGTTGTTATGCCAACAAATCAATAATATCCAAAGGGTTCTTAACACCTCTAACATCTATTATAGGTTGAAAGGAGGAGGTAATCAATTTGGTAGATTTGGGACCCCCATAGAGATATCAATATCCATATGTGGTGAACTCATGAAAAAAAGGGGCAAGCACCTCTAATCTGTTGATGTTACTTAGCAGCGTCGGGCTGCTCCTTCCAGACCCGCGCAGAGTTGAAGGCAATTTAAATGATAGCCTGAAACGGCTATTTAAATTGTGAGATTATCTTTTAATGAAGTGGCACGATTTTTTATCTTGGCCGACATGAGACATTTGGAGAGACACGTCTTTCATTAAATATCATTTAATGTTTGTTTATTTTGGAAAGTCGTCACACTCCATCAAGGCCGACATCTCTTCTTGGTGAAACACGATTTCAAGAGGCATGAGTTACTTTGCTGGCCGACTTGTATTGAAGGGTGGCGTCTCCTCATAATGTATTTATATTGATGTCTTCTCATTATGAAGATATATTCATCAAGTTAAGTTTGATATCATTCAGAGTGTGCAAGCTCTCTTAAGGCAGTTCGTGTTTTTCATTGAAGGAGGAGTTCATCATCTTGTTGACTGTGTTCATCATTAGTTTGTCTCGATCTGTTGCATCAGATTGTTGTGCATGTGATAGGCTCTCATATTGGCCTCAATTGTAAAAGGAGACTTCATTGTCAATTCAATATATAAGTGATATATTGTTGCTGGGTTTTTCTCCCTCAAGTGGAGGGTTTTCCCAGGGTATCTGCTGTGTTATTGTCTGATTTTGAATTAATTTTTCTGTGCATTAAATCTGATCACTAAATTTAACATAATCAAGGTAGTGGAAGGCTTATAGAGAACCAAAAGAATCTCTATATAAATAGTAGTACCTCCCACAAATTTCATAGTAGACTGGACATCAAAAAATAAAATGCTACTCATAGTCCACTTGAAGAGAACAAAGGTAGCAAAATGTTTTTTTTTGTCAAATATGTTTGTTTGTCACAATATGAAGTTGATGGCAACACACTTGCAACTGGCCAAGAGGAATCCTCAAACCATGAAACCAATGATGCTAAAGATAGGCGGGTTGAACAATGGTCTTGACTCTTATCACCTACTTGTGAGGAATGTTTAGTTTAGAAAGTTTGTTTGGGATCAAGAGAATTCAAAGGGTAGTTATAAGTAACATGGATTTATTGATGGTAAATGTCCTCTTTGACAAAATGATTGAGCACCTCTTTCTTTGGAAGAAGGTGACAAGGAACAGATAAGGAGCATCCAAAGGGAGTGAGTTGATCCAAAGAAATGTTAATATATTGGAAGATCAAATGAACCTAGGAGAACGTGCAATGTTAATGTCCAAGGGACCCAAATAGGCCATCTCCTTTGAGGAATGCAGTGCCAAAAAAAATATCACATAGGACAAAGTAAAACTACCCATGTGCCTCAGATTGTGTATAAACCAAGTGAGTTTGAAGAGACTCTTGAGACAAAGGGGTTAGGGAGGAAATTTAGCCAGGATAATACATTGAGGAATTGTCCATTTGTATTGAATCGTACATTGAAGTGTAATTGTCAAAACTTCTCAACTTAGGTTTAGTCATAAGGACCCAAGCTATGGACCCAAATCTCAAATTATACAATATTATAGGCTTAATCATTGAGTCAAAAATATGCATCTTGGAAGGGATATCTTGGAAATGTACTTGAAAACTCTAGCGTTAAAGAACATAGAGCAACATGGGAAGCTCACTCGTATAAGTGAATGAAAAACCTATGGAGAAGCCTTTAAGAATGTTAGTTTAATATCTTTCTATTTGTGTTGTTAATGGTCATCCAATAGTTTCTAACTTCGTCTTTTGTTAACAATTGTTTCTTTTAGAAACATCGTCTTTGTAATTCTATTTATTGAAGTTTTCGCTTCTCGTGTAAATGAACAACATTGATTCTTTGAACATCGTATTAGAGCGCGTCTGAGCTTGTCTTCCTCACGGGAAGGCTTGATTGGGAGAATTTTTTTTTTCCAGGCGCCTTCATTTCTAATTCTCGTGTTTGGTTTGTCTCCTGTTTGGGAAATTTTTTCCTTTTGTCTAATAAAAACGTGTTTCTGAGGGTTCACAGGAAGACACGGCAAGAAGAAATCGACCTTCATTTCTGAAATTGCGTGACCTGTTTGTGTGCCGCACGTGAGGGTTTATGGGCCTCTGCTGTGATGAGTTCCTGTACGTGTTCGTGAGGTTTAAGTTTTCTAAATATCGCGTCATCATTTTCCAGAAAAATGCAACTTCATTTTGAGTTTTTTTCTAGGGATTTCTTATGCGTGATTTCTTGTTTGTGCCTTCTTTGTGGGCGTTGCGACTTGCAAGCTGGGTTTCTGGGCTTTTGTAGGGATCACGACTTTTACAGTCGTTTTGTGGCACGTGACCTCACAAACTCTCTTTGCGTTTTTTTCGTGGTCTTGTGAAGGGTAAAACCATGGTGGATTTCTGAGCTTGATGTTCGGGTTTTCTCGGTGTGTCGATTTAGTTTTGGGTGTTATTAAAAACCCTTTTATCTGGCGCGATTTCTTCTTTTCTGGGGTGTTCTGATATTGGTGTTTTCTGACTAAAGTATCACCAACCTGCGTGTTTTCTTGTGAAGGCATTAGTTTCATGCGACCTCTTCATACTGTGTCGATTGATGTTTGGGTGTTTTTTTTTAATATTTTTTATCCCTAAAAAAAAAATTGTGGGTTTTAATATTTTCCCTTAAAAAATTATGTGGAGGGTTTTAATATTTTTCTCCCTTAAAAATCGTGTTTGGGTTTTTAATATTTTTTCCCTTTTAAAAAATCAATTTATTTGGTGGGTTTTTAATAATTTTTGTCCCCAAAAAATTCTGGTGGGTTTTCATCATTTTGACCCTTAAAAAAATTCTTGGTTTTTACTGTTTTTTCCGAAAAACCAATGCTTTGTAAACTTCAGTTTTAGGGTTTTGCGATTTTTTCCTCAAAAATCGTGGTTTGTTGCAGTCTGTAGTCGCACCTAGAGTTGTTGGGGCAAACATCTGCACAATTGACTTCTTGCAGTTTGTTCTGGAGTGTCGTGCTCATCTGCAAAAGTTTGGAGGGTTTGCCGATTTTTCCTCAAAATCGTGGCAGCTGTTCTTGGTGTATCTCTAGTTACAGGGAGGGACAACTCTCCAACATTAGGTTGGACGTGTGGTATTGTTTTTGGTCATTTTTAGAAGTTAGTTTCTGGGAGGGTTGGTGGCAGACTCATCTCAAGTGGTAGAGTCAGTGGCAAGCTCTTGTCTTTTGTTGCAGAAGTGTTCTGAGAAGAAGGGGGCAGCCTTCTCTGTTATTTCTTTGGGTAGTTAGAATGATGACCATTAAGGAAGGGTATTAGTTTAATATCTTTCTATTTTTGTTGTTAATGGTCATCTAGTAGTTTATAACTTCGTCTTTTGTTAATGATCGTTTCTTTTAGAAACATCGACTATGTAATTCTATTTATTGAAGCTTTCGCTTCTTGTGTAAATGAACAACATCGATTCTTTGAACAAAGAAATGTCTTTTTGATAGTTTCTAGCATGCTCACAAAATGCTCTTATCCATATGGAATACAACAATATCATTGTGGAAACATGACATCAATGCAACAAGGTTTTCTCATTAGCTTGGGGTTAGGGTGCCATATGCAAGACGCCTTGAGAAGAATCATGGATTCTCCTAATCATGTCTTTGGTGAAATTCAATTGGGAGTCAACCTCCAAGTTGCTTTGGAATTTTTTCACTTTTGAGCATCATTATGAGGTTCTTGATAGGTTAGTTCAACTCCTTTCCCTTGCCATTGAAGGAGGACATGATGCTACTTTGACCTTGTAGTTTTGTAGTGCTACTATTCTTGAAAATAACATAGGTACTATTTTTCCTTAGTACTCATGCAAAGATTCTCTTTGCTTTAAATAAATAGTCAAATGAAAAGGTGCACATCTCTTTCTCTGGACTCAATTATAGATAAATTGTTTATGAAGGAAGCAAATGATATCTCTTCCAATGTGGTCACATTGCAATTATCAAATAGACTTGAGAATGAGAAAGATCCAGGTTGACTAACTCATCATTCAACAAAATCTTCACTCTAGGAAATTCAAATCACTTGACTAGTCCTTCACAAGAAATTTCATTGAGAAGTGGAGAGCTTTCATGTCTAAGCCATCACCATCAGGAAGGATTGAAGCTATCATGGAACTTGATGAGGAGTGAAGTGCCATTTTTTTTGTGCTTCACATTGTGGGTGGATGGACCTCATCATCGTTCTCATTTTTTAGAAGTGAAACTCACTGAAGTCAATTTAAAGGTACTCACTCACATTTATGTTTTAAAAGTGACTTAGTTTCATTCAAGTCACTTTTAGGGTTGGTTTGTTAGCTATAAAGTGTTTGTAAAGTAAATTATGTGTTAGTTATTCTTCATAACTACCTCTTCAAGTTATAAAAGCATTGCAACTCCTCATTGGGCTGCTAACATTGAAGGCTAATAAATTGGGAAGTGTCATCATATAAACTTATAAAGAACATTTTGCAAATAAATGAGAGCACCTTGAAGGTTTTTAGGTCTATAAGGATTTATTTTTTCACCTTGGTCCTGCATATTCTCTATATTATTGTAATGGTCACCCTTGATTTTTTTTTTTAAAGTTCACTATTTGCTGATATGAAGTGTTTTGCTGATGGTTTATTGTTTGTTTCATGTATCTTTCATGAGTTTCATTGCATGCATGATATTGATAACATAAAGAAGGAAAAATGGAAAGGAACTTTGCATTTCAAATAGGAAATCACTTCATACAATAGACTACTTGATAACTATTCAAAATCAGACTTTTTACGAACATATACCAGACCTGGTAATATTCAGTTCAGACCTGATAAAGGCTTCAAACAGCAGCATAGTCACTCAAATCTTGCATCATTTAACACCCACAAGACAGCCAACTAACCCCTTGAAGAACCAATGCCAATAACCAACTTCTCAAGCTCCAATGAAGGCAGAATGAGGCCTATAAAACAGCAGGCCTAGAAACCAATCAAACACCCAAAACAGGGCGGCCTCCCAGGAGGGGCAATCTGCCCTAGAAATTCAGATTTCATCCAATAAAATCAAACCACCACTTGCATTGGGATGTCTTGATGTGAGAGTTCCAATGAAGCAACACCCAAAATGAGACCTCAAGCCGAAATGGAGCTATGAACCCTTTACCATTTTTTGTCTTTGTAAAAGATAATTTCCAGAACTTCAAGAAATAGCTTCAGACCTCAGAAAGCAATCCTGAATTGCTACCAAACCCAAACCAAAATGAAGCCAATAACTGAACACACCAAATACCAAAAACCCATTTCAAAAATACTTGAAAATCTTCATCTTTTCACTCCCAAAATACTGTAAATCATCAAACCGTGAAGCCCTAGGTCATTCCTGAGATAGAACCACTCCAAATCCAGTTAGGGTGGATTTCTCACCACTGAAACCAGCTCCAATGATGAGGGTTTTCGTCCTCAACACACAATAACAATATTCTGGAAATAATGCAGCAGCATCCTGTTAAGTTGTCAACTCAAAGATATGCAAATGAGGCCCAAAATGAAGCTTTATAGAGCCAAGAAGGATTTAGGGCAACCTAATTTCAAATTTGTTTTCCCTCCAAAAGCCAATGCCCCTCTTCACGTGAGCTTTTTTATTAAAATAATTCAAAATACCCCCCTTGGGCATCTATGCTCATAAAGAAATTATTTCGCTTTTGTTGCCTTCTAAAACAACATTAAGTCATTACATTAGGCTCCAAGGTACTTTTTGCATGACGCCTTAACCCCTTCACTTAAGTTAAAGTAACTTTATTAAAATAACTTAATTGAGAAATAGAAATAATTATTAAATCAAACCTTCGCCATGCCAATGCCCAAACTGGAAACAGACACTACTGAAGTAGCCTTGACCAAGACCAGTTATCAAAAATAGACTTACTATTTATAGCACTGCTAAAAATAGTAAATACTCCAAATCACTCAATTGGCACAAAACATTAAAACTCACTAGACAACTGCCACACACTGCCCACACAAGAAACCCTACACTGCACTGTCACCAAGGCTAGTTACTAAAAATAATACTTACTAAAAATAGTAAGTGGGTCAAACTTCCAACTGGCCAAAAAAGAGGACACCGAAAAAAGGGGATATTGCAATTATTTCTGTCATAGCAAGTTGGTAATTCTTGTTTGGTTTAAAGATCATGTTCATCTATGATTTTGTACAGCATTCTAGGTAAAATTTTATTGCTTGCAAACTGATCAACCTAAGTGGAATTCTACCATTATTCCTTTGAAGTGTTGGTTTATTTTGCATTAAATTTGGATTATAATTTCTTGAAATGTTTAAATATTTGTTTAGTGTAAATATGTGTAAAAATCTGTAAGTGTCACTATTATATTGTGGGAGAATGAGTGATTGTATTAGTGATCACATGTAAATAAATACCTTATCAAAAATTTGTTTTGGTCAGTCAATGCAAAGGCTACATGAATATCTCATTCTACCTTGTTTGTGGCATTAGGATACACTTTGATTTCACGGACAACAATACAGTCAAGGTGGTAATTTAGGTGATTGATACCTCTACTCATCTTTAGTCCGCAGTAGTTGCAAATAAGTCTCTAAGGTCAGTATTAGTTTGACATGTTTCCAAGTGGCATCCCTTCTAGGAGCGGGTTGGCTTCCACTTCTTCATGTAATTATATTCTAATTGCAAAATTGATATTCATAAAATCAGAAAAATACATTTTAATGCAACATTTTTTAGTACAAAGAAATATTTTTTTTTTTTTTTTTAATAAAAATGGTACTTTAGACCTTAAACATAAACCCTACAGTCTACAATATAAAAAATAGCATTTTGTCTAAAACGTAAAATAAAATCAACATAAAGTGGTTTGCATTTTGAACATAAATGAATAACAATAATAATTGAAGCAAATTAATATTTCTTCATACTATAGTTTTGTAAACCCTAACTAGTAAAAAAAATCAGCATTAGACCAAATGAAAACTAAATTCAATGCTTTCAAAACTTGCGTAAACACTTAAATGAATTAGAAAAGGAATATAATTCTTGAAATGTTTGGAAAAAGAGAAAAAATTTTGGTCTAGAACTTTAAAAATGATTGAATTTTGCTTCTCAAATCAGCTTCAAATTCATTCAAATGACTTAACAAATTTGCAAGTGTTGTGTGAGAAGATTGCATGGATGGGATTTATTTAAAGAGATAAAAAATTCATGTTCAGACATGGGTCTACCGCGTATGACTAGTTTGTGTGGTAGTCTTGCTGAGTAATTGCAGTGAGTTTGCACCATGGGCTTGCCTAATTTTTTTTGTCTATGTTGGTGAGTAATTCATCATGCAATATAGGTCATGAGTAGTTCCAAGTCATGCAAGTACTCGATGGGTTCTTATTCTATTGTTGAACATGATCATGGTCCATGGATGTAGTGGCACTAAAATTCAATGTGCTTTGTGTGCTCATGAAAGATGAGATTGGGAATAAGTTTCAACACATTATGATTGTTGCAGAATAGAACTGTAGGTGGTTCTTGAGTATTCCCAATTTTGTCAATATGTGACATAACCATATCTCTTCACAAATAGTTCCACCTGCACTGTAATATTTTTCTTCTGTGGAAGATATATCAACAATTGTTTGCTTCTTAATTTCTCACGGTATTGGATTAGATCTAAAAGGAATACAAATCTTAAAGTGAATTCCTTGTCATCCAGAGAACTTGCATAGTCTGCATTTGTGCATCCTCTCAAGAAAAGTTGATCATTTTGCTTGTATTCCAAGCCATGTTCCATTGACCACAGATATACCTCAACATTTTCTTTTTAACTTTTTAGTGACACTTGTGTTTTTGCATGAACATCGAAAGATATCTCACAACATAGTTGGTATTCAACTTGGCGTATGTTAGGAAAACGAGACTCCCAATTGACTGGCAATAAAGAGTTGCATTTTCTTGAGGTGATGGATCAGTTCTTGATAGTTGCAAACCTATCTCCATTGGTGTTGATATGTTTAAAGTCTACCATTCTGAATTTTTGAGCAATGTCTTGACATACTTCAGTTGTGTCATAGAATTATGTTTTTATTTATTGCGACACTTCTAGTACAAGGCAATAATGTAGAAGCTTGAGATCATTCTTTCTTGCTTCAATTATTCTTTGAGAATGTCTTGTGTTGACCAGATTGTTAACATAAGCAAATAAAATTACAATTTACCCCCATTGCTTGTTGAGGTAGAGATTGTTGAGGTGCTCATAGATCTAGATGTACCAAGCGTTGGGAGCCTATTTCAAATTGTAGATAGATTTGGTAAGCATGCACACCTTTTTCTCTTGATTTGATGCAATGGACCTTGTGGTTGTGAGCCATATAATCTTTGTCCTTTAGATCTCTATTTAGGAAAGCACTCTTCACATTCATTTGATGTACTTGCCGACCAAACTGAGCTACCATAGCCAAAACACCTCTAATTGTCTTCATCTTTGTAGTGGGGGAAAATCTCTTCTTAATTGATGCCTTTGTTCTAAGCATAGCCCTTTGCTAGAAGTCGAGTCTTGTTGTACCCCAAATTAAATTTTTTGCTACACTTAGGCATTTTGAAGAAATGGTTAAAAGTCTTGTCAAAATTGTCAAAAAAGGTCAAAATTGGGGTTTGCATGTCTTGCATGAGGGTCAAAAACTCGAAATTTTCAAAATTTGACGATCTAGGTCTGCTCAAAGCGACCAAGTCTACAAAACCCAAATCTCAGTTTTTCGGCCCTAAATTTTAGGAAAATTTTCTAAAAATAGAACTTTTTTTCTGGGTTTCTTTTGAAATGGATGCTAGCAAAATTTTCCTAAAATAGAAAGTTTGGCTTCTAGGGTTCAAACTGATTTTGATTGGTCGAAAATACTTCCTCATCAGGCTGGTCCAGTTAGAATCATCAAAAGATCAATTTTGCCCTAGTGGGTCTATTCTGCGTTTTCAGAAGCTGTTTCAGGAGCTCCAAGGCCATTAATGGAGGTCACTCAATTGCCAGGTGTCAGATTCAGAGTCTCAGGCATTGCTTAGATCAGGAAACTACAACAGATGATCGAAGGATGAAGAACAGAGAATTGAAGTTGAAGAATCATGAAAATTGCAAAATTTTGGCTAACTCTGGGAAGTTCAGGCGTCCCTACCCAATAAAGGCACCCAAAATTTTGTGCCTTAGAAATTTTTTCTTCTCCAACAGTCAAAACAATGGCAAGCACGTGGAACAAGGGAAAAAGTTGGAAATTGCAAAATAAAAACTAACACTGCCAAGCATGGGCGCCCCAGGAGGAGATAGGCGCCCAGTTTTTCAAGGCCTTAGATGATGAAATTAGGGTTTGCTCATCACAGACAATGTTGCTCAGAATCTTCTCAGCTCCGCAACGAGTCCATCGGCACAGCCATTTATCAACCAGTCATCTAGAACTGAAGATTGAACGAAGAGGTCTCAACCAAGAAGTAGAAGGCAAATCATGAAATCATCAGAAAATATTCCAAGTCTGGAATTCTGGGCCCCCTAAGAAGAGATAGGCGCCTAGGATTTTGGAGGCTCAAATTCAGCAATTAGGGTTTTCCAGATCAGTCAATCTCTTCAGAATCCTGCCAGCTTTGCAATGGATATCTCAACAAAATCATCAGATCATTTAGCTGTCAACAAATTCAAATCAAACAGAGGGCATAACATGAGATTTCAAGAATGGAGGTTGAAAAAGAGCCAAAAATGGCCAAGTCTGGAATTCTAGGCGCTCCAGAAGGAGATAGGTGCCCAAGGATTTGAAGGTCTAGAACATCAAATTTGTAGTTGTAACCCCTAGCATGTCTTATCCAGTCTTGAAGCAGTTCTCCAACGCAATCATCAACAAGCCCATCGAAGTTGGTAGTCAGCAGATATCGAAGATAGAGCGGAGGGATGAAGTTAGAAGCAAAATGAAAATTTCAAGAAAAATTCTAAGTCTGAAAGCCATGGGCGTCCCTGGCGCCCAAGCTTTTGAGGCCCTAAAAGCAGTTTTCAAGAGATGCAGCTCCCAAGAGACCCCCTTTAGAATCCTTCAAGCTATCCGACGAGTCCAACCATCAGTCCATTAGAGCTCCGGATCATCCAAAAACAAGAATCCATCAGAAGATTAGTAAGCAATGAAAATTCTATCTCTGGAAGTCATGGGCACCCCAGGTAGCAATAGGCGCCCAAACATTTGAAGCCTCAGATTCAGTAATTAGGGTTTGGCATCTCCAGAAAGATCTCAGATTCAGACAAGGTATGTGACGAAATAGTCAGCCAGTCAATTGGGTCAATTTAACTCTCAGAATTGCAAGATCATTTGGAGGTTTGAAAGCAAGTATAAAATTTGAAAATCATAAAATTGGCTCTCTTGCCAGTAAAGGCGCCCCTGGTAGTCAGGGGCGCCCATGATTTTGAGGGCCAAGATGATGTTTTTATCAGAAGCAGCCTTCAAGACAACTTCGTCAGATTCACTCAGGCTCCACAATGGATCATTCAACCAACCCACAGGATTCATCGAGCATCCGGAAATCAAAATCAAATTGGGGTCCAAAATCAAGAAAGTTGAAAAAGTCAGAAAATTGGCTAAGTCTGAAGAAGAAAAATGCCTCTAGCCAAGAAGGGCACGCAAGAAGCTTTGCCTTAGACAATTTTTTCAAAATTTCAAAATTTCAAGAAGAGGAAAAAAGTGCCCAAGTTTGATGCACCTAAGTTAGGGTTTCACAGCTCTAAATTTAGGAATGAAAGCAGCTTTCAACCTAAAAATTTATTTAAAGCAGCCTTGTGCTTCATTCTTCATAATTTTTTGCAGGTGACTTCAAGGCAAGAGAGGAGAAACCAAGAATTTTTCCTATTTTCAGAATTTGAAGACTAAAACTTGAAGATTTTTCAGAATTTGAAGGCTAAAGTTTGCTGATTTTTTAGATTTAATAATTTTCAGACCAGCTCAGAAAGAGGCTCCTTTTTTCATGCTTTTTTCATCCAGGGCATCAATTTTTAGAAGGAAGAGGCTATCTTTTTCAAATTTCAGCAATTTGGGTCAGCTCAGTTCTTGATTCTGAACAATTTTGAAAAAAAATTATATTTTTCAAGAACCTGATTTTTGCTTGCATGTCCAAGAAACTTCAATATTTTCAATATCTGATCAACTAGGTCCTCTTGAAACGTGATTTTGCACAAAACCCAACTCTCAGCTTTTTTTGTCAAAAATTTCAGAAATTAGGGTTTGCTGCTTTTTCAACTAGCCATCAAAATTTTCAAAAAAGATCGATTTGGGTCTTCTTGCAATAAAATTCTCTACAAAACCCATATCTCAGATTTTTTTCAAAACATCTGTCCGTTTGAAGAAGAAAAATCAGCAACCTAAATTTAGGGTTTGTGCAAAACTTGTCTAAACATAGTCAAGTTTACAGTCAATCTTCAAGTTTTTCAGGATGGAGTACTCTCCCATCGAATTCAAGACCAAATCACCGCTCTATCATGATTTAATCAAAACAATTGAAACTGACTTGCATCATGTCAAACCAGTGTTCAATTTGCGTGCTTTGGAAGACACAGGCAATGTTGCAATCAGGCATCTTGGTCATTCTGGGTTACTTGCAACAACATCAATTCCCGTTTCAGTACAAAGTCTAGAGTTTGTAATTGCTTGTATCAAGCATTGCAATCCAGCTACATGGGAGATTCAAATAGTAGATGGAAGAGTGATTTGCAGCCTAAAGCCAAATATGATTGAAAAATGCTTTTCAATACCACCTTGGTCGGGAAGTGTTGTCATCTCCTTTGAAGAATGTGAAAAGGTATGGGACATGCACAAAGAGAAATGTCGCAAGAAAATTGCACAAAAATGGATGAAAGAAAAACACAAAACTTTGTCAAGGAACGTAGGGTGTGGAGAATTCAAGGATGAGGTTGCAATAATGATCACCTTGCTCTACCATATCACTGGTCAAGAAGATGCTACAAAATTCCAGCCTTGGATGTTCTATGTCATATCTCATATCATGAAGAAAACAAAATTCTATGATTGGCCAACATTGATCAGTGATAGTCTTCATCACTAGATAATTGAATACTTCAAAATTCATGAGTTCCACATGATCTCATGTCTAGTCTACCTAGTGGCCTTTCAGGGCAAATTCAGAGGATTGAACACCGTGGGAACTTTGGATGTGCAGCATGTGTATAATCATTACCCTCTGTTGGAGTTTGCAGAGTCAACACATCACTACAAAAGGGTAAATGAGGCTTTCTTGATGCATACGGCTAGAGACCTGGACAACGAGTTGCACGTACGGATTTCATCAACTGCTAGGGCAGCAATGGCGGAGTGGGCAGATTGGTTCATCCAGTTTCCTACCTTCACCTACATTAGAGTGTACGGCTTCTCTAGTGCACCACTCATGTTGCCAAGATATCCTTCAAATGATGAAATGACAAGAGATTGGCATAGTTTCAAAGCCCACCCTCCCAACCGCCTACCCTCGTCCCGCCTTCCCCCGACACTCCCTTCTCATTAATAGGGAAAAAAGAGATGGCTCTTGAATTCTCGGAAAAGAATTGCAATGGAACCTATAGTCATAATGAAGACAGTGTTATGATTCACCTTGGACCTTTTTTGATGTGAGTCATATGGTCTGAGCGAAATTTTTTAAAACTTTTAGAAGTTTATTTGAATTTTGTTTGTATTTTGGACATTTTTTAAATGTTTTGGATTTTTTTCTTCTATTTTAATTTTGTTTGTATTTTGGACATTTTTTAAATGTTTTGGACATTTTAAGGTTTTGTACTACATTATGGAAATGATTATAATGAAACATTTTCTCTAGTTGTTAGACTAGATACTATTAGAATGGTTTGCATGTTACTAGGCAGATGGAAAATTTACTCAGGCCCCACCTTATACAGTCCACGTGGTAGCAGCCCGTGATTTCACAATCAACCAAAGCACCATCGCGGGATGGCGGGGAACAACTCAGATCAAAGGACAGTTGATGAACAGTCGTGCAAATTTGATCCACAGATGGGATACATAGGAGTCAAATGGGTTTATAAAACCAAATTTAATGCAAAAGGTGAATTTGAAAAACACAAGGCAAGGTTAGTAGAACAAGGTTTTGTACAACATTATGGAAATGATTATAATGAAACATTTTCTCTAGTTGTTAGACTAGATACTATTAGAATGGTTTGCATGTTACTAGGCAGATGGAAAATTTACTCAGGCCCCACCTTATACAGTCCACGTGGTAGCAGCCCGTGATTTCACAATCAACCAAAGCATGGAGTTCTCGAGGCAAGTATATGATGTTCACACTTTCTCGTGGAATCGAAAGAAGCCCGCCTTCAGTTTTCCATTTGAGTTGGGAATCTACAGATGTAGATCATCGGCAGATGCTAAGTTAATGGGGGATGAGTTGTCTAATCTTGGTCTCAAGCCATTCAGCGTGAGACGATCATACGACCCTCATGGTGTCTTCGCATCTCGACTTGGTCAGAATTATGCTCATGTGCCCGCACTTGAAGATTTTTGGGCTAATTGCAAAGATGAGTTTGAGGTTCGGAGGCGCAGTAACAGTAGGCTTACACTTCATTAGATGAAAGATTGCTTGTCAGAAGATATTATGGGATTATTCGATGATGATGGAGATGTACTTCTTCCAACATACACTCAAAATCAAATTGAGCAACAACCTCTTCCACAAGTCAATTGGTCCAACAAAGAATTTATCTTAGTTGAAGAAAGAACAAGCCGAGTCATTAAGAACAACAAGCTCTTCATAGGCCTCAAGAGGAAGAAGGCTACTCTAGTAGTAGAGCCGCCAAGAATACAATCATCTCTTCCTTCTTCTAGAGCGGAACCAAAGATGAAGGGTGTAAGTCATCTTCAAGAAGGTGTAAAAGGGAGTAGAACAACAAAGAATGTAAAGACAAGGTTGGAATTTTCAAACATAATTCTTTAGGAGCAGCCAATAGTTGCAGCAAAAGTTCCTCTAGAAGAGCCCAGGCCACAAGAAGAAGTGCTTTTAACGCATGATTCTCAACCATTGCCGAGGTCTTCACCGATTCACATTGATTCAAAAGATGAAGAAATTGATGAAGTTGCAGCCGAACCTCCCAAAGAAGCTAGTAGAGACGCAACGTCTTGGCTTGAGAGCTGAGCTCTCTGGGAAGGAAGAGAAGGAGGCCTTCATATCAACTGAACTTTGATGAACTTGATAACATTTATCAAGATGCACCTGTGAAGAAAGCAAAGAAACAAGCTCACTTTGAAAAGAATCCAGATGGTGAAATGATTATGGAGACCGCTACGCCTCCAGATGATAAAAATATTGATGAAGTGGAGGTAGATGATTTCGTAATGGTTAAGGCCAATCGCAGTAAAAGTACTAGGCATGCGGATGTAAGTTTGTTCAAAGTTGTAGTTGAAAATCTTCAAGATAGAGTGTTTAAAGATGGAGAGGATAAGGTAGCCCTCAAGGCTGAAATCCGGCAACTCAGGCAATATATTTCAAATCTTGTTCACAACACTTCACAAGCTACTTAGTTGCTGCCCTAGATTCTAGAGACACCAACTAATCAACAACAATTAAGATAGTTGGTGATATATGGGAAGCAAACACGGGATTGAATTGAAGAGTTCATCACTAGAGGTAGAGAGATTCTTGCACAGCTATATCAGCTAAGGTATAATGCTCATGACCTACGCCAAGGAATTCAAGGATTTGAGCAATTGATAGCAGAGGTGAAACCTAGGCATGAGATCATCATTGCAGATTTTGAATACAACATATGGCACAACGGTTTCAAGAGAACACAAAAGACAAATCCTTGCATGGAAAGAACGTCACCTCTTCAAGGTGAGAACTTATGAAAGGATATCTGAAGAGTTAGTTGCATATAGACAAAGGGTGGTCGATGCTTTCCAGTTCATAACCGAATTTATTTCAGAGATCCCTTGTTGGTATTATCAAGATGATGGTTCTTATGTGGAACTTGATGTGGTACAAGTTGAGTTCCAAAACGTTGTTTGTGGCAGTGATAGCGGTGATCTTGTTGCTAGAAAGATGAGTTAGATTCATGATGTTAGCAAAGTTCGAAAAGGCGGCCAATGAGGTCAATGATTTTATGAGATCAATCGCAGAAGGAGAAGAAATCCTAGAAAAGCGGAACTTTGCTATAGATAGTATTGATGCTCCTGACAGAGATACAGTTTCCCGCTTTTTGGCGGATGTGGTTGAGATTTAAAGCAGTGGTCATCTAGAAGCTTTCTTTGATCTTTCTTTCTATTCTTGTTTCAATTCTTATCCACTCTTTGAAGAAGAGAAATAAAACAAATTATAATAGTTGGCATTTCCCTATTTTATGCTTTCATAGGTTGTTAGATACTTATCTTATTTTAGTTTTAAAAATAAAGTTTGCATGTTGGCAAGTCTTAGTTGTAAAAGCAAGGAGATTTTAGGGTTCCCTACTCCTCTGCTTGTGTATAAAGAAGGGCAGCCTTGCCCATTTTTCTTTAACGGTTATTGTGATAACAAATTGTTGAGCCTATTTTGCCTGCAAGTTGTTGTTCAGTTTCATGTTCACTTAGTGTAAGAGCAAGCTTGAATGCCTCTTTCGCTGCAAGTTATTGTTCTATGCATGTGTCTTGTGTCAATGTATTCTAGTTTGATGGCTAAAATGTAAGCCTATTTTGCTACAATCTTGCTGTCCCAAAAGTGTAATCTTTTGTTCTTGAGATTTGAGAAATAAAGTCTTATGCCTACTTTTCCCTGATATAATGTCTCAGATTTCCATTTCATGTGTTATGCTTATATGATCTCTATTTCAGCTTGCATTGAAAGTAAGTAGTTGTGCATTGAAAGAAAGTTTATTTAAGTATTTATGTCAAAGAATCCTTCCTTGTTCATTTCTAACTCTCTTGCTCTGCGTTTACTTGAGAAGTTAGAAATGTCATTAGAGTAGGCTTAGTCGTAGTTGAACTTCTAAAAGAGAATATCTCAGCTACAACGCTTGAGTTTTATAACCTTGTGCTCTTAGCTGAACAAAAAAATAGGCAAATTAGTTTTAGTTTACTTTGTTTTAAGCAACATCAGCAAAGAGGGAGCTTCCCCACCTAATTCGAAGAGCAGTTTATCTGTGCATAGCTGTCTGTTTCTAATCCACATTCCAGAGGTGCGAATTGAAATGGTAGCAAGTCTTATACTTGTCAATGCTTCCATTTTCTTTGTAATTTGTCTTGAACAATCATTTGCATCCAATTTATTTCTTCCTAGTGGAAGATCAACAAGTTCCCATGTGTTATTCTTCATCAATGCTTAGTGCTTAGCATCAATGGTATCTTTCCACGACTTTGACTTGAGTTACTTTTATTGTTTATGGTTCTAAGTTGTTAATTACTTTGCACATTAGAGCCAAACTAACTTCTCTTTGCGAGCCTTTGGTATTGAGATAGAAACATTTGAAACTACATCTAATTGCACATCCTTAATAGTGCTGAAATTGCACTTCGGTATTTTGTGCATAGTAGGTGATGATGAAGATGGAGGCTATTCTGTCTAAAACACATCTCTCGACCTTCTTATCTATGCTCAACATCCTCAACTTTGTCTTCATCAACTTCAAAATATTTTTTGGTGTTTGACACACCACACCAAATGTTTTGAAGAGGATGCTTTTGTCCGTGTAGCATATAGAAAGTTCTTATCACAATATTTTGTAGAAGCAACATGCCTTATTACTTGTTAGTCCTCTTCTATTGGGGATTCTCTTTCTTGTACCCAACATTTTGTTGTGGTTCAGTTGGTGTGACTCTCCATTGGTAGAGGAGTTATTCCAACATTTCTTCTTTGGATTCAGTGTTCTGTTTGTGTTTGGGTGAACTGCTTCAACATTCAAGTTTCTTTCCTTGTGATGTGAGAGCTTGATTGTTTATGGTGTTAGGGACCTCATCTTGAATTACTTCTTCTTGTTGAAGCATAAACACTAATTCTTCAAATGTACACTTTGTGCTTGGGTGAACTGCTCTTACATTCAAGTTTCTTTCCTTGTGTTGTGAGAGCTTGATTGTCTATGGTGTTAGGAACCTCACCTTGAATTGCTTCTTCTTGCTGAAGCATAAATACTAACTCTTCAAATGTAGGCTTCGTGCAGCGTGTAGAAAGTGCTTATCACAATCTTCTTTAGGAGCAACATGTCCTTATTACTTGTTAGTCCTCTTCTATCAGTGATTCTTTTTCTTGTACCCACAAGCATTTTGTTGTGGTTTAGTTGGTTTGACTCTCCATCAACAAAGGAGTTATATTGACATTTCTTCTTTTGTGTACTGTTGTACCCAAACCAAATTTTTTGCTTCATTAAGGCATTTTGCTTAAAATGGTCTAAATCTTGTAAAAATGATGTCAAAACATAGTTTTTGGGAAAATCAAGTATGGGCTTTTAGTCAATATGATGTCAGTAAGATACTGGAAAAATGTGGAAATTTTGAAAATTAGGGTTTTCAGACCCTTGTTTTTAGGTCAAAAACCCTAAAAATTGAAACTTGTTAGAATTGGCTGAAATTAATTTCGATTGGCTTATTTCACATCACGATCACATTGGTGAAGTCAGTTTCAGTTAAAAGTCAGTTTAAGCCTGGTGGGTAGTTTTCACTTTTTCAGGAGAAAAGTTAGGACCTCTGAGGTCGTCAATGGCAGTTGGCTAGTACCAGGTGTCAAAATCTAAGCCTGAAACTCAAAGCAAAAGATTTTGTGAAGAAAGATGCTGAAAAAGATACTTTATGATGGAGGGGATTTTCAAATGGCAAAAAATGAAAAAAAAAATTCTAAGTCTTGAAACACTTCACTTTGCTATGTGGGAGAGACTTGCGCAATCAACATGCAAGTCAACTTTGCAGTGTCCGTACACGTAAAAATGGTGAAATACAGTCACGCACATGTGTCAGTGGTAGTAATGCTACTATGTGCTCAACTCAACAAGCGTCATGGTGATTGCAAAGCGCGAAACAGAGAAATCATCACTTCTAGAGCAAATCTGCGCCACTACAGGCTAGGGGCGCCCTTCAATTTGGAGGCTCAAATTTAGTTGTTTCTGGTTGCAAATACATTCATTCTCTTTGGAATTCTGTCAGCTTTCCAACAAGCCATCAAGCAAGTCCATCAGATTTGCGGAACTCCGGTAATTGGAGGTAGAAGCAGAAGTAACGGAGAATTTACATATCACAGGTGACAGTCAAATTTCAGTTTCTGTGCCCCTGTAGCCCAGGGGCGCCCTTGAATTAGAGCTGTCAGATGATGGAATTTGCAAAATCCGTTTCTGGGGAATCTCTTCTGATTCAACCCAGCTCCGCGATGCATCCGTTCGCAAGTCTGTAAGATATGCTGAGTGATCGTGACAGTTGTTCCAGCGAGCACGTAAAGCAGAGGGAAAATAAAAGTGAAAATATCAAAATGTACCTCTACAGGCCAGAGGCACCTAGCCTTTTGGTCAGCTAGATGAAGTTTTCGGCCGCTGTCGTCTTCACAAGATTTGTGCAGAATCCTCCTAGCTATCTAGTGAATCCAACCGTGAGCCCTCAGGATCAGTCAAACACCTGTAGATGAAGACTTAGCGGAAAATGTTGAAGGATGAAAACGAGCAAAAAATTGGCATAGTATGGAATTTACACCCTTCCTTGGAAAAGGCGCTCTTCTACTGGAGGTCTTAGAAGTAGTTTTCAAGCTTTGTTGCTTCCAAGAACATCTCTTCCAAGTTGTTCCATCTATGCGATGAGATCATCAGCGCACGCATCAGAGCAATCCAACTCCTGGTAGCAAGGATCAAAGTGGAGCGTTTCGTGAAAGTTGCAAATTACAAAATCATTATCAAAAGTGTAATTGCGTCCCTGCGGGCCAGGGGCGCCTTTGCATTTGAGGGCCTTAATTCAACTTTCAAATGCCGTATATATAGTTATTCTTTGTGGAATTCTTCTAGCTATGCGATGGATCCGACATCCAGATGACGGAAGTCATCATTCACCGGCAGCGACAGATTGAAGCACTGAGAGGCAAATCAGGAAAATGGCTATAAGTCTGGTGTCATTGCACCCTTTTGGGAAAAGGCGCCCTAGTTTTTGAGGCATCAGACTCAGTTTTTAGCCCTCGCAGCTCCCAGCGACATGTCATTAGACTTGTTCTACCCATGCAATGGATGTGTCAGCTCAGTTGCAGGATCAATCGGGCAGCCGGAAATCAGAGTTCAACAGAGGTTGTGGTGACGTTTTCAAGTAGCTAAAATGTAGGAAGTTAGCTAAAAATCTCAACTTTTGAAGGAGGGCACCTAGAAAGTCAAAGTTTGACTTTTTGGAATCAGCATGCATATTCTAGTCGACCCAGAAAGGTGAAACTCGGTTAACTAAATAAAATAATATTAAATTCTTCAGTTTCAAACATCAGTTTTTTCTTGCAAAGAGGTGAATTTAGTTTTGCATGTTAAGTTAAACTGAATTGTAAAGAGGTGGCGCCCAATTTAGGGCTCAATTTTCATTCAGTTTAACGAAGTGAGGTCCAAAGAGAAAATTTCGTTCTAAATTTAGGATTATCTCCTAAATGTGACGCCTAAGCTCTTCAAAATTCTTTAAATATGCATAGAGGCGTCTATTATTCTCACAACAGGTTGAGTGCAAATAGGTATTCTCTCGTGCAAGCAAAATTTGAAGGCACCACAGGTGTTATTTTTCAGAGTTCTTTGCAGATACATCTCCAGATTGTTCGACAGACTTCATTCAAGGATAGGCAGAGGCAAAATATAACTTCTAATTTCTCTCTCTTATTTCTTCTATCCTTGTCTTAGGTTTTCTCTCGCATGTCCAAGTATACAATGGTTTTCACAGTTCTGATCATTTGGGTGTGTTGTGCATGGCATTCTCTACAAAACCCATGTGGTAGAATTTTTCAGGAAAAATTGCCTCGTAGCTTCACTTTTTGAAGCTTTTCTTTTTTGGAAATTCCTTTGCACGATGGAGGAAAAGTCAGTATTTTGAAAAACGAATCATCTGGGTCTGTTCAACTCATCAACGCCTACAAAACCCATGTGCTAGTTTTTCTCGGGAAAAATTGCCCCCGGTTTGTGAGGAACTGCTTTGACTTTTATGGCCTAATAATAGTGCATAGATGGGTGGGATATGGAGTGAACTTTTTTCAAGGATTGGACCCATTTCTCCCCAATGATTATATGGTTGATGCTATAGATGCTGTTGTTGCAGCTTTGTTAGGCATTATATGCAGTAGTTTGTCATGACAGATTTACTTGTAAATGCGAACTAGAGGCATTGCTGATATTGAATGCTACTAATGTTGTCATGTAACATGCCAAAAACTGCTTATTATATTATATTAATTTGAAAAAGGAATGCTTTGTAAAAGAAAAATTTCTTAGTGGATAAATTAATATAGTTTCCTTATTTTTTCTTAACTATATTAAATGCATTTTCACTTTGTAACTACATCAAATTACAATGAATCTGATTTATTTTTTCAATTAATAGTGAACCTTATACTATTTTGAATGTGGGATAAAGGCAAAGTACCAACAAAAAGATTAAAATCGCACCTTTTAACCATTGAAAATATCTGCAAATTGTATTGGTTGCTGATTCTTTGTTTTCATTTACCCTTTAATTTTTTATTTGTGGTTTGCTTTGCAATTTTCATCTGCAGTTTGCATGATGGCACCATTCTCCATTCTCAATCACACCCCATGGTTTGGGATTTACGCTTCTAGGACAGCGTTTGGGAGTACTCTGTTGATATGGCAGCATTTGGGAAATGGTGCTTCATTTGCAACATGTTCTACATCATTTGGTGCCACTTCTTCTCTCAGAACTTAATTGTTGTCTGCCCACACAATATCTGCATACACATTTAGCCTGAACCTTCACAGAGCTGCAAGTGCACAGGAGAGAGGAAACCACACATGATAGATAATTAGAAACATAGTCCTCATAGTGGCAGGACCATTAAGTGCTCTGATACCATATTGTGGGAGAATGAGTGAATACATTATTGATCAGAGATAAGAATAAATACATTATGAGGGAGTCAGTTAATAAACAACTGTTAAACTTCAGAAAGCTACCAACAGTCTTAGGTCCTGTAAACTTCAAAAAGCTACCAACAGTCTTACCTCTCCTGCAGAAAGTGTAGGGACTTAGGTCCTGTTTACTGCCTCTAAGCATTTCACCCCGACAAATCTTAGATTTAACTGCCACAACTTGCTTTAGTTATATTTATGCTTTTTCCAAGTTGTCTCACTACATATTCTGTCAAGAATTTATCATGAACTTAAATGAATCTTATGTTATCTTAAGA